>CM053337.1:22757763-23100263 GCA_028583605.1 Dastarcus helophoroides | reverse complement strand
CAATATACAGTGGTTTTAGAAGTTTTTATTTTGATCGCCTGCTCTTAAGCACACATTATATTGTTATGCAAACAAACGGATTTTTCTTTTATTATTATCGTTTGCCAAAAATAACATTTCAACAACGACAACCCCAATTTTATGACAAGTATAATGTTTAACTTCATAATACATAATCCTTTTCATTTTTATTATCTTGTGGTCATTAATTTTGCCTCAAAAACGACAACCTCCGAATATTACGATTAAAATATATCGAACCAAAGGCAAGCATGAATGTCATTCTTTTAATATTGACTGTAATTGTTGCAACCGAGGGCTTAACCATCCAAATTCCAAAAAAATCGACTCGAAAATGTAACTTCAACCGAGATGTATTCTGGAACGTTTTCGGCGATTACGTTAAAAAAATCACCCACGTAACAATCGTTATCATATCTTCCCCAAAGAGTTCACACGACATCAAAAAATACACGGAACATTTTCTAAAAATCGCCGCCAAGGAAAAAGTTCTACCGGTGAAAATAAAAGAGCTGGAAATTGACACAACCACCAGAAAATTCGTGACATTCAAATATGACAACCCCGAGGTTCTGGAAGGGAATATATCGGATTTGGCGCGTAGTATGCACGAGTGGAAAAATATATTGAAATACACCAAAGAATGGTCCCACATTAACGTCATTATGGTCTGGGATACTGTCGAATTGTATTATTTTCTGAGGCAGGATCTGGCCCTAATCATGGAGAACCCAAGGGCAGCTTACGTGGTCTTTATTTTTACCGAAGAATCGTGCTCGGAAACTCTCACCAATATGATAAAAATTCTGGAAGCTTTCTGGCATCATCACAGGATATTGAACGTGATCACCAACACCCCTTGCTCGTGCAACAGCGGCGATATACTGATTTATAAACCGTTTGTTTTCCACAATGGTACGCAGGGTGTAGTTCAGAAGTTTTCCCTTGAGGATCTCCAATTTAGATTCTATTCTATTTTGAATATTTTAGATAATATGCATGGGTATCCTATTAGGGCCAGCATATTTTTAAGGGATCCGACAGCTATAAGGTCGCAGTTGCCACTGCTACGAAATAACCCAATTTATCAAAGGTTGAGGGGTTTACATGGATTAGCTGGTATAGATCCTTACGTAATGGCAAATATAGCGGAAGTTATGAATTTTTCTATCAAACTGATAGAAGCTAAAGCTTTCGGTTATCAGGTGGCCGATGGTGTATATTTTGGGAGCTTGGGGGATATCGTTGATAGGAGAGCTGACGTCTTGGTGAACTCGAGATTTTTACAAGACTATCGCACGGATAGAATTGAGTATAGCGCGGTTTTAAATCGAGATAGACTCTGTTTGGCGGCTCGGAAAGCCCCCAAGATTCCCAAGTGGATCATGCTGTACCGTTGCTTTGCATTTAGCACCTGGCTTTGTATTCTAACTGTATTTCTATTAAGCATTCTGCTTCCAAAACTTTTTTACCAAATTAGCCCTAATAAACAATCTACTGTGGATTGGTTAACCATAGTAGCGATATTTTGTTCAGTTTCTAGAAGATTCGAAAGGATATCCAGTCAAGGTATCTATTTAGTATCAGTTTTAATATTCACGGTGATTCTGTGTGGTATTTTTGATGGGACTCTGGTAACATCTTTCACTACGTTGGCTAGTTACAAAGATCTAAATACGCTTAAAGATGTGGATGATGCTGGGCTAAAAATTGTAAGCGACGAATTGGTGTTTCATGGGACGGCCTCGCCTTTGATGCAAAGCTTGTACAATAAAGTAATTTTTACGAATGATACGCCACTGAGAAAATTTGATCTTAGCGGACGGTACGCTTTCGTGATGAGGAAGAGTGAATCCCACTGGATGACGGGAGCAAATTTTATCGATGGCGACGGTGAGCCCTTGATACATGTGTTGGAGGAGTGTTCTAGAGTTTATTTTTTGTGTTTGCTGTTTCCCAAAGGTTCACCATTCTTGAATCGATTTAACCACGTGATTCGACTCTTCTTTGAGGGTGGTTTTACTTATAAATGGAATAAGGATGTTATTGATAGTTATGTAATAGCAGCCAAAGCAAAGAAAGTCATTAGACCTCAGAAGAGAGCGTTTACTTTGAATGATATACAGAGTGCTTTTATCATGTGGTTTATTGGAATTGTCCTCTGCATTTTGGTTTTTCTTTGCGAAGTTATTTATTTTAAATACACGATATAATCTAACATTTATCATAACACCAGCATTTGAATTAAATCTGCTTTGTAATAATCTGTATTGAAATTACATTAAGCACTACTTCAGTACTTGTAATAATCTTTAATTATGTAACTACTATTTAAATATCTGCTCTCTTTGTTCATTTTTAAAATGTTTTTAATAAACCTGTAACAATTGTGTGTTATACAATCTTGTTCCTGATTTTTAAATGAGGGCCAGTCCTGTCCACATAGACCAGGGGTTTTCGAAATGCCGCCACCTAGGTTTTTTCTTTAAAAAAAGCAAGCAAAATAACCTTCGATTATGATTTAAATTATTGAAAAAAAGTTAAGTATAAGCTTAAAGCAGAACTGACAACACATACGAGGGCGGTCCGATAAGTACTTAGCCTCACCGCCCGATGGCGCCACTATCGCAAGAGAAATTTACTGTCGTGTAGTACATTCTCGTAGACGGCTACTGTCGAAATTTCAGCCGAATCGGGCTCGGAGTTTTGTTTTCACCGCGTGTGGAAGCGGGCGTGTCCGCGGATTTTAGGAAAATGGAAAAAGAGCAATACCGGTCGATGATTCGATTCTTTTTTTTGAAAGAGCGCTTGGATGCTGTGTAAGGTGATTCTTCTCCTTCGATGGGGACAGTCAAAAATTGGTTTAACGAGTTTCAGTTGGTCGCATGTCGGTTTTTGATGAGCCACGCCCAGGAGCCCCGAAAACGGCTACTACGGAGGATACCGTGACAAAAATCTACTGTCCTATCGGCCGGAAAGGTGATGGCCACCGTTTTCTGGGATTCACAAGGTGTGATCTACATCGACTACCTGGAGAAGGGCTAAACGATCACAGGGTTTTACTAGGCCGAAATATTGGGCGGATTCGACGCCTAATTACAGAAAAAACGGCCCCACTTGGCGAAGAAAAAAGTGCTCTTTCACCATGACAACGCACCAGTTTACACCTCCGCCTTCGCCACGGCCAAATTGGTCGAATTGGGCTCGAACTGCTGCCCCATCCATCGTATTCTCCAGATTTGGCCCCGTGCGACTTCTATTTATTATCAAACTTGAAAAAGTCACTCGTCGGGCAGAAATTTGAGTCGAATGAGGAGGTAATCGCCGCCATGGAGGCTTACTTTGCAGACCTCGAGAAAACGAATTTTTCGGACAGGTTGAAGAAGTTGGAGCATCGATGGGTCAAGTGAATCGAGTTAAAAGGAGACTACGTTGAGAAATAAATAGCTACTTTTCCAAAATTTTCGTTTTTATTTTGTAGGCTAAGTACTGTAATGAGCGACCGGTGTGATTAGTGAGTGTATCCTGATCACGTCGATCAAATGTGATACCATAACCAGTGATGGTATGTATAGTTTTTCAAAATTGTCGAATTTTGCTCATCTTTAAAAATTTTCGAATTTTGCTCATCTTTAAAGATTTTCGAAGAACAATTTACTATCGATTTTCGGACCCAATTTGTCTACGTTGTGTTTAAAATTTTTTTATTTCAATAAATTGTAACCCCAGCTCGTAGAGTCGACAGGGAAGTGTTATCAAATTCAAACAACAATTGATCTCAACGTTTTATTACAATAGGTCAACAAATAAATCAACAAAATTTCAATTTTGTGATTTTCAAGTGTTCTTAAACATAATACAACAAAATAAAGTGAACCTGTTTGTTTCAACTTGTTTAAATTTGCTGGACACAGATCTGAGAGAAATATTTCTTTAGAAAATTAAGAGGATTCATTAAGCACAAATAATCTAGCATTCTTTGTTTAACTCTTTCGCTCATATATGGTACGTCGGTTATTAATTTCCCAAAGTTTATCTTAACCCTAATAATCGCAACGTTTTCCCCAGCTGAGCCATTTAGTTTCTACTCAAAGGTTTTCAAACCAAATGCAGTTAACTTTGAACTTTGTACCTGATTATCGGTGGGTGTTCGCTGGTAAGTTTGTCCACAGAGGTTCTCAAACTATTTTCAGGTGTCTGTTTTTATTCCCCAATTCTTGTGTGTTTTTGTCGCTTCTTAATTCAAGCATACTTCACATAGCATACAGTTTCCTGTTAAAGCTTTGAGCTAACAATATCCAAAGGATAATGCTACGAGAAAATGGAGCTCAAGCTTGGAAATGAAGTTGTGATTTATCGTAATAAATCAAATTTATAAATGTTGATTCAATCTTACTAATTTCTCGCTCTCTCTCAGTCTTTCTATCTTTCCTTTGTTAACTTGTTCCTTTGTTTGTTTTTCTGTTTTTCTCATACCAAACTCAATCACTCGAACTCAAACCAATAAAATAGACTAGAAATATTGTTCAGATTTCGTAGAAACTTTCTGAGCAGAATTTTCCCTTCTAACACTACATCTACTTCTACGGCTACTAGTCTAATAGAAGGGGCGTCTTTCTGGCTTAGAAAGTGGCTAAGCTTGACTTAGCACAAAACATTGAAATTAAAGTTAGAAACTGGCAAGAAGTTCTCATTTCTTTCGTCAAAACATCTCCCTAACGAGAACTGATGCTGATACTGCTCGTCCACCTACGTTAGTACTCCCCATTTGTCAACAGATCTATAAGGCTCTCTTTGGGCCAGGTTGTCTTGTCCTATATTTTTTTTTCCGTAGCAAACATCACACAAATGGCACAAGAACTTCACGTTGAACAGAAATTGTTTTTTTTGTTTTCATTCATGTCAATTAGCACAAAGAGAAGCAGTTTTTTTTAAACTCCCATATTTCGCACTCTTTTTTATAAGTCCGGAAGTTGACCATAATTTCTAAACTAATTTAATCGAAGTTCAGTATTTGACTACCCTGTAAATTTCTTTACGGTGTTTTATCTTTTTATTCCCGTACCCTTAATTTCTGGGGACCGAAAGTCATCCTCTGCATCTCGCTAGAGGGCATGAAGATGCAGAATTTCTACTAATTTAAATATTTCTAATCCAAATTAACCCTTAAATAAATTTTGAAAAGGATTCTTAAAGTGCATATCAAACTGCAAACCCATTTTAAATGATGCCATCCTCTTATCTTACAAGTTTTACTTCGATAATTGAAACTTAAATAACTTACAATTTTACGTGTTTATAAGGGCGTTTTTTGAACGTCAAATTCCTCCAGTCTACCACCACATGGTCTTGCCGAGAGATTTGCTACGGTTTCCGTTATTGACATTTACCCTTATTTATTACTCTACTTTTCAGCGGTCCTTCAAAACTAACATGTTATTTTACTCAGTTTATGTGTGCTTAAATCATTTTTTTGAAACAAACCGAGTCTAACAAATAACCCTTATCTAATTTGTGAATTGTTAAGAAATCTGTTTCTCACGCAAAACATTATCTTACAAAAAATTTTAATGATACAGTTTTTGTAGATTTAATATTTCCAAGAAAAATTAAATAAAATTCAATTGAATAAAACAACAGAGGAAATAGAACAGTTTAGTAGAACTCGACTCACCACAGTACTTATCGGACCACCCTCGTATGTAGCAATTATTTCAAAATTTCAATTACAACTATCGAATTTTATGTCTAAATTATGACCTTATTGAGGCAATTTGAAATTTGACTTTTTTTCTCAATTTCTGGCTTTGAATTTGAAATTTTGACTTACCGCAAAGGTTCGAGAATAGTTTTTAAATTTAGATTTTTTTAAACAATTTAAACAGTTGCGTAATAAACAGTTAAAAGTCAGTTACAAGTCACCCAATGGAGGTTTACTCTCTTGGATACTTATACGACTGATTAACGGCTTTAAGTTGGAAGTGTATACAACCACCGTACCATACTGATGAGGCCAAGGAAGGCCGAAACTAGTCTATGGTTGTGGTTGTACATATTTTCAATTTTAAGCACGTTTACCTGTTTAATTACAGAACATTTAATTGGTCATTTGTCAAAACTAGATGAAAGTAAAGTCACGCTGAGGACGTTTGTATCTATGGATGTTGCGATGCAACCCGTGGTACAAACTTTGTCTCATCTACGTGAACTTTGCAATTACAATTTAGTTTTCATTAGATTCTAATGACATTAGATTTCAATTGCATCGTAATAAACTTGTATATATTCGTATTTACAAGGCTTATTATCTCAGCAAAGTTTCGTTGTTTTCCAAAAATTTGGAAACTGAATCCGAAGTTTTTATTCCTTTCTTATAAAATTACGACTTTGAATTAGAAATTTTGAGAATATGCTTTAGGAATTTAAAAATAGTTTACTTTTCTACGAAAATATCCAGTTTAAATCTGAGCGATTTTATTTTTTCCTAAAATTTCCAAATTTTCACTTAATTTAGTGTTTTTGCTCCAAATCTTAACTAAACTCTGAACGATTTGAAATTAACTTCGAAATTTTTATTTCAGTTTTTGAAGATAACCAAGGACCAATCCATTCTACCAATTCAACGAAAATTTCAACAAAAATAGAATTTTTGGAAAAATGTCGAGATTGAAAAAAAATCGATCCATTTAACACATTAAAGGGAGTAATAGCCATTAGTCCAGGGTAGATAATTTTTGAAACCAAAAAAAAAATTATAGTAGGATGAAACCTATTAGAAAAGGAAGATAAGGCAACAAAAATGAAAGGAAAAATAAATTACGGGCGATCTGAGGTCGGGAAGGGGTAGGAGGTGAGATTTTAAGGGTAAAAAACGGTTTATCTCGATTTCTGGCAAAACTACAAATCCTATGGAAAAAAGTTAAATAGCAGAGTTGTAGGTAATAAGAAGATCTACAACTTTTGTATCTACATTTTTTTAATATAACCTCAAAATTTACTTGAAAAATTCAAAAAACCAGGTTTATGGTTTTTTATTTTTATCTTTTAGAAAAAAATTTTTCTTTTCACGAAATTTGATGAAAACTTACCTTTTTATATTCCAAAGACACTGTAATTTTTTTGATTTAAAATATTTGTTTTTTCACCTTATTTTGACTCAAAATCGAAAAAGCACCCTAATTTTCAATCGAAAAATCTCACATTAAAATTGTAGCTTTTTCAAAAAACTTGGTGGGTTTTTTGTTCTTTGAAATGTCTACTTTCTGATGGTGTAAAAAAATATACATTACTATGGTAAATCTTCTAAGAAAATTCAAAAAAAACGAAAAGTACTCCAATTCGAAATTTTTTTTTATCTTTATGTACAATTTTGAGCTATTTGTTAAAATTTATACCTTAATTACTCGAAAAACGTAAGATTTCATTTTACATTGATAAACAAAAAAATTACAAGTCCAAAAAACATAAAGATTGCAAAAAACATAGTTGTTTTAAATATTAAAGATTGGATTCTAAGGGGATTTAATCTAAAAAATATGACTGTAGCTATTGTTTTCAGTAAAAAAAGTTTATTTCTTAAATTCTTATTACATTTATGTCATAGAAAATTAATCTTTTTATTTATCAAAACATTGTCTTCAATTTTAATCACTTATCCATCAGTTTTTGTCTCTTTGATGGTATTTCTACATCGTTAGATTTAGCACACCTTTCCGATTCTACCAGATCTTCGAAGTCTTCAAGACCATCATCGTCTTCGTCTCCAACATCATTTCTAGTTTGCACTGGTTCTTCATCCACAATTTCATCTAGATCATTAACTTCCTCGTAGGTTTCTTCTACCACATTGGCGCATTTTTCAGAAGCATGATAATTAGAACATAAATTTGTGTATTTTAAACTATGTTTTCGGCAGCCACATTTTAAACTATTGCATCAAGTTTCACAGCTGAAGCAAATAGTTTTCAGCAATATGTCTGGAATTAATTCTTTTTCTGTAAATTTGGGCATAATGCCCCGTAGATGTTGCTTCCAGCTTCAATCTGTTACTGTCAGTTCGTTACCCAGCCAAGTTTGAAACTGATAATATGCCCCGTAACAATGTTGTTCTGCTGCACCTTCTGAGGGTGGGAGATTTGCCAATATAAAAAACGATTTAATTTTTGCTCATTGACATTTTTGAAATCTTAATTGATTTAGTGAAATATTATCATTTTTACATTTATAAATAGATTTCATTAATTGTAATCCATGTTTTCATATATTCTTTGTTTGCATCTTTTAAAAAAAAATATTAGCCAAATTTGATAAATTTTTATCAGCTATTAATGAATTCACGATACTTTTCTTTCCTTTTCCGGCAAATCCAGATGTTGTATCGCAACCAGAAAAACAATGCAGAAATGCAACGATGTTTTTGACGGATTCATATTTGAAACTATTAGACGTGAAAAAAAGATCTTTTATATTTCCAGAACCTGGCTTCAGAAAATAAATGTCATGATTATTAGAATTTAATTGATTCAAAAGGACCAAAAGATCAATATCTTGACCTACAACAATGACAGTTTTATTAGTTTCTCTGGCAATTTCTATCGAGGTCTTAATTATGTCAGCATCAGCATCTTCTTTTGCTTGTTTACAGGAAAATCCTTGGGACTGTAATATTTTCATTAGCGATTTTATTATTTTGTCTTTGATTTTCTCGTTAGATAAAAATTTTTCTTGCAAAAGTGGTATTTTTGTATGGTTTTGATAATTGAACTCTGGAATATTGTCTGAGGTATTTTACTACTACGTTCTCCTCTTTTAGTTAACTTATTTGGTTGTTAATTATAGTAGTATATTTCGATTTACAATTTTTTGTTTATCAATGTAAAATGGAATCTTACATTTTTCGAGTAATTAAAGTATACATTTCAACAAATAGCTCAAAATTGTACATAAAGATAAAAAAAAATTTTCGAATTGGAGTACTTTTCGTTTTTTTGAATTTTTTTAGAAGATTTACCATAGAAATGTATATTTTTTTACACCATCAGATAGTAGACATTTTATCGAACAAAAAGCCCACCGAGTTTTTTGAAAAAGCTAAAATTTTAACGTGAGATTTTTTCGATTGAAAATTAGGGTGTTTTTTCGATATTGAGTCAAAATAAGGTGAAAAAATAAATATTTTAAATCAAAAAAATTACAGTGTCTTTGGGATATAAAAAGGTAAGTTTTCACCAAATTTTGTGACAAGGAAATTTTTTTTTTGTAAAAGATAAAAATAAAAAACCATAAACCTGTTTTTTTTTAATTTTTCACGTGAATTTTGAGGTTATGTTAAAAAAGTGTGAATACAAAAGTTGTAGATCTTCTCATTACCTACAACTTTGCTATTTAACTTTTTTCCATAGGATTAGTAGTTTTGCCAGAAATCGAGATAAACCGTTTTTCACCCTTAAAAACTCACCCCCTACCCCTTCCCGACCTTAGATCGCCCGTAATTTATTTTTCCTTTCATTTTTGTTGCATTACCTTCTTTTTCTAATAGGTTTCATCCTACTATAATTTTTTTTTCACTTTTTATCGTTTTTGAAGGCTTCTACCCTGGTCTACGTGGTAACAGTGAATGAATTTGAGTGAAATATTTAGTTATTGAATACATTGTGAACTTGAACCACCATTAAATAATTAATTGAATCTAACTATTTTTTTATCTAATTCTCAACATATTTAAAAGCGACAACCCTAATTTAACCATCAAAGTAATGTTTGAACAGCACGTTATTGTACTTGAAAGATAATGCTTCCTTGTTTACTTTAGGAGTAATACTATATTATTACGTTAGAAACAATCGTAAATAATTCAAATTTAAAGACCAAAAAGCTAACCTTTTAATGGGATTAGAAAATAACCACAAGTGAATCATGAACATCGCTCGACTGTTCCTTTTTGTTATTCCCATTTCATACAATTACGAAATTCACTTACCACAAAACGTATTCAATAACTGCATTTTTCAAAACCCAATTTTCTGGAACGTGTTCAGCGATTACATTAGAACTGTTACAGGCGCAACGATGCTTGTGTTGTCCTCACAAAAGAGTGCTTTAGAAGTTAAAACGTTTACAGACTACATTTTAAAAACTATGGCCAACAGGAAACTTCTTCCTGTTAGAATTAAAGAGTTGAAAATTATCCGCCAAACTGCTACTTTTAAATATGGGAATCCAAAAATTACAGTTGGGGATATTTTCAATGTACGTAGAACTGATGAAGAATGGAAAAATATCCTAAAGTATTCGGAAGAGTTGTCGTACGTTAACATAATTGTGACGTGGGATGCCTCACAATTATATCACTTGTTAACCCAAGATTTAACAGAATTAATAGAAAACCAAAGGTGCCTTTATGTGATCATAATTTTTAACGATGAAGCGTGTAGTAACACCAATAAGAGGGTGGTCAACATTTTGGAGTCTTTCTGGCATTTTCATCAACTGTTAAACGTCATCGCTTATACATCTTGTTCTTGCATCAGCAACCAAATACTAATTTACAAACCGTTTCTAATTTATGATCAAACGCGAGGCGTCGTCCAGAGCTACTTGCTACATCAGTTACAACGCAACAGCTTTTACCCAATTTTGAACGATTTGGACAACATGCATCAATATCCTGTCAAAGCGACCATGTTCTTGAGGACCCCATCGGTAATACGGACGAGGCTACCCCTTCAGCAAAACAACTTGGTTTATAAAAAACTGAAAACGAAAGGTTTAGCGGGGGCTGACGTCTTCATGATGGCTAACGTGGCTGAAGCGATGAACTTTTCCCTCTATTTTATAGAGAGAAAATCATTTGGGCATGAACTCGTTCGACAAATTTTCTTTGGCAGCTTAGGCGACGTTATTAGTAAAAACGCCGATATTATGGTCAATTCGAGGTTTTTGCAAGATTACAATACGAATAGAATCGAGTACACCTCAGTTATTAGCAGAGACAGACTCTGCGTGGCCGTTAAAAGGGCACCCGCGGTCCCCAAATGGATTATGCCCTACCGTTGCTTTTCCCTTGCAGCTTGGCTTTCCATCTTGGCCGTTTTCATCGTAACCACAATAATAATTAGACTTTTTTTCGCGCTTCATCCCAACCCTAATCGACAACCCACGATAAACTGGTTGACAATAACAGCTATATGCCTTGGGGTATCCAAACGATTTAAAAGAACAATCAGTCAGGGCACATACTTGGTATCTGTTCTAATTTTCACGGTTATAATACGAGGGATTTTCGACGGGACTATGGTAACATCCTTTACAACTTTGGCGACCTACAAAGAGTTGAATACTTTGGACGACGTCGACAAAGCCGGTATTTCCATCTTGAGTAACGAGAAAGTGTTTCATGGGGATGCGCCCCCTACATTTCACAGACTGCGGGAGAAAGTCAAATTTACAAACGCCACCCCTATAGAAGAATTCGATCTGAGTGGTAAATACGCGGTCATCGTTAGAGAAAGCGAGGCTAAATTGACTGACCAAATAGTGGATTACGAAGGTCACCCTTTGATACATATAGTCCAGGAATGTTCTCGAGTGTATTTTTTGTGTTATCTCTTACCAAAAGGTTCCCCTTATTTACGCCGGATCAATCGTATTATTGGGATATTCTTCGAGGGGGGTTTTGTCTATAAATGGGGTGAAGATGTTATTGACAGTTTGGTAGATCTCGCAAAAGCTGAGCATATTGTTAAGGTGCATGAAAGGAGAAGAGCCTTTTCAATGAATGACATGAAGGGTGCATTTATTATTTGGTTCATCGGGATGGTAGTTTGTTGTGTGTCATTTATTTTGGAACTATATGGTTGTAGGTAAATAAAATTTTATCATTGCGAGCAAGAGACTTTCACTTTTTTCGGGCATTTTCCATTTATTACTTACTCGATAAATTACTGACGATTTGCCCCAGATGGATAATGTCTAATGTGCGATATGATTGGATTAACTTGTATAAAATGCAAAAAATAAATCGTTTACGATGTTTTCTTAGTATTTCTCAGTATATTACATTTTTGTAATCCTTCATAATGGGTCCAAAATGTTGCCATTTTCAGCATGCTCTGATCTCTAACATGCAATTTTTTAAAGATTAATCCACTCGCAAAGGGTAACCTCATTATGCCTTTAAAGCACTTCGAGTAGGATGCGGAAACAAGGATAGATGGCGATGAACCGCCTTCTTAAACAAAGGAAAAATTCCTTTCGGTAACGCGTTCCATAGTTTGGAAGTTCTATAGAAAAAAAGAGTCTCTGTAGACAGAAGTCCTCTGTGTCAAGCTGTCAACATTTATACTAAACAGTTAAACAGCTCTATTTTAAAACACATCTTCTATCACATTTACTTTTATGATACCAAAACGATTAATAGAAACCCGATGTTTTTAACATTTTTTACTCTCCTCAAAATTCGTGGTTTCTTTCAATACGTCAAAATTTCTAGTTTATTTTCAAATTTTTTTTTCTTGCAAGTTGTAAGCTTTTTCTCAAAATTCGACTTTTTTAAAATTTTAAGTGTTTTGAATTTGTCCTATATTCGAAATTTCAATTCTCAACATTCGACGTTTTTTTTATAAAAATTCAACTTTCTCTGGTAAATTTGACCATTATTTTGAAATTTCAGGTTTTTGGGGGTGAATTTCAACTTTTGTGTATTCTATTTTTAGAGGTTCCTTCATATTTCTCACAATTTTGACTAAAATTTAACTCCTATTTTTTAAGTTTCGTGTTTTTTTTGTGGAACGGACTGGTTCTTGGTTACCTTCAAAAATTGAAATGCAACATTTGTTGCGTTTTTAATCTTTCTTGATTTCAAGGGGCAAGATTCGTATTTCAAGTTTCGTGTTATTTTGAAAAGTTAACATTTTCTAGCTTTTTATTTCTTTTCAAATTTTCGAGTTTATTTTCAAAAGTGCCCAATTCAATTGTTTACAAAATTCGATTGTGTAACATTTTAAGTTTTTTTTAATTTGTCTTGTTCTCGAAATGTCAATTCCCAGCAAACATTGGACAACGGCCGAGCATTGGCCAGTACTGGCCGAATGCAGAATTGCCAGTACTGGCAATCCTGTAATGGTTCATTACTGATTGAACGCAGGATTGCCAGTATCGGCAAAAGCTGACGAACCTGTAATGGTTCATTACTGGATGAATGCAATTGTGCTAGAGAGTTAGATCCACCCACTAACTACGCAGTAATGCTAACCTTGCAAGATACACACCTGCATTCAACGTCAGCAACTAAAACCTATAAAAGACAATCTCCCTTCCCTCAGAGATTGTGTTATGACCAGCAGTAGATTGTGTTACGACCACCAATAGTATTAGAAATGAATATAGTAATAACTCTAATAATACAATCTAAATAGTCTTCAGGCGCTTGTGAAATGGTCCCCCAAGTTTTTAAAAACCCTTTTTCTCGACCGCGAACGAAAACTAGCCGATTTTCTTTGCAAAAAGCAACATTATTTATTTACATTTACTTCAATAGTTATTTCGATTACAACACTTCCTCATTTTACCTGGATATTAAAAATACACTATAAAAATTAACAAATTTAATGGATTATATAAACCTATATACAATAAGAAAGAAAACAGAGAAAAATTATCTCCTGTATCTGTAACGTTTGAAGTGGAACCAGAGTTGGAAGATGTTGTTATGAAACTGGCACCTAAATCCCCTTTTATACGAATATTCCCATTCTCTGTTGACTATTTTAAAAGCTATATCTTCATAAGGGGGACCCGCGTGAAATCGTAAGATGGCAAATTCCCTATTTTCTGGACAAGGAGTCTGAAAATGAAAATACCCAATGAAGCTAAAGTAAATCTAGTAAATTTGTTACTTACAAGGAAATACTCCGGCGTTACGTATTTATCAATCAAATCGGGATAAAATATGTTGAATTTATACCCTTGCACTATTTTAGGGGGAGGGTTGTCCATATCATAGTGAGTTTGATTGTATTTATTCCACTCGAAGCCAGTGTGAACTCTGTTGAAATAACGAGGTTTTCTAGGACGGTACTTATCAGACCACAAGTAAACTTGGTTATCCAATGACGCCTCAACGGAAAATTGAGCTTCATCTTCACCCATGCCCTTGCTCGCCTCCCGTTGCATAAGAATATCTTCCTTGGTCAAGACGTTCTAAAATGATGTTCCTAAGTTAGTCGCGAACATTTCTTAATACTTGAGAACGTATTTCAATACTTCTGAACGTATTTAAATGCATCTGAATGTATTTAAATGCTTCTGAACGTATTTAAATGCTTCTGAACGTATTTAAATACTTGTGAACGTATTTAAATACTTGTGAACGTATTCAAATACTTCCGAACGTATTTAAATGCTTCTGAACATATTTAAATATTTTGAACGTATTTAATTGCAGATTTTAGGGACTATAAGACGCACCGATTTCTTTAAAAAATTGCCTCCAAAATTTAGGTGCGACTTATACTCTAAATTAAATCTTAGAAATATTTGATACCATAAAAAACCTATCTCTAGGAGTAGAAGAAACTTCACATGACGATTTTTTGGGATTTTAAAGGTCTGTTCAGTTTTATAAACTAGGATTTTTTTGTCTGGCTTTGCAGTGTAATAATAAAAATGATAAAAATGTTATTTTTTTTTAATTGGCTAAAAATTAAGGAGCGTCTTATAGTCTGCAAAATACAATCGGTGCAAACGTTTAGTCAGTTAGGAACGTTCTCTAGTCAGTTGGGAACGTTCTCTAGTCAGTTTCGAACGTTTTTTAACTACTCAAGAAGAGTGCACTTCAATACTTACCTCAGCTTCCCTCGATTTACTCATGACTTGTGCCCGGGCGAATTCCAATCGTTTCACATCATCTTCTTCAGTCACAACAATCGTTCCAGGCTCCACATCGTCTGGAGTCAGCAATTTAGGGCTGTGTCCCCCCCGGTCATAGGCATCGAAACATTCGGTGAGCATTGAATGTGCTTCATCCTCCTCAGTCCTAAAAATGAACTTTTTTTATACAATTCTCCAAATTTCAGCAACAATTCTTCGAATTTCAGCAATAATTCATGGAATTTCAGTAAAAATTCTTCAAATTTCAGCATTTAAAAGGTAAAAAGTTAGATTATAAGGCGTTCAGTTGAATTTGTAACAAAACATAATCCTGTTAATCCTATAGGAACAATTTTTTCTCTCGAAATTTCGACTTTTTTGATGAAATTTCAAATATTAAAAGAAAAATTAAGATTTTAAGCTTGAACTTGAACGTTCGGAAAGGAAAGTCTCCTTTTTTGTTTTTAAGTAGTTTGGTTTCAGATGCAAAATTTTGGAAGTTGCCAGTAATTGCTCACCTTTCGTTGTCGCCGTCACTGCCTTTCTCCTCTTTGGAAGTGCCCGCTTTTGGTTTTGATTCCTCCTGAGCTTGTTCCACAGTGCCCTGTACTGTTGTAGTTGAAATAGCCTGTTCGGCCTTCAGTACTTCAAGCTTCTTTCGTAAATTCTCCTGATGTCTGTCCCTTAACCTAGCTCTTGCCATGTGAGCTGAAAAACGAAGAATTTAGGCTTCATACGTAAGCCGAATCAATAACTTACCCTTCAGCTGTGATAGCAGCGACTCCCAGTACCCAATATCGATCCCATCGGCTTTACCATTGATTTTACTTTCAATCTGTTGCTGCAAAGCAGCTAATTGTACAGAGGTTTTGCCTTTGAAGACGTTGGTTACATCGGCGGCAACAGCTTGATGAATACCCTCCCTACGACCAACGCCCATGTCGAATTCGTTTTGTTTTTCCAACTTCCGCAGCTTCTGCAGCTCGTCCTCTACTATAACCGTAATGTCGTTCCAATAATCCAAGTTTTTCCCTCTTTCTAACTCCTTGTAAACTTTTATGTCTTCCACCAAGTCCTCTAGGTCTTTAATTTGGAGACCATTCAGGTAAGTATATGGTTCGTGCATTTCGACTGCGTCCACTTCCTCTTCCGCGCTGATATATTTGGCTAATAAATCGATGGGTTTAGCTGCAAAAAGGAAACAAAATAATTGAAAATTTTTAATAAAATTTCAGGGTTAATCGAAACTTCAGCGAAAGAAAATCAAAATTAAAAAAAAAAAATGGAAATGTTAAGAAAAAAACTAAAAATTGCAAATATTTTGAGGCAAAAAAATCGTGGAATCCCTGCTTCTGAATTAATCATAATTTTGAAGTTGTCTTAAGATCAATGATAATTTTGAGAGAAAATTCCAAATTTTGAGAAATATTTCAAAATGTTTGGATTTTGGTAAATTCTATGACTTAAAATAATATCACTTTTGCTTGGAAAATAAAGAGTATACAGGAAGTTGTTATGTTGTTGTTTACATTGGAAACGAATAATAATAGAAATTTCCTTTTCCCTTCAAGTGTTCTTTTTTAAAATTATGTTATTAGTCCTTATGGACATAACAGGAATGTTAACAAAAAAGGCAAAAATTACAAATATTTCGAAGCAAAAAAATCGTGAGCTCCATGCTTCTGAATTGGTCATAATTTTGAAAATTGTCTCGATAATTTTGAGAGAAAATCCGAAATTTTGAAAAAAATTTTAAAATGTTTGGGTTAAATTTGAAATTTGGATTTTTTCAGACAAGTACGATGCTGTTCACTTATAATGAACCTCAAGAGACTGAAGAAATTCGTTTGTTATCAGTGAAGTTCGTATCAAACGATTAATAATAATAGTACTTTAATCTGTTGTATCTTGCCGATTGGTTTGTAATAAGCAGACATTACTCTAATTAAAAAAACAGAGCCTGTTATGAAAAATATTTTAAGAAAAAACTTGAGAATTTCTAGCAACGATCAACATTTTTTACTTCAACTGAAAGACTTAGTAGAGTATTGGCAATAAACACTTACCCCTGCCATCCTGAATTCTAATGTGGGACCTCAGTCGCGCCTGTTCCAAGTGGAACTGGTCCTCCTGACGCTCCCATTCTTCGAACTGCGTTGCCTCTTTGCTTCGCTGTAACAACTGATTTTCTTCTTCACGTTGCTGTCGCTCGTACTCCCTCTGCAACCTTCTCTGTTTAACTTTCTCCAGTTCCCTTTTATTTTCTTCTTGTTTAAACCTAGTTCTCGTTTCGAGTTCTTCCCTCGTGACGCCAGTCAGACCTTCTTTGGCCAATTTTTTAGACCAGACAAACGTCGATAACAGTTCACTGTCACCAAATGGATTATCCGCATTGGTATAGTGGAGATACTCATTGTCCCACCCCATTCGTTCCTTCCTTTTCCTTTCTTTCTCTTGTTTTTTCAACAACCTTCTTATCCTGTAAGAACGATGTTGGGGTTAATTAACTTTAATCAAAATTTTGACAAATTCAAGAAGAAAAAACTCAACATTTCTGATTAGAACGTATGAATGTTTGAGTTTAAAAGATTCAAGTTTCAACACGAAATGAAAAAAATGTTAAAATTGCTTATAAACCAAAATGGTCAATATTTTCGAAAAAAAATCAAAAAATTAACATCTTTTTTAAAAAGTATTTCCGATTGTTACTTTTGGAGTATCAAAAATAGAAACAACAAACAGTTACTTAAAAGGTAATGTCGGACTATAAGAAACTCCAAGGGAATGAAATCAATTCGTTATAAGCAAAGTTAGTAATAAACGATAAATGCTAATTAACACGTACAATACCTTTTGGGGAACAGACTGGTTCTTGGTTATCTTTAAAAATTTGTATACAAATTTTGTCTCCTGAAATCACCAAAGATAGAATCTTTCTGAAGATGATAGCTTGGTTATTAAAACGCTTTAGCGCAGCTATTGTTGTTTTTTTAAATTGTTATTGATTTCAGAGAAAAAAATTTGTATATCAACGTACGATAGTACTTTAATCGGTACCTTAAAGAGTGATTCCTTGTGAATGAAAGCTCCTAATAAGTAGGTTATTTATGGGCGGGCATTACCAATCTTAAAATCTAGGCAAACTAAATTGCGGGCGCCAGTTTCAATCAATATTGTTAAGAACATTAGGAAAAGGACCGTCATTATAATACATTTCTTGCAACTGCAAACACAACCATACCGTTTTTCCTCTGGCGTCTCATTCGCTTTCATCTGCTCTTTCTGCTTCTTCCTCGTCTCAATCTCCTTCTTCCTCTGCTCCTCAAGCCGTAGCAGTAATTTAACCGATGAATCAGACGAGCTAGATGATTCAGATTCACTACTAGAACTCCTCTTCTTATGTTTTCTCCGTGAACTGCTACTCTTCCTACAGCTTGAATCAGAGCTAGAATTTTCGCTGGAAGAGGAACGTCTAGCACGTCTTGTTGACTCCCTAGATAAACATTGTTTCGTTGTCGACTTTTTTCTTGCGTTGGAGGCAGAATCTGATTCGGAATTGCGTCTGTGTTTGGGTTTTTCATCTCTACTGAGCGATCTTGAACTGTGTTTACGTTTGTGTTTTTTATGACGTTCCGTGGAGCTGCTTCGAGAACGTGATCTGTAATAGGGAAATGTTGAATTTTCTACATGATAAAGTGATGATTTTCTTACCTGTGACGACTTTTAGGCATTTCGTTACTGAATCGATTAGTTATTGTTGTTAGGTTGTGTTTATCTAACCTATAAGTAATTGTCAAAATTTAAATGACATATCAAGGGAGTTAGCTAGAAAGGAGACTTTGAATAAATCATAATATGTCAAATGACGTCAGTTTTGTCACACAAAATGGCCGCCTAAATAAAAAAATATATAATTATTATTAATTTACAAGGCACGAGCAAAAAAGGAGTAGTAAATATTAAACAAAAAATACACAAGTTAACTTTTCCTATGATTCGTCACAGGAAGGGGTCATATTTTCCCAAGGCGCAACGAAAGTAATTAAAAAAAAGAAAAACCCAGACACATTTAAAATTGCCTCGACTCGCTGATTATTCAATCAAGGCTTAACTTAATAAATAATTTATAGAACGCTAGCTTCCTCGACTAAATGAATAAACAAATATTTAGTTTAGAAACCACGCAAAATTCAAAACAAATACAATAAATAAATTTAATAATTTGGACTCTTCTAAGATTATTTCGCGTTTTTTGACACTAAGTCGATTTAAGAATGTCAAGTTTTGCAACAAATGTAAACGCGAATTTTTTTTCTTAAAACTTGAGTTTTCTTAAAATTTTAACGTTTTAGCTACAAGTGGAAATGTGTAATCTAAATTTATCTTTAAGTTTTGAATTGAAACTGAAAATTTTGGCAAATTACCAAACCGTTTCAACTTTAGAATCCAAATTTCGAATTATACCTGATCGCTGGAAATTAACTTGACAAATTTCGCCTATTTTCAAAATTCTGATAGGTTCAAAATTTAATAATTTGGATATACTTTAATCAATTTTGTGTCTATTTTCAGTTGAAGCGTTGATTAATCGACGGTTAAATAATAAAATTTTGACTTTTGATTTTTTCCAGGTAATTCAGGCTTTAAGCGCGAAAATTTAAATGATTCTTATATAAATCCGCTAAATGAAGCAGGGGTCCCTTTATTTTAAACAGCGCAGTAGAGCAGTCGCAATTGTTAGGCCCAAATATGAAAGAACGAAAATTTTCTGGATACAATCGAAAGAATTATTCATTTAAATTAGTTTGTTCTTTTAATGCATGGTTGTCTATGTTTAAATGTGAAAAAGTAGCTTTTGTGTTTTTTGTAGTTAGCTTTCCTAGTAATAAAAGGTACAACACGTAGTTACCTGATCACTCAGCACATTTTATCGACTCTAGTTAATCGAGATTTAATAATTTCACAAATTTTCAGAAATTCTGCCCATATTGGCAACATCGATAACATTTGACCTTGGGTTTCTCTGACATCACATATCATCCTAATAATCTACTTAGGCACATCTTTCAGTTCTAGTCACCTTGACTTACTAGGGAATTTCGCTTTCCGTCACTCACACTTTCTAGGGATATTTCGTTGGGTTCTATTGGTGACAAATACGAATTTATTCTGTAACCGTCATAAGAAAACACGAGAGAATTGATACAAAGATTAGGCGAGAAAAAGTATAATTTAGGTGTTGTTTATTGGATAGTTTCCTTAACCTAGTAAAACATGAATCGTGAGCAGTTGAAAGAGTTCCAACGCAATATTTATTACTCTGACAAGTATTATGATGATGATTATGAATATAGGTAAGATGGCATCTTTTAGAATTTCTTCTATTTGTTTTTCACCGGGATTTCTTGCAGGCATGTCGTATTACCTAAAGAGATGGTCCAATACGTACCAAAAACACATTTAATGTCGGAGGATGAGTGGAGAAGTTTAGGTGTTCAACAAAGTAAAGGATGGGTACATTACATGACACATTCTCCGGGTAAATATCACTCTTCGTAGCAGTGGAGGAATGTGTTACTTCAGCAGTTGCATTAAGATTACAGGAAAGACACAGTTAGGAGTTTTTATTAAGAGGTTCTAACAAGTGATATGCCCAGGGTTTATACTTTTTTGACACCAAAACGTGGAAAGGTTTTTGCTGTTTTGGTAACAGGTTTATAATTTGGTACAACAGTTCATTCACTTTTTGAACTCTGATAAAAATTGAAATACACTTGAAACCGGATATAACGACATTAAAGGGACCATAAACTACAGACGCTGTAACCGGTAGTTGTTATAAGCAATATAACTGGTAGTACAGTTAGCTTTTAAAATAATCACCGGAACTTTGCCATTTAGTCGTAATAACCGATGCATCGTTGTAAATGATGTTGTTATATCCGGTTTTGACTGTAGTTTTAATTTTTTTTGATAAAAATTTAGTCCAAGGTAGGTTTTACCTGTTTACCACATTGACAGCAAATGAATGAATATGATACTTATGTGGCCAGCAGGGCTGGTATCGTTGAGTGTATTACTATCTGATTAGCAAAGGAGAGAATATCTGTTGCTTTTTAATTGTTAATAAAGTTTAATAGTTATGAAAGAAAGAAATGTCGAGTTAAGCGTGTTGGAATTTCAATCTGGTTAGCAAAAGAAAGAATATCTGTTGCTTTTTAATCATTAATAAAGTTTAATAGTTATGAAAGAAAGAAGTGTCGAGTTTATCTGCGTTGGGATTTCAATTGATATTTTGATCAATAAGGAAGTTTCCAAGAGAAGTTCTTTCCATGAAAATGAAATAAAGATTTCACTGAATTTAGATGTCTGTGATTTCTAATATTGTAGAATTGAGCGCTTTTACTGCAGCTGCTGAAGTATTAGTGGTAGAAGAATATGCTGTATTAATTTATTATTTAATGTTTTTTTTAGAACCCCACATTTTACTTTTTAAGAGGGCTATAACGAACTTGAAGAATGGAAATTAATACTTCCCTAGTGATATTTTGTACAAATTGTTAAGTAATTTTAATTTAGTCATCCGTCTAACACTCTAATGTGTCGAATAATTCTTGATCTGCTGGAGTGCTTTTGTAATTAAGTATGTTACTTTATTAAGTCAGTATTTCTAAGATGTTCAATCAAGGTATTTTTATATAGCTATATTTTAATAAAAATTGGAAAAATTTAACAGCTTATTTGTAACTCCTCTCACCTTGTTATTGCATCAGTAATCTTTTATTGTAAATAAGATGTGGCTGAAGGATTTTGTGTGAAGTGATTTGCAGCCAAGGTTATCTAAAGTTACAGGTGATAAAATGCCCATTTAATATATTTTTTTAATGTCACTTCTAAATTTCGACTAAAATTCGAAATTTTATTGCAACTATTATTTCAATTTTAGAATTTTAATGGAACGGACTGGTCCTTGTTTATCTTCAAAAATTTAATACAAATCTTGAGATACTCGAGTATCTCTGAAGCTGATAGCTTTGCTATTGAAATGCGTTAGACCAACCTCTGTTGTGTTTTTTAATCTTTCTTGGTTTCAGGGGACAAGATTTGCATTTCAATTTTAGAACCTTAATGAAAATGTAAAAGCAGGTAGAAAGAAAAGAAAGTTCGATAGTAAAGGCAACAAACTTTGAAAGTTGGGAATTTCAGTTTGGAACATTTTTTTTAAACCTTAACTTTACTATCAAAATTTGACTACTATAGAAATTTGACTTATAACATGAAATCATGACATATTTAAAATGTACAAAAAACTAAATTACTGGAAAAAACTTCAAATGTCTAGGCAAAGTATTCCCCAAAATTTCAGAATTAAGTTGAAATTTTGCATTATAATCGAAAATGATTTGGCATTAAAAAAAATTTTCCAGAAATTTCTAGTTTTAAAATGCAAAATTCGAAATTAAGTCGAAATTTCGACAATTTCAGTTTAAAATAAAACATTTTCTCCAAACTTTGAATGTTTCTTGGAGTTTCAAGAAGCAGATGGAAATGTCGACTTTAAAATTTAGAAATTAAATACTAAAGTTTGAGAAGAAAGAGTCAGAATTCTAATAAAAATATGGGAGTATTTTTAGAAATCTTCCGAAATTTCGATGTTTTCCCAGTTTTCAATTTAAAATGGGGATATGTAGTGTTTTTTATTTTAATTTCGATTTTAAAAACGAAAAGTTAGGAATAACACTGAACAAAAGTTAAAATTCTAAGACACAATTTAATATTTTCTTTAATTAATTATTTATTAAAATATCAAAAGAATTTTTTATTTTGGTGGAACGGACTGGTTGAAATACAAATTTTGTTCCCTGAAACCAAGAAATATTAAAAAATACAACACAGGTTGCCCTAACGCGTTTCGACGGCCAAGCTATCATCTTCAGATCTTCATTTCTAAAGAAATGTCAAAATCCTGAAAACATCGAAACAAGTTCAATGAAATTGCTAATTTTTAAATAAAATATTGGGAAAGAAAACTTTAAATTTTCGTGTTTTTTTTCAAACTACCGACTGTAAACAACCGTTTATTACAAAAATACCAAACTGTAACATTTGAAAAGACAAAGTAAAATCTATACATTTAACTATCAATATTAATGTTAGCTAGCCGCGCCCATACGTCTCCAATGAATCACCCCGAATGAATGCCTCAAGCCAGCCGCCGCATTTCGGTGCCTTGCAAGAATTTTTACCCTCAGCTTCCTATCGTACTCGACCCCTGAGATCGTTGACCTTGGGCAGGTACTCCGAAACTCTTGTTGCTATGGTTGATAACATTCGGCCCTTCCTGACAGCTGGAGTGTCCTCACTCCAGTGGTAGATCTGTGCAACAAAGTTTATAAGAACATGTATATTTAATTTTCTATTTATTTTTGAAGAATATTAGTACCCTGGTTAGTGAGAGGCAGCTTATATTTTTAGAACTTAAACTCCTACTTAAATGCTAACTCTATGGGCTAATCCCACGCGAAAGTATGATGATTCTGAACAGTTAACCACCATTCCATCTCCCTTCGCCACACTGAAGAGCACCCTGAGTATTTGGTTATCCAGCTGTTCTTGTCTGAGTAGTAACCCTACTCCAAGAACCGAATCCCCCTACTCTACTCATCAGTGTCCTTAACTTACCCAACCATTTTGTTAAATTGACCTGAAAGGAACACTTCTGAATAGTTGACCACCATTCCATCTCCTTTCACCGCTCTGAAGAGCTTCCTGGGTATCTGCTTATCCAGCTGTTCTTGTCTGAGTAGTAACCCTACTCCAAGAATATAACCTTCCTCGCTCTATCCTTCAGTGTTCCTGCTTTAGTGACCTTAGAGACCTTTTTATTTTGGTAATAATTGACTTGTACCTGTGCTGTAAAAGAAAGAATTTGTTTTAAGGAAAATTAGTCATTTGCTTGAGCTAATCGGAAACAACGCTTTGGATCGAAATATGCATTTTTGTTTGGACTGGCAAATAGATGCATTTTCAATTATTTGTTGTAGTACCGCTGTAACATCAATACTCTGCTACATTTCAGCTAGTAATAAGGTCACCTGCCCTATTACACGAAACTCCATCAGATCCTCACTTGGAGATGCTCCTAATGTCTGATTTATGGTACCATTTAATCCTAACTGGAGTTTGCTAATGTTTTCATTCAATTTTTCATCATTTATTTCTGCTCCCATAGTAGACAATGAATCGAGGATGGTTCTATTGTAACTTTCAACTTGTCCATGTCCTCTTAGTCGCCCAGCTGCATTCAAGTAGTGAGTGATACCGTATTTTATTTTTTTGAGAAATTTTTCAAAATTATTAGACCTAAATGGTTTACCTTGTCACTAGTTAGTAGTTGGAAATGGTGCACCAAAAACCCTTAAGAAGAAGTCTATCATTACAGTGAGTACATGTCTTACCTTGTATTGGGTGAAGAATAAATTAAAACAAACCTTTAAACGCATCCACAACGAAGAATACTTGAGTGTTACCTCATATCGTTTTTATTAAGGACCCTAGATAATCAGGGAGAATTTTATAAAAGGACCTGGATATTTTCTAACAAGATTATGGTATTCGACGCTTTCTACATATTTGAAATATACAACAATATACAAGTTTTTCATGTATTTCTCTACCAAACGTCGCATGCGCAGAAACCAATAATTATGAGCCACCTGATCATAAATTTTACCTGTTGCAAATAGACCAAGATCTTCAAAATTTAGTTGAACAATTTGAAAACGTGCTCGTTTAAATACAAGCCAGTGAGGACCATGATTTGTGATTTTTTTTTACGTCTCTACCCTTCAATTCATACATTATGGGTGTAGTTAGTCGCTTGTAACACTGCTAGCATCAACATGACATATTTGCTGACAGGTGTATGTCTAATACCAAACTGGTATTCGCCCAATTCCAAAACCCACCAGCCGATTCCCTGATTTAATTCTACCTTTTTGGAAGTATTTGTTACTGCAGCACAATCAGTAATTACTGTGAAGGGCCTTCCGACTAAGTACTGCCGAAATCTATTAACTAATAACACAATTGCTACAGTTTCTAATTCAAAGGAATGGTCTCTCCATATCAACATAATATTTTTGTGAAACAATACACTTTATGGTTTACTTTGTTCTGAATAACAGGGTGTACATTTTCTAAAATATTCGATTAAATTCAAATATTATTTAACTTGGTGAACATCTCCAGGTGTTTTCTACTGCTAATAATTTATCCCTTTTATTGTCGAATCAGGTACCGCATACTCCAATATTTTAATCTTGGTTCGCAAAAATTAGCACTTCAAATATATGTACTTCAATAATGTGAGAGTTAGATTATGTTTATTGTAGGAATTAATTCTTTAAAATAATACCAATAATTACTAAGCAATATCATAGTAAAGGTACACCTATTAATAAAATGGACGATTCGCACAGCAGATTAATTTATGCACCCAAAATCTAACAATGTTCTCATAAAAATAAACGTAAATACATAATGGTCTTTTCAGATCAAACTAATTACCTTAAAAACCCATAATGGCCATAATTCTCAGTCCGCTCTCTTAAAATAATATCAATGTTCTGTTTTTGTCGCAATTGTAAACATCATAACTCAAATTTTTAACAGATCCTTCAGTAACCTGATAGCTGACTAATGCCATCACCTAAATGTCATTCCTTTTTCTTCGATAAAAGATGAATTGTTTTGATTTTAATTTTGCATGTTCATTAGTTCGTTCCAAGTTCGATAGCAAAAACCTTTTTTTTTTGCGAATAACCCTTTATACAGATTTAAAAGTTGTAAATGTATTTGAATCGCTGTTCTATTTTATTAATATCAATGTTTAAATTTGTTTCATTTAATTTAAAACCTTTTGTTGAGTAATCGTCAAAGCGCAATAACCCGTCTACTTTTTCATAATAAACATCATTTAATTTAAGTCCCTAAAGTTCTAAAAGATTTTCAACGTTCAAAACGCTCTTGTTTATGATGGGAGCTCTACTCTTCTACTCCGTTAGCATTATTTCGACGGTCACGTACTCGTGTATGGGTAAAATTGAGTCACAAATAGTTTTATTAAGAGGAGCATGCGTTTCTTTGTATGCTTACTTCATTTACGTTTAGATTTCTTGTGATTGACTGTTAAATTTAACAACTTTGGATTTTTTTTTTGCATTTACGATTTTATCAATCATCTGACGCAACGCAGAACATTACTAAAAGCATTTAATTTGTTTATCGACTCACTACTCTCCTGCACCCTGATGGCGATTATTACCACACTTGAGGTTCTTGGGGATGTATAACTTGACCTTACACCCTCCTGTCTTCACCTCTGTTTAAGGCTTGGTCAGCTCTCTCGAGAGCTCCCCTGCCATCGCCGATGTCTTCTGGATTCATGCCGAGTCCTTAGTACTTCTTTTATTTTGGAGCGGGTTCTCTGGTATATTTTTGCACCTTTTTCACTAAAAACTCAAAAACACACCACTGCTATCCCACTTCTGATGTAAACAGCCGTTTATTACAAAAATACCAAACTGTAACATTTGAAAAGACAAAGTAAAATCTATACATTTAACTATCAATGTTAATGTTAGCTAGCCGCGCCCATACGTCTCCAATGAATCACCCCGAATGAATGCCTCAAGCCAGCCGCCGCATTTCGGTGCCTTGCAAGAATTTTTACCCTCAGCTTCCTATCGTACTCGACCCCTGAGATCGTTGACCTTGGGCAGGTACTCCGAAACTCTTGTTGCTATGGTTGATAACACGACCTTCTAAATTTTATATTTTTAATATC
The DNA here is from genome assembly GCA_028583605.1 of Dastarcus helophoroides. Classification (NCBI taxonomy): domain Eukaryota; kingdom Metazoa; phylum Arthropoda; class Insecta; order Coleoptera; family Bothrideridae; genus Dastarcus; species Dastarcus helophoroides. Next base: position 23,073,526 of record CM053337.1, on the reverse strand, counting down.
GATTTTCGAAGTTGAAAACCTCTTTTACGAACCAAACTTTTTTGAAAAAAGTCATAGTCGCAAGATTGTAAAAATCTATTTGCAAATATCCACTTTTTCTTAGAGTAAATAACAAACGCAAATTTGGATTTTTTAATTATTTTCTTAAAATTGCAGCTCTACATTAAAAATTTGGTATTAACGTGAAAATGTCAGATAAAACATTGAAGAAAAATTATATAATAAGTCAAAAAAATTAGGCAGTCTCCGAACTGCTGCCAGAAGTGAAAACTCCTTAAATGTAGTTAAAATTCGTATTTTTGTGAACGGTCGTGTGGCTCAATGGTTAAGGCCATTTCATAGATCTGATAAGGCGCGGGTTCAAATCCCGCTGTCGTCAATGTTGTTTAATTCTATTACACGTCTTACTTATAGCTACATAGTGCTGTTGATATTAGAGCATGATGGTAACGCAAATTAGCGTAATGGTAACGCTAAACGATAAGCTTCTCCCCTATCTAAAATCGTCCAACGAGCTTAAAGTTTTCACTTCAAAAATCGATACAAACAAAGTAATAAGTGGGGTCGAGTGACATCAGCTAGTTTCTAAATAAAAAATTATAAAAAAAATACAAGAGCAAAGTGAACTTCTAGTTAGAAAATCGCGCATTACAGAAATAGTTAATACAATTGATAAAAACCGTAGAGTACGTTAGAAACGCGTGGTGGTAACACGAAAAGTTTACCTCTATGTATGCATTACGGGTTGCGCAATTTGCATCATGACGCAACCCGTAATTCATGCATTTATCCGAACGCCTGAGCGCGGCCGTTGGTGTGTGTGGCACAAGCTGGTGCAGCCTGGTACCGCCAGTGCTCGGAGATTCATAATTCACAGTGTGCGTTTTGAAGATGTAATTTATCAATTATATTCAATTTACTTAGTTATTAATCGGCGATCGAGGTGTTCGAATGATAGGGATCGAGATGAGCGTCAGGGCCGTTCTTCCTCATTAGTTAATGTGCCAGGTACCGCTTTCATGCGGGAGAGTACAGCCCTTGGTGTGCGGTAATTTCTTCTCAATAAAGGGGGTGGGCACCTTTAAGGGGTATGTATATACAGTAAAAACCGGATATAACGACATCGTTTACAACGACGCATCGGTTATTACGATTAAATGGCAAGGTCCCTGCCGATTATTTTAAAAACTAACTGTAATGCCAGTTATATTGCTTATAACAACCACCGGTTACGGCATCCGTAGTTTATGGTCCCTTCAATGTCGTTATAACCGGTTTCGACTGTATAACGTTTTTTTTTTGTGGAAGTTTGTCGCCTGATGGCTATAAAAGAACTGCTTACACCTCATCTCCTTTGTTACCATAACTTATCGATTGGTAACGCGCGCGTAAATAATGATCGTCCATAAAGATGTATTGGTAAGTTTTCTACTTGTAATATTTCTTTATATTTTAATTTATTTAACGGTAAATGGTGATTCGTAAGGATTCATTCAAAAATTAAAAAAATCGCAATTTAGAAAGCCGAAGTTAGAAAAATTTGAAGCTTCGAGAAAAAGATCAAATTTTTGAGAAAAAGAGTAGGTTTTCAAAAAAATTCGAAATTTTGAAAAAAAGGAAAAAATTTCAAAAAAAGGTCAAATTCTGAGAAGTCATAACTGTATGTTTTTCGCTGGTTTCTTCTTTATGGACTGAATAATTTATGATGAATAAATAATTGACACTTTCTTTTTAATCGTGAATTATTTTATTATTTTTGTTGCTATGACAACGATACAATATCGAATATACCGTCCACCTTGAAAGATTGCTTTCAATGCAATGAAATATAATAAAAATGAGAAGTACATTATAAATAACAATGAACAATGTCAGTCAATGAACATAAGCAAATGTGAAACATAACTAGAATAAAATCTGCTAATTTGTTACTTATTTAGTCCTCTAGTGACAAAATGCATAGTTTGTTAAAGCACGCTTCACAGATGCACTTGCTGTTTTTATTGTACCACGCGCACTACTTTGTCTTCTCCTGGGTATAGCTTCACTATTCGTCCCAGTTTCCACTTTAGTGGCGGCAGATTTCCTTCTTTTAATAATACCATCTGACCAACTTGGACATTGGGTTTGTTCATTTTCCATTTTGAGCGACCTTGTAGGTAGTCTAGGTACTCCGATGACCACTTTTCCTAAAGTGCTGCAATAATAACTGGAGATGGTTCCACCGTTTTAATGAAGTAATGACTTCATTACTAAGATGTGGCTCTGGAATGGCTTGAAAAGAGTCTCCTATTATAAAATGAGCTGGAGTAAGTGCTGATAAATCATTGGGGTAGCTTGAAAGTGGTGTTAAGGGACGTGAGTTTAGACAAGCTTCAACTTGTACTAAAAATGTGTAAATACAGAGTTGCCTGTTATTCTCTTCATGTGATATTTAAATGACTTTATTGAAGCTTCCCAAATTTCGCCAAATGTGGGGGATCGCGCTGGAGTGAAATGCCAAGAAATGCCTTCATTTGCTGTGTAGGTTTGTACGGTGTTCCAGTGATTATCTGAACTGGAAAGCGCTTCCATTTCCTTCAATGTCTTGTTAGCCTTGATGAAATTTCTTGCGTTGTCTGAGAAAATGTTCGCACATTTACCTCGGCGAGCTGTAAATCGTTTCAAGGCTGCAATGAAGGCTTCTGCGCTGAGACTAGAAACTAATTCCAAATGAATTGCCTTTGTGAAAAGACAAATAAATACGGCGACATAACAGGAATATGTGTGAATACGACCACGTATGGCTTTCCTTCAAAGTAATTGGTCCTGCATAGTCAACGCCGATGTTCAGGAAAGGTCTTGATTGTGTAATTCTTTCCTCTGGTAGATCTCCCATAATCGGATATATAGTGTTTGGTTTATTTCTAAAGCAAATTATACATCTTCGGATTACTTTTTTAACTGCTTGTCGACCTGTTAAAATCCAAAATTTTAGTCGTAAGGTTGCCAGAGTTGCTTGTGGTCCAGCATATAACAAGGATATGTGTTCTTTCTTGATAAGTAGTTCTGTGAATTTGTGCGAAGAAGGAAGAATTAAAGGATGTTTTTGATCATAAGACAAATTGGCTCGTCGTAACCTGCGTCCTACACGTATTAATCCATTTTGTCCAGAAAGGGAGAGAATGTTAACAATTTGCTACGGCTAGGCACAGTAGCATTCTTTTGTAGTGAGTCAACATCTTCTGAAAAGGACTGTCCTTGAACTAATCTTACGAGACAAATTAACGCTTCTCTTATCTCTTCGCAAGTTAAAACACCAGCTTGACGCCTTTATTTGGAACAGTTTTGTTTGAATCGCAGAAGATATGCTGTAATACGCTTAGCTTAGTGACTGAGGAATATCTGAGAAAAAAGTCATTTTCTTGTGAAATTAGATGTGTAAACACATTTATGTTTTTTCTTTTTTCCAAATTAACCTCAGGAATGGGGCTAGTTGACGTGATAGGCCAGTCTTCTCGATCTTGCAAAAGCCACTTAGGTCCGTTCCACCATAAACTGTGGGTTAGTAGTTGGTCAGGGTTAAGGCCTCTGGATATTTCATCAGCAGAACTATCTCCAGTTTTGACATGTTGCCACTTATATTTACTGGTGTGACTTTGAATATCGGCTACTCTGTTGGCTATGAATGTTTTTCATGTAGCTGGTGAAGAAGCAAGCCAACATAATACGATTGTGGAATCTGTCCACAAGTAACAACTGTCGATATATACTTTTAAACTGGGTACTACCTTTATAATTAAATGTGATAATAACTGAGCCGCACATAATTCTAGCCTTGACAAATTTATAGTTTTAAGTGGTGCAACTCTTCCTTTAGAGCAAATAATTTTAACAGCAACATTTCCGTTTTTGTCTGAGGTTCTAACATAAATGCAAGCACCATAGGCTCTTTGACTTGCATCACAGAATCCACGTAGACTCATATGTGTGTATTCTGAGAATGTAGTGACTTGTCTCGGTACAGAAATATTGTTTAATGTAAGTAATTGCTTTTGTAAGTTGGACTATTGCTTGTGTATATCTGGTGGTAATGTCTCATCCCAATCTAGACTAAGTTGCCAAAGCCTTTGCATCACTAATTTGGCTAACGTGACTACTGGTCTTAAAAATCCCAATGGATCGAAAATCTGTGCAATACTAGATAATATAGAACGTTTTGTGTGAATAGGATTTGGATCTTGTGTCATGGAATATTTAAAAATGTCATTGTTAGAATCCCATATTAACCCTAAAGTTTTTGAACCTTCCAATTAATCATTAGGCACAACATAGTTTTCTGAATTTGACAGAGTAAGATCAAAAATTTCTGGACGATTTGATCTCCATTTTCGCACTCCAAACATCCCGATTTGAGTATGTGTGTTATCTCTGTGTAAAATTTTGAAGCATCTTCTAATGTTTGTGCTCCTGTGAGAAGATCGTCAACATAGAAGTCACTCCGAATAGCTTCAGCAGCAACAAGGAATTGTGTCTCGTATTCTAAAGCTAATTGACTTAAACATCTTACTGATAGAAATGGTGCTGTTGTGGTACCATAGGTAAAAGTACTTAGTGTGTATGTTTGTATTTTCTGATCTGGGTCTTCCCGCCACAAAATTGTTTGATACTTGCGATCATCTTTGTGAATTTGAATTTGTCTAAACATTTTTTTAATGTCAGCTGTAAGAACTACTGGATGAAGTCAAAAAGAAGTGACTATTTCAAAAAGTTCCCTTTGAATAGTCGGACCTTTCATTAATGTAGCATTTAGTGAGTTGAGGCATCAAATACCACTCGCTATTTGGTCGTCAAACTGTCTTGCTTTATCACAGCATGGTGCGGTATGTAGAACCCTGTGGAATCACCATTTCTCAACAAAGACGTATGATTGAAATTGATATACTCCTGAATGAAATTATTATATTGCAATTTAAATAAGACATCCTTTTGAAATTGTTTTTCTAAATTGAGCAATCTTTTTTCGACTGTATCTCTAGAAGTGCCCAATAAACGTAAATTCTCCTTAAATGGTAATTTCACACAAAATCTACCATCTAAATTGCGAGAGAAGTTATTTTGAAAATGCAACTCACAATTCGCTTCCTCAATTGACATAACTGGTTTTGAATCTACGTTCTCCAATTCCCAACATTTTTTAATTTGATTGCTTAACATTTCGTTAATGTTTAAATTGCAGGAAGTGACATTTAAATTATGTCTTGAATTGTGGGTCATTCTTCCAGAAACAACCCAACCAAATTGTGTGTTTTGTAATACAGGATTATTTTTAGGTGATGTAATTTTATTGGGACATAGTACATGAAAGAAAATTTCAGCTCCAATCAAAAGATCAATTTTGTTAGATGTTGCAAAGTCTGGATCTGCTAACATGATTCCTGAAGGAATTTCAAAAGATGACACGTTTATGTTGACCATAGGCAATTTTTCTGTGATTTTCGGTAAAACAAAACAATTGAGATTTGTTTCATATGAAGTGACCCGTGATGATAATTTCACTGTAACTAATTCTGAAACGTGTGCAGAGCTGTTTATGCCTCTAATTGTCATATTTTCCTGTGTCGGGTTGAGGTTTAACAATCTACACGTTTCTGTAGTTATAAAATTTGACTGATGTGAGAACCTGAGTCCAGTAAGACTCTGCAGGCAATGTATTTACCATTAGCGTTGGAAACGGTGTGGTTAATAACACTTGTGACATTGAATTATTACTGCGCAATGTATCTTGAATCATATTTTGAGTAAAATTTGATTGTACGACTTGTGTAGCCTTACTCAAATTACTTGAATCTCCTGCCCCCAACGAAGTATGCGTGTTACCTATATTAAATTCAGAATTTTCTAAATGTAACAAGGTATTGTGTTTCTTCGAACATTTTTTGCATGAACCCAATTGACAATGATTGTATGTGTGATTATAGCCCAAGCAATTTAAGCAAATACGCAATTTCTTTACTTCTGAAATGCGATCATTCACATTCATATTTAAAAATTTTTCACATGTAAAAAACTTGTGTGGCCTTTTACAAATGGTGCATTGATCACCTTTTGATCTATTCTTTGCCTGTGTGGCAGCAAATGTGTTTTGAACCTTGTTAGGTTTGAATTGTGCGTTTGAATTTTTGTGAGTAGTCTATTGTGACTGTGTTATCTGATTACCCACATTTCTTTGCAATGATTCTAATAAATTACATCTATGCTGCAAAAACTCACTGAATTCTCTGTAGGTTGACAACCCCTCTTTTTTAAGAGCTCTTTTTTCCCACTCTCTATGTGTTGTTTTATCCAATTTGGAGGATAATGAAAATATTAAGAACATGTCAAAAAGATCTCTATCTGTGTGATCCATTGATTTTAATGCCCTAATGTGTCTCTGAAATGTGTCAAAAAATTGTCTTAATCCAGGAAAACTCTCCTTTTGTAGCGATTAAATTTTAAGCAATGTTTTAATATGACTCAAGGATATAAGTTTTTTATTTTCAAAACGATTCTTTAATAATTCAAGTGCGACTAAATAATTCTGTTCTGTTGTTTCTATACCTTGAATTAATTGCAGAGCATCCCCTTGTAATGATGATTTTGAACTGAAGATAGATATCTGTTTGTATCAATAAGAGATTGAAAAAGATCGATAAAATCATTTCCCTTCTCATAAGTGCCACTGAATCTTGGAAGATTAATTGGAGGTAATTTAATTTAGGAGCTTAATTCTACAAAATATGGTTCTTTTGGTGAAAAAACTAGTGAGTGCTTATTGTACTTTTCTAAGAAATCATCTGCCCTAGCACATGCCTTAAAGAAACTATTCTCAAACTCTTCTCTTTCTTCACTTTCAATAATTCTAGTGATCAACTCAATTTCTGTTTGAATCTCGTTGAATTCGTTTAAACAAGTTTCTAATTTAGCCCTTCTCATTTTTAATTCACTGTAAGTTTTATGCGTCTCAAATGTATTTAAATAATTTATAAATCTGCTTATTTGCTCTTTAATGGCTTCTATTTGATGCTTAAGTTTATCTTCTCTTTTTTGCCATTAAACGGTAGGAAATGCGAAAGGTCAATATTGGACAATGAAACCAAAAATCCACTTACTTTTATTCTTGTGACGCTCATATGTAAATTTACTACTTTGATTGACTTACTGCATGTTTTCTGGAGACACTGTGTACCATAGAATTTCAAATTTAAATTTTAAATTCTATGCTGTGTACGTACACCACTAATTTCTGACCGATTGTAAGTCGAAACTTCTCTTTTGATTTCCTTTGATAAGGTACACTTACAAGCTCAGCTAATGCTTCAAAAAGCATTTGATATCTATATGCAAATGACATTATGTAGAACTTAAATATAAATATGCACTGTTTAGCCAATGACTTCCTATGAAATGTTCGCCGATGTGTTATTGTAATGTTTTTTTTTCTGGAGTGAGACCTCATGTTAATTGCGGACTGATGTGTCTGTTGTGACTCTTGGACTAACTACTCTTACTGTCTTGCAGGCGTACTCCCTATTACTCACTCACGAACAGCGCTCGATGGGACCATTAAAATGTATGTTTTTCGCTGCTTTCTTCTTTATGGACTGTATAATTTATGATGAATAAATAATTGACACTTTCTTTCTAATAGTGAATTATTTTATTATTTTTGTTGTAATGACAACAATACAATATCGAACAATAACTTCCAGAAAAAGTCGAAATTTTGATGATTAAAAGTCGAATCTTTCAAAAAAAGTGATAATTTTGAATAAAGCAAATTTCAAAGGTCAACAATTTGAAACAATTTCATTTTTTTTAGAAAAGTGAAAATTTTCAAATACAACTCAGATTGTTTAAATAAAAGTCTAATTTACTAAATAAAAATCTTAACTTCGAGAAAAAGTCGAAATTTTTGAAAAATGCCAAATTTTCAAGAAAATTCAAAACTTCGAAAAATGTAGTTAAAAGTTTAAACAAAGATTGAAATTTTCATGAAAAGTGAGTATTTTAAAAAATGTTGAGGTTTTCACAAAAACAAATAATATTTCAACATAATCAGATTTATAAAAAAGAATCAAAATTTTGGTGTCAAAATTTCCGAAAAATTGGGAAATAAATCAAAATATTAATGAAAGGCGAAATTGTGAAAGGGCTGAATTTACAAAATAAGCTAAAATTTAGAAAGAGCAGAAATTTAAAAAAATGGAAAATTTGAAACTCGAAATTTTCAAAGTACAAAATCAAAAAAAAAATTTCAATAAAGTCAAAATTTTCAATAAAAATCGACAATCGGATTTTTCAAAAAAGTCGTCATTTTCAGAAAATCAAAATTTTGAGAAAAATTTTATTAACTGAGGACTTCTGTTCGGTAATCGGATGCTGGCAATCTGGCAACCTTAAACTGTGTACAAAAAACCAGAAATTGAACTTTTTAAAAACTTAAAATTTCGAAAAAGTCGAAGTTTTAAAATTGAGTCATAATTTGAAGAAAAAGTTAAAACTTTGTTAAACGAACGAGAAAAGTTCGACATGCAAAAAGGATATTTTAAAATATCGAAATTGCCAAAATTATTCAAACAATAGAAATGGAATTCTTGCAAAAATTTGAAAGTTTCAAAAAAGGATCCTTTCTTTTCTTTCACACAAACGAAGGCGCGCGTGTCAACTAATAAGGTCACAGATATTAAAAGATTAATTAAAAAAGTCGTCAATTCACTGAGAGCTGGTGTCGTTTAGGTTAAATTTCTAGGGGAATATTCAAACTGTATTATGCTTAACGTTATCAGCGTGATAGCATCAAAGCCCTTGTTGACTCGAGTTTGCCAGGTGGTTTCTAAGTTTTCACTATCTTTCCAGTTATTGCAAGTAACTGGTTTTGAAATCCCATTTCAAAAACAAGAGTCTATTTCTTTTGATGTGGCTTTAACAAATTACAAATACTAATTAGTAAATTTCAGTCGTCATTATCTTCTGGGAGATAATACTTCCGGAGTAAAATTAGAACTCTTAGTCGTCATTACTTTACTCACTGCATCAAAATGTGGTTGATTGCGGTTTTTCTTATATTCATAAATGTAACAAATTCTTCCATTTTCAATACATTTAATGTCAGCGTCATAAATGGACCATCTAACACATATTTTGGATATTCGGTATTGCTACAAAAGAGTAATCCAACAAGGTCAGTATTATTAGAATTTAATTTTTTTTTTCAATCAATTTTGACGACATAAGTTGTCTACCTATGGTTAATTAGATTCATCACTCTCTTCATGTATCTCTGGCTCAGGGCAAATTAAAAAATGTTGTAGGGGCATGTTATTGGATAGGACACAACGTTGACATGATTGTTAAAAATTATAACGGAAAACTGAACAAAAATAAAAAAAGGAACGAAATTTTTCATAACATTAAAAATATGATGTATATGTTACGGCTAAAGTGAAGTTAGTTTTAAAACGAATCAGCTAGTTTGCAAACATACTGAATTAGCTGCTGTTTTGAAGAAATCAGCCATTTCCAACAAAATAGCGAATGCTAAATTGGGAGTTTAGTAACTACCTGGTTACTATGCAAACTAATTATTTGTTTTGGTTCATTTATACACTTTATGTGATTGTTTTCACATTAACCAAGTATTTTGTTAACTTGGTATACTAACAGTTCGTACTATTAGCTAATACCGGTCACTGCAATCATTTTAGTTGCCCAAAATAGCAAGTTTACTGGTTAGTTCATAAACTAACTAAACGAATAAGCTATAACTGGAAACTAGAATCTCAAATAGCAGAAGTGAAGCTATGTGTAAGTCAGTTAAGAATTATTTCGTATATATTCAAAAACTGCTGCCAATTGAAAGTGTGAAAGATATGGAAAGTACTCTTCGAGCAACATTTGAATATACTTCAGTATCAAGAAGTAATCAGGATTACGTTAAATGCCAATGTAGCAAAAGGTGTATAACAAGAAATGTAAATACGTCAGCTCTAGGTAGGACTATCAGCTGTTCTAATTTGGGTGGAATATTTCCGATTTTTTAATAATTTGTCCTGTGTTCAGCCTAACTTGCAAATATTTCTGGTTTTTAACAGTTCAAGCTTCATGGCTGTCGAAACTTAATTTACAATTTTTAAAAGTTTCCGATTTCTTGGACACGATAATCGGCATTTTTTTTTAGCGGATAAGAGTTATTTATTAGTGTACCCCTTGCTTTAATTTGGAAACTAGACAACTCTATTCGACAAAGCAAAGAATATAATTACTCATTTGTTGTTTTTATGGTAAATTAGAATATTTAGAATAAGGATTTGTTTTACATTTATAATGAAATGAAATTTGCTCGTGAATTCACCTATTTAAAATACCAAAGTAATAAGGGGCCGTTCATAAATAAGAGTAAGAGGTTTTGAGGGCTATTTTGACCCCCTCTACCCCTATTGTAAGACATCATAAGATTTCAACTACTCCCCCCTGCCCCTTAATAAGAAATTTTCGTAAGAAATGTATGCATCAATAAAATACAACTCCGTTAGTTTTAAAAATACCTTTTATTATCTTATTATTATAAATATCATTAACTCACTTGAATAACATCAATGTTATCAACCTATCACAGTTTTGACCAAAATTAGTTTAGTAAAACCTAAGGTGTTGAAAAAACTAGATAATAAGTCAAAACTCTAATTATTATTTATCCACGGACTGACTAATCATTCAGATATTGATTCAATTACCGGAATGACTGATTCCTTTTGTTTCTCTTGAGGCTTTTCAATTTTTTCAATATCAATATACCATTCTATATCATGGCTATTATTATTGTATGATGTAAGACACAGGCTCTGTCCCGCACGACGACGCAATAATTTAATAGGATGAAAATTTTCATTACTAGCACACTGGTACTTGTGAACTGATTGACGATGGATTTTCACATTTTTATTTGATGCAAAGTACAATCCACATGTTGGACATGTACGTGCAATCAATTGCGTTTGAACCGTAGGACAATAAAAGTCGTATGGTGTTAAAAGAAAATCTGAGCGGCTAGGAATTTCAATGTTTAGAGATAATTGCACAAATAAAGGACAAAAATTAGCATTTGCTTGGTCTTTAGGAAGTGGTATAACTAAAGTTTGCGCTTGTCGAAGAGGATAAGGTGGTGGAATAAATCCATCTGGTAATATCATTCGCAAATTACTTCGTAATTTTCCACAGCATCTAAATTCTGTGCATTTGCTAATTTGCAGTAAATACTGAGATTCTCTTACATGTCTACAGTACCAATCAGGAGTCCATTCCACTAAACTTCTATCAATATTATCACTACCAGGATCTACGTATTCAGCAACAACTGGCTTATCATCAATAATTAACTTACTCCATATTTGCGCTAAAATATCACCAACCATTTTGAAATTTTTGAGTTCAAGTTCATTATCAATTGTACGTCGCTGATCATCAAGATGATTACCAAAGGAATCATACGGCAAGACAAGTCCAGATAATTGATGACTCAATGGAGCCATTTTGCGCTCTACTCGATTAAAGCAAGTTCTTCCGGGAGCGTTAGTAATAATAAATATAGCATCAAGATCAAATTTACGAAAGTGGGAAACAGCATGAGAGATGACTTGAGGAAAGCGTAGATTTTCATCAGGTCCTCCGTCAACAGTCATTATTATAACTGGCTTTATATTATTATAATCTGTTTTGGCCAGGGATTGAAATTCTGCTAGCTCCATAAGATGTTCTAGATCGATGCTATGAGTGCGTGCAGATGATGATGAATGTTTTCCTGATCTGATTGCAACGTACGTAGGTCCACTGTATGTCACTGCTTCAGGTTTGCCCATTCCATCAGTATTAATTTCAATGCCAGCATATACTGAAGGTATTAATTTATGTTTTTCTGCCACCACCCAGTTGTGATCTGGTAGTCGTACTCGATATTCCATATACATCAGAAAGGGTGCTTGTTATTCTACAGCAGTTTTACCAATTGGAATGCGCGCTTTGTCGTCCTGTGACAAGAAGAAAACCTGAGCAGGCCCAAGCATGGAGGCGAGAGACTCGATAGCCCGGATAGAGGTAGTGCAAAATTTATCATCGGGATGGCTTTTGTGTTCATCATTTGTTGCTCTCGTCAGTTTTACCGGAACTGTTACTACGTGTTTTTTTCCTTGAATTGTAGTAGAACATCTGGGTAAAAGACGAAGATACGTAGCACTTCGTGATAGATTGAAACCTAACGTCTGTAGTTCTTTGACCAAGTCATCCAGAGTTCTACAGTTTCTTACCATTTTATTTCGGCACCACCTCCAAAGCTCGCAACTTTTGCTAAAACTTTCAACAGCTCAGGTTAAGCTTCCTCCAAACGAGGGCGACTCACTGTCTCGTGCACATTTAATTGTTGTTTTACAACTGGATTCTTAATAACATCTTTTATCAATGCCTGTCTTTTTTTTTTCTGAAACTTTTTTGATATTCAGCGTTTCGTTTATTATAAGCAAGTTGTTTTTTAGCTTCACCGAGTTTTTTTGCAATTTAGTGATTTCTTGATTGATCTTGAGTCCTCCAAGACCAGAATCCTGACGTAAAATACTTGTATTTAATTCACTTTCCACTAATGAATTTTTTTTTCCAATTGCATCTTGTGCTGGAGTGGGATGACATGTTAATTGTGATTTATCAGGAATCGGCTCTTTTGGAATCAGTCTGTGCGCCATATCGACTTCTCCAGTGCATAATGCGCCAGAAGAATCTGTTGAGTTTTTGTCCATCAAAGCAAGCGGTCCACCAGACACATTTTGCTGTAAGAAGTGATTTTGATTATAGCTTAGCATACACAGCAAAATATGCGTAACTTATAAGTTTATTTAAATAGAATTTTACATATAACAATTACTTAAAAATAATTTTAAAATATTGATAATAATATTTTGAACAAAAAAATTTAGAAATAAAGTGCCAACTAACCTGTTAAAAAAAAACGAGCATGTTGGTTTTTTTTCTTAGCAGCAAGCTGTTTTAAATCATTTATTTTTTGAGATATAAATTTTCCGAAAGCATTGTCATCATTTTTAAAAACTTCTTTGTTGATTGTCCAGAATAAATTAGACTCTTGTTGACAAACCTTTGGTGTTTTATCTGGAAAACCTTCTACCCACGCTTTAAATAACAGTGGATGTAAGTATCCAGACATGTTAGATAAAATAAATATTCTAAAAGGAAATGAGGTATATTTTTGAGATCTCAAGTAACAGGGAAATCCCCGATCAACAAGAACAACAACGAAATAGTAGAAAGTCTAGAAGTACTGACAACATATGATTCTTGTAAGATTCAATACTGAGTAAGAGAGATAAAGCACAGATGGCGCTATCTAATAATGCCATTTCTTAGCGCGAAAGTGGTAAAATTTCTAATTCGAAATTTTACGTAATATCAAATCCTCTACCAATCCTCCCTATAGTAAGAAACTATAATATTTAATCAACACCCCCCCCCCCCCCCTAAATATCTTACATAATTTATGAACGGCCCCTAATATTAATAGAGACTAAAATAAATTTTGCAAATTTTCAGTTAGTATCAAAACTAGCCGCTATTATATTAAACTTACTTAAAATTTCCATTTAACCATAATAAGTAGATAGTTTGCATATTTACTAGCTAGTTTCTAAACTATCAACTGATTATCTGCTATTTTGCTGGAAACGGCTGATTCCTTCAAAACAGCAACTTCGTTAGTTATTTTGAAAACAAACTGGTTATTTTCAAATCTAACCAAGTATCCATTTTAGCCGTAACATATATAAAATTTTTGCAGCATAAGCATGCTTAAAATCTAACACTAAAATCAGGATATACCAGGAGTCAACCTTAAATTTTCTCTTGCTTGAAATTTTGGACCTCAAGTTGGTCAAAATTTCGATTTTAATCTACCAATTCAATTATGTTTTTTTGTCAGAATTTTAACTTTAATATAAACATTTTGATAAACTTGCTTCATTTTCTTGTAAATTCAATTTTAAAATCGACATTTCGGCTTTAATCCGGAGATGTTCTCTTTATATAAAATTTAAATTATAATTTCATGACCTCGATTTGAGAATTCTAATTTTGTATAACATTTGGAGTCTAAATCTAAAAACGCGAATTTAGTCGCAAATTTCCATATTCTAGTTCAGGGGTCGGCAAACCGCGGCTCTTTTAAAAGAAAATTGCGGCCCTTTAATTCCCCTACAAATATAAATAAATAAAAGCTAGGATGGACAGACATGCATGCACTCATTAAACAAGTGAGCTGCAGAAGTTGAAATTTTCAAAAAATACTTTTCTAGGAAGCTTTACGTTTTTCTTAAATTTTAACAAGAAGTTATGATTTCAAGAAGTATTTTTCCGAAATTTTTGATTGATTTATATTAACATTTGGAAAAAATACACATAAAATTTAAAATTTCTAAAACACCAAAAAGGCCACTTTGGGGGTCGAAATTTCTAAAAAATATTTTTCTCATGATTTTTATTTGTAACTTTTCTACAACCTTGAGATTTCGTGAATTACTTTTCGTAAGAAAAAAAAATCTAAATTTACAAAAACGGCAAATATCAAAGTTTGAAATAACAGTTGAAATTTCCACAAAAAGCCAATTTTGAAAAAGAGATATTGAGAAATTGAGAAAAAGAAAGCGATTTCGAAAAAATTGAGAAAAAGGAAGAGATTTCGAAAAAATTGAGAAAAAGAAAGCGACTTCGAAAAAATTGAGAAAAAGGAAGACATTTCGAAAACATTGAGAAAAAGGAAGAGATTTCGAAAAATATGAATTTGTCAAAAGTTCTTAATAAAAGGTAAAATTTTAGGGGAAAAAAAAACGTAGAAGTTCGACAATAGATTGAAACCAAGGACAAATTAAAAACCTGAAATTTTTAAACAAATTTGAATTCTTTGAAATATAGTCAAATTTCGAGACGAGAAATTGTAAAAATTAACTGGACCTTAAAAAAATTGCCGATTTTTAAAAAAGTCGAAGTTTTTCAGTAAAGAAGAAAAAAGTCTAATTTTAGAAAGAATTTCATGGAAAAAGTTAAGAACATCTCAAAATTTGGATAAAAAATTGCAATTTTCTAGAGAAAGCTAAATTCTTAGAATAAATTTGCAATTTCGAGAACAAGACGAATTAAAAAAAGCTCCAAATTTTTAGATAAATTCGAATTTTGAGAAAATTGGTAAACTATTTTCGAAAGAAAATTCCAAGAAAATTTCGAGAAGTGACGAACTTTAAAAAAAGTCCAAATTTCCCAGAAAAAGCCGACTTTTGAGAAAAAGGAAGAGATTTCGAAAAAAAATTCGTAAAAATGAAGAGAAAAAAAAATGATTTACCTAATTGGAAAAAAGGGAGAAATTACAGAAAAAATGGATTGATTTCTATTAAGATCAACTTGGGGAGTCGAAATTTCTAAAAAATATTTTATGATTTCTACTTTTTATTTGTAAAATCTCTACAACCTTCAGATTTCGTAAAAAAAAG
The DNA here is from genome assembly GCA_028583605.1 of Dastarcus helophoroides. Classification (NCBI taxonomy): domain Eukaryota; kingdom Metazoa; phylum Arthropoda; class Insecta; order Coleoptera; family Bothrideridae; genus Dastarcus; species Dastarcus helophoroides. The sequence continues at coordinate 23,057,972 of CM053337.1, read as the reverse complement.
GTGAATTACTTTTTGTGAGAAAAAAATCTAAATTTACAGTAACGGCAAATATCAAAGTTCGAAATAAAAGCTGAAATTTCCACAAAAAGCCGAATTTTAAGAAAAAGAAATTTCGAAAAAATTGAGAAAAAGAAAGCGACTTCGAAAAAATTAAGAAAAAGAAAGAGATTTCGAAAAAATTGAGCAAAAGGAAAAGATTTCAAAAAATATGAATTTATTAAAAGTTGTCAATAAAAGGTAAAATTGTAGGAAAAAAAAAACGTAGAATTTCGACAATAGATTGAAACGCAAGACAAATTAAAAACATGAAATTTTTAAACAATTTTGAATTTTTAGAAATATAGAAAAGTTTTGAATTGTAAAAATTAACTGGAAGCTTAGGAAAAATTCTCGATCTCTAAAAAAGTCGAAGTTTTTCAGTGAAGAAGAAAAAAGTCTAATTTTAGAAAGAATTTCATAGATTAGTTTAGAACAGCTCGAAATTTCGACAAAAATTGCAATTTTCCGGGGAAAGCTAAATTTTCAGAATAAATTTGCAATTTCGGAACAAGACAAATTTAAAAAAAACCCAAATTTTTAGATAATCTCGAATTTTGAGAAAATTGGTAAAATAATTTCGAGAGAAAATTCCAAGAAAATTTCGAGAAGTATTGAACTTTAAAAAAAGGTCAAAATTTTCCAGAAAAAGCCAAATTTTGAGAAAAAGGAAGAGATTTCGAAAAAATTGGGAAAACGAAATTAAAAAAATAAATTTATCTAATTTGGAAAAAGAGGGAAATTTCGAAAAAAATTATATCCAAAGTTTTAGAAAAAAATGTCGAATTTCGAGAATAGATTGAAACCCAAAACAAATTTAAAAACCTGAAATTTGTAGACAATTTTGAATTTTTTGAAAAACTGCAAAATTTTAACAAGAGAAATTATAAGAATAAACTGGAAGCTTGGAAAAAAATGTTGAAATTTAAAAAAGTCGAAGTCTTTCAGAGAAGAAGGAAAAACTCAAATTTTAGGAAACATTTCAAGAAAAAAGTCTAAATTTTAAGAAAAGCTCGATACTTGGACAAAAAATTTACAATTTTCCAGAGAAAGTTAAATTTCGAGAATAAATTTAAAATTTCGAGAACAAGATGAATAAATAAACTTTTCAGATAATTCAAATGTTGATAAAACTGGTAAAATAATTTTTAAATAAGAAGGAATGTCCAGTTTCGAGAAAAGTGTTGAACTTTAAAAAAAAAAGTTAAATTTTGAGAATAAATTTGAAATTTCCGAAGCAAGAGGATTCAAAAAAATCCAAATTTTCAGATAAATTCGAATTTTGAGAAAATCGTAAAATAATTTCAAAGGAAAATTTCAAAAAAAATTCGAGAAGTGTTTAACTTTAAAAAAAGATCAAAATTTCCCAGGAAAAAACCAGTTTTGAGAAAAAGATTTTAAAAAAACATTGGGAAAAATTAAGAGATTAAAAAAACGAATTTGTCTAAAGTTCCCAAATAAGGGCAAAATTTCAGAAAAAAAACGTCGACTTTCGACAATAGATTGAAACTCAAAACAAATCTAAAAACTTAAAATTTTTATATAAAAGAGAAATTGTAAAAATTAACTGAAAGCTGAAAAAAGTGTCGGTCTTTAAAAAAGTCGAGAATTTTTCAGAGAAGTAGAGAAAGGTTAAATTTTAGGAAAAATTTCAAGGAGAAATTCAAAATTTTAAGAAAAATTTTAAACTTCGATAAAAAATTGCAATTTTCCAAAATTAAATTTCAAGAATAAATTTTTAATTCCAAAAACTAGACGAATTAAAAAAATTCAAAATATTCAGATAAATGGAATTTTGAGAAAATTGGTAGAATAATTTCGAAAGGAATGAGAATGTCGATGAAACTTCGAAAAGTGATAAATTTTAAAAAAGGTCAAAATTTGTCAGAGTAAAATTTTAAGAAAAAAATCAAATTTTGAGATTTGAAAATAGATGAATTTCGTTTAAAATAAAAGTTGATAATTCCGTAAAAATCCGAATTTAAAAAAAAGGGGTTTCAAAAAATATGAATTTGTCAAATATTCTGAAATTTTACAAAAAAAACGTCGAATTTTGACAATAGATTAAAACCTACAACAAATTTAAAAACCTGAAATTTTTAGACAAATTTGAATTTTGTGAAAAATTGTAAAATCTCTAAAAAAGAAATTGTAAAAAACTCAAAGCTTAAAAAAATTATCGAATTTTAAAAAGTTGAAGTTTTTTAGAGAAGAAAAAAATATATAATTTGCAACTTTCCAAAGAAAGTTAAATTTTGAGAATAAATTTGAAATTTCGAGAACAAGATAAATAAAAAAAACTTTTCAGATAATTCAAATTTTGATAAAATTGGTAAATAATTTTTAAATAAAAAGGAACGTCCAATTTCGAGAAAAGTGTTGAACTTTAAAAAAAAGTCAAAATTTCCCAGAGAAAGTCAAATTTTAAGAACAAAATCAAATTTTTAGATAAAGTCAAACATTCTAAAAATAGGGGAATTTCGTCGATAAAATCACAGCTTGCAGAAACATTATAAAATATCGAATTTTCAGTTAGAAGTTGGAATTTCGAGAAACACCTAATTTTGTGAAATTGGTCGAAATTTCCAGAAAATAAATATAAGATTAAATGTTCAGCTATCTGGGGAAAACGGTAAAATTTGGAAAAGAAACGTTATTTAAAAAGAATAGAAATTTCGAGAAAAAAGGCGCAATTTAAAACAAAGTCAAAAAAATGTAATTTTGGACAAAAGTCAAATTTAAGAATAGATCTAAATTTTGAAAAAAGAAAACTTTGAGAAAAAGCTCGAAATCTTCAAAAACTATTTTATTTAATATCTCCAAATTTTTACTTTTTTTTATTAAGAAATCGACAAAAAAGGAATTTTTAAGAAATAGGTCGAGTCTTCCAGTCAGTCGAATTACACATTTTCACAGATTGTCAAGTTTTAAGAAGAAAGGAAGATTTTAGGGAAAAAATCTAATTTTAGGAGTAAAACATAGTTAAAAAAAGACGAATACACAGAAGAGTTAAAAAAAGTCGAATTTGCGAGAAAAAGGCTAACTTTGAAATAAAACTCAAAATTTTGAGAAATAAAAGTCCTTTTGGGCTGAATATGTTTTCGTTTGACTACACATGAGTCAAAAGGGTCTCTCCCTGTCCCATATTGTATCTGATTTATCTGATTTAATTTTGAAATAAAATGTAAAATTAGAAATAACAATTTTTGGCTCTTTGAAATTCGCGAGACCAATATTTTTATTGCAGTTGGCTCTTTTGACTTAAAAGTTTGCCACCCCTGTTCTAGTCAAATAAAAAAGAGTTGAAATAAATCTAGAAATCTTCACAGATTGTCAAGTTTTAACAAGAAAGGAACATTTAGGAAAAAAAAATCTAATTTTAGGAGTAAAACACATAGTTAAAAAAAGACGAATACACAGAAGAGTTAAAAAAAAGTCGAATTTGCGAGAAGAAGGCAAACTTTGAAATAAAGTTCAAAATTTTAAGAAATAAAAGGCCTTTTGGGCTGAATATGTTTTCGTTTGACTACACATGAGTCAAAAGGGTCTCTCCCTGTCCCATATTGTATCTGATTTATCTGATTTAATTTTGAAATAAAATGTAAAAACAGAAATAAAAATTTTTGGCTCTTTGAAATTCACGAAACCAATATTTTTATTGCAGTTGGCTCTTTTGACTTAAAAGTTTGCCGACCCCTGTTCTAGTCAAATAAAAAAGAGTTGGAATAAATCTAGAAATCTTCACAGATTGTCAAGTTTTAAGAAGAAAGGAACATTTAGGGAAAAAATCTAATTTCAGGAGTAAAACACATAGTTAAAAAAAAAGAATACCCTGAAGAGTTCAAAAAAAGACGAATTTGCGAGAAAAAGGCAAACTTTGAAATAAAGTTCAAAATTTTGAGAAATAAAAGGCCTTTTGTGCTGAATATGTTTTCATTTGACTTCACATGAGTCAAAAGGGTCTCTCCCTGTCCCATATTGTATCTGATTTATCTGATTTAATTTTGAAATAAAATGTAAAATCAGAAATAAAAATTGTTGCCTCTTTGAAATTGACGAAACCAATATTTTTATTGCAGTTGGCTCTTTTGACTTAAAAGTTTGCCTACCCCTGTTCTAGTCAAATAAAAAAGAGTTGAAATAAATCTAGAAATCTTCACAGATTGTCAAGTTTTAACAAGAAAGGAACATTTAGGGAAAAAATCTAATTTTAGGAGTAAAACATATAGTTAAAAAAAGACGAATACACAGAAGAGTTAAAAAAAAAGTCGAATTTGCGAGAAGAAGGCAAACTTTGAAATAAAGTTCAAAATTTTGAGAAATAAAAGGCCTTTTGGGGTGAATATGTTTTCATTTGACTTCACATGAGTCAAAAGGGTCTCTCCCTGTCCCATATTGTATCTGATTTATCTGATTTAATTTTGAAATAAAATGTAAAATCAGAAATAAAAATTGTTGCCTCTTTGAAATTGACGAAACCAATATTTTTATTGCAGTTGGCTCTTTTGACTTAAAAGTTTGCCTACCCCTGTTCTAGTCAAATAAAAAAGAGTTGAAATAAATCTAGAAATCTTCACAGATTGTCAAGTTTTAACAAGAAAGGAACATTTAGGGAAAAAATCTAATTTTAGGAGTAAAACATATAGTTAAAAAAAGACGAATACACAGAAGAGTTAAAAAAAAAGTCGAATTTGCGAGAAGAAGGCAAACTTTGAAATAAAGTTCAAAATTTTGAGAAATAAAAGGCCTTTTGGGGTGAATATGTTTTCGTTTGACTACACATGAGTCAAAAGGGTCTCTCTCTGTCCCATATTGTATCTGATTTATTTGATTTAATTTTGAAATAAAATGTAAAATCAGAAATAAAAATTTTTGGCTCTTTGAAATTCACGAAACCAATATTTTTATTGCAGTTGGCCCTTTTGACTTAAAGGTTTGCCTACCCCTGTTCTAGTCAAATAAAAAAAAGTTTGAATAAATATAGAAATCTTCACAGATTGTCAAGTTTTAAGAAGATAGGAACATTTAGGGAAAAAAATCTAATTTTAGGAGTAAAACACATAGTTAAAAAAAGACGAATACACAGAAGAGTTAAAAAAAAGTCGAATTTGCGAGAAAAAGGCAAACTTTGAAATAAAGTTCAAAATTTTGAGAAATAAAAGGCCTTTTGGGCTGAATATGTTTTCGTTTGACTACACATGAGTCAAAAGGGTCTCTCCCTGTCCCATATTGTATCTGATTTATCTGATTTAATTTTGAAATAAAATGTAAAATCAGAAATAACAATTTTTGGCTCTTTGAAATTCACGAAACCAATATTTTTATTGCAGTTGGCTCTTTTGACTTAAAAGTTTGCCGACCGCTGTTCTAGTCAAATAAAAAAGAGTTGGAATAAATCTAGAAATCTTCTCAGATTGTCAAGTTTTAAGAAGAAAGGAACATTTAGGGAGAAAAATCTAATTTTAGGAGTAAAACACATAGTTAAAAAAAGACGAATACACAGAAGAGTTAAAAAAAAGTCGAATTTGCGAGAAAAAGGCAAACTTTGAAATAAAGTTCAAAATTTTGAGAAATAAAAGGCCTTTTGGGCTGAATATGTTTTCGTTTGACTACACATGAGTCAAAAGGGTCTCTCCCTGTCCCATATTGTATCTGATTTATCTGGTTTAATTTTGAAATAAAATGTAAAATCAGAAATAAAAATTTTTGGCTCTTTGAAATTCACGAAACCAATATTTTTATTGCAGTTGGCTCTTTTGACTTAAAAGTTTGCCGACCCCTGTTCTAGTCAAATAAAAAAGAGTTGGAATAAATCTAGAAATCTTCACAGATTGTCAAGTTTTAAAAAGAAAGGAACATTTAGGGAAAAAAATCTAATTTTAGGAGTAAAACATATAGTTAAAAAAAGACGAATACACAGAAGAGTTAAAAAAAAGGCGAATTTGCGAGAAAAAGGCAAACTTTGAAATAAAGTTCAAAATTTTGAGAAATAAAAGGCCTTTTGGGCTGAATATGTTTTCGTTTGACTACACATGAGTCAAAAGGGTCTCTTCCTGTCCCATATTGTATCTGATTTATCTGATTTAATTTTGAAATAAAATGTAAAATCAGAAATAAAAATTTTTGGCCCTTTGAAATTCACGAAACCAATATTTTATTGCAGTTGGCTCTTTTGATTTAAAAGTTTGTCGACCCCTGTTCTAGTCAAATAAAAAAGAGTTGGAATAAATCTAGAAATCTTGATTTTCTTTTCAAAATTTCGCATTTTTCTACAAATGGTTACTTTTGTTTAATCGGAATGGTAAATTCAATATTCCGACTGTTGACTGTTTTCTCTCAATTTCAACTTTAATTTGTAAATTCCGACTTCAATTTCCACACACAATTTCAATAGCACTGTTGTTTCATTCATTTAATTAAATTCTGATTTTTAATACGGGATCCTGTTAGTCAAAAGAAAGTAAGAAAAAAAGATTATTATGCCTAATTTAATAAAAAGCCACTATTGCAACTGTCAAGTACGTATTTTTTAGAATTTTAGTTGGAGCACCTAAGCAAGTTTACAAAAGAGTTGAAGGCACCATTAGCAAATGTTACTTAAATGGTAGATGTTACGTATACGAAGTAAGTCTTCCTGCAGGTAAGAAATTAAGTGAAGTACCCTTATTAAATCATATGTACTGCATATTCTATGGGTTAAGTTGTTTCCAACCCAACAATGGTTTTTTTACAGATTATAAAGTCCTCATTAACGAACTTACGAGGGTAAATCAAATGTGAATCGGGATTTGTTTTTAAACATTTATTGGAACAAGATACATCTGTGACAGTTATTAACTATTTTTCTATATAATTTGATTTTGTTATACATTTTTACCAACGGATTGGGAGTTTTTTAATGCCATCATCATAAAAAGAAGGGAGGCGCACAAATGTCTCAACAGCATCATCACCATGGAATCGCTCATCTTCTAGAGCTTCTTGCAGTAGCCCAAACATATGATAATCGCACTATAAAAGTGGCGGCTGGCATATAGGCACTGCGGAACTGCAGCACCCCCAATTTCGCTTACGAATTTTTTTTTCAACATTTTCTGAACACTTGTCATTACACAATTTTTTGTAGAAATTTTAAATTTTCCCTGATTTCTTTTCATAGAAATTTTAGGTTGCTTTCAGGAAGTTACGACATTCAAAAACCCATTTTATTTTTAATTTTAATCAAAATCACATTTTCAAAAACTAATTTTTGTAAACGTTTTGGGGAAAAAATTAATATTTTAAGCAGGGATTATAATTTTAAGAAAAAAACTCAAATTTTTTTAAAAATGTCAACGTTTTGAGAAAATAATTACAATTTCAAGAAAAAATCTAAATTCAACTCATCTCGCATTTTACTATTTCTCTAAAAAATAAGTTAATACGGTATCTTCGAATTTTTACCTCAAATCTCATTTTGTTTAAAAATGTTCAGTTTTTTTTCAGATATTTCGATTTTCTTAGGAAATTTTGATTTTTTGTGCAAAGCTTCCATTTTTCCTAAATATTTAATAAAAATAAATTTTCTCGAAATTTCCATTTCTTGTGAAAGTATAAAATTTCTTCTAGAAATTCCAACTTCTCCAGATTTTTTTTACGTTCCTCTAATTTGCTTTAAAAATGTCAAGTTTTTCACGACACTTTGGCAATTTAAAGTTTATTTTATTTTGTAGTTTTGACGAAAAATGTTTGGAAAAAACCATGAAAGCTTTATAAAAATTTCAAGATTTTGGAAAAAACAAAAAATTTCGACTTCTTTGTAACGATATTTCAATTTTTTTTCAAATTTAGATTTTTTCTCTAAAAAATTTTGCTTTTTTTTCCTATGAAATTTGTATTTTTCTCTAAACATTTCGTATAAAGATTTTTTTATGAAATTTCGATTTCTGCTGGAGATTTTGTCGTTAAAATAATTTTTCTTGTAGAAATTTTGATTTCCCTCTAACTTGTTTTGGAAATTTATAAGTTTTATATATATATATATATATATATATACATATAATCAATTCCCTTATACCGTAAGGTGTCGGGATTGGTATTCTCTATTTCATTCACAAAATTTTTTTCATTTCTTTTTGCTTAGCGCTAAAATTTTTGCTTCGTTTAGGTTTAATTGTCTCTTTCTGATTAATTTATCAATGGTGTCACCCCACCTTTCTTTAGGTCTGCCTCTACGTCTCCGGTCCAATGTTCTTGCTTCCCATATTTTCTTTACTTGCATGTTATCTTTCATCCTTTGTATATGTCCCCACCAACCTAATTGTTTTTCTTCGACAATTTCTAATACAGGCTTAGCATCCAGTTCTTCCCTCACTTTTTGATTTCTTATTCGATCTCTTCTACTTATTCCCTTTATCGCTCTTAAGAACTTCATCTCGACTGCTTGTATCCGGCTTTTCATTCTCTCCTTTAAAACCCAGGTTTCACTTCCAAATAGTAGTATAGGCTGGAAAATAGTCTTGTATACCAACATTTTCGTATTTTTGGATATTTCTTTCTTCTTGACTATGGTTGCACACATACTGTAATATGCTTTAAGTGCTTTCTCTATGCGTTCATTGATGTCCCTATTCTGATTTTCTTTATTATCTATTATTACTCCCAAATATTTGAATTCCTGGACCTGCTGTATATCCTTATTTTCCAACCGTATATTTATTTTTTTATTTTCATCTTCTGTTATCCCATTAATTTTGTTTTATTGACATTTATTTTCATTTGTTTAGATTCTAGAGCTTCTTTCCATATTTCTAAGTTAGTTTGTAGGTCTTCGGGTGAATTGGCCACTATTACTATATCATCTGCAAATGCACATTCTTTTATACAGACTTTTTGTAGATTGTAGTATCCTACTTGTAGGCCTGCAGTTTTAGTACATGTCTGTTTGATTATGTCATCTATCAGGATAATGAATAGTAATGGGCTAAGTACTTCTCCCTGTCGTAAACCATCTCTTGTGTAGAAAGTAGAAAACTGCATATTTCGCGTTCTGACGTAATTTGCATTTTCCTCATATATGCTTTTTATTCCAGCAATTAATTTTCGGCTGACTCCTCGCTGTTCCAAACTCATCCATATTTCTTTTCTGGGTGCTCTGTCAAAAGCCTTTTTAAGATTAATGAATGCCAGATATGCCTCTCTCCGCTGTCTTAATATTTTATCCGTAAGTTGTTTTATCGTGAATATATGGTCCTGTATACTATGGCCTCTTCTAAATCCACTTTGGGATACACTTAATTGCGTTTCTATGACTAAACGGAGCCTGTTTGCTAACACCCTTTCATATATCTTTGCTACCGTGCTCAATAAAGTTATACCTCGATAATTTTGGCATTGTTTTCTATCCTTCTTTTTATATATGGGCATAATAACACCTATTCCCCAATCTTTAGGTATTTTTCCTTTTATCCATGCCTTATTACAAATGTTGTACAATAGTTTTACACCTATCTTCCCCATGTGTTTAATCATATCTGGTGTTATTCCATCATGCCCGGGTGCTTTTCCACATTTTCTTGCCTTGATTGCTTCTTCAACTTCCTCTATCGTAAGTACTTCATTTTCTTCATCTGCTATTGTGTCATTTGTTGTTACTTCTTTGCCTTCATGTGTCTCTGTTTCCAGTGGATTTAATAGTTCGTAAAAGTATTCTTTCCATCTGTTCATAATTAAATTCTCATCTTTTAGCAACGCGCCTTCTTTGCTTGTTATAGCCGTCCATTTCTTTTCATTTCCTTTTCTTGTTGTCTTCACTGCTTTATAAAATAGCTTGCGATCTCCTTGATTTGTCTCCTCCATTTTTTCCCAAAACATTTCCATGCCTTCTGTTTAGCTTCCAAAACCATTTTTTTTACTTTGGTTCTTCTCTCCTTATACAAAGTGTATTTTTGTGCGGTGTTATTATTTAAGTACTCTTTCCACGCTTGTTTCTTTAATTTAACTTCTTTTTTGATTTCATCGTTCCACCAGGCAGTTAACTTTTTATTGGCGTTAGTTATAATCATGCCAAATGCTTGTTTAGCTGCTTCTATTACTACCTCCTTAAATATTTGCCATATGTCTTCAATATCTTTTTGTTTAATCTCCTTTTCTATATTACTTATTTTTCCCTCAATAATTTGGTGATAATTGTTTGCTATATCTTTTTCTCTTAATCTGTATGTTTTAATATTTTCTTTTTTTACTGGTGCAGATTCGTGTTGTTCGTTGTCACTCCTACACCTCTTCTTTTTCCTAATTTTTGCTACAACCAGGTAATGATCACTAAATATTTCCGCACTTCTTTTGATTCTTACATCCGTGATCGATTTCCTATTATTTCTTTGCACAAGTACATAGTCAATTGTGGATCTTTCTTTTCTGTTTTCCGCTATTCTTGTAAATTTATGTATATCCTGGTGTTCATAAAACGTATTTGTTATTATGAGATCGTTCAATATGCAATATTCTATCATTCTTAACCCATTGTTGTTTATTTTTGTTTCCCCACAGTTTCCAATCACCTTTACATTTCTATTCCCTCTTTTACCCACCCTACTGTTAAAATCTCCCATTACGATAATTTTACCTTTACCTGCCTCCGTGGCCAATGTTAGTTCCTCCCAGAATTGATCTTTATTATTCGCTAAATCATCTTCATTTGGTCCATACACTATTATTATGCATATTCGTTCCCCATATATACCATCAAATTCTATTTTTAGTATTCTTTCAGAAATGCCTTCCCAATTTAGTATATTATCTACTAATCCTTTCTCTATTATGCACCAAACCCCTGCCGCAGCATGTTTATTTTGTTCTACTCCACTGTATCCACTAGTTCCCCTTGCCCCTTCTTCTTCGTCACTGTTATTGTTAATATTTGGATCCCTGTCATTTCAAATTCTTCTGTTAGTTCCTCCTCTTTTCCCCTTAGTCCTCTAACATTCCATGTTCCCACTTTCCAAATTTCTTTTCCTATTGTTTCCTTTTTATTTATTTTTTCTATTGTTGTGTTTTTATGTGTTTTCGTATCCATTTTCATTGACTTGTTCGTCATCATACTATTTATCTCTTTAGATTTATTGCCCAGTTTTTGAATTTGTATTTTCTAATTTTTCCTTGATTTTGTTCCATTTCCAAATTTCTCCATCAACTATTATCTTGTTATGTCCCATTTTGATATGCTTACCCATGCGTTTCTCCTCTTCTGCTTTATTTTTTAGTTGTCTCTGCTTCTCCCTTTCTTTATGCGTCAAATTTTCATTTATGAAAATTTTTTCATTAATTTTTTTAAGCTTTGATTTGTTTTTCATAATCTGCTTCTTTTCTTGTTTATTTTGCAGTTTCACAAGATATATATTTCTACCAATTTTGTAAGCTTCTTCAACATTGGTTTGTATTTCTAATTTTTCTTTAAAGAAATTTTCCATTTCTGTAATTAAAATTGCATTGTCGTTTGTATTTACAGTTGAGAGACCGTTGACAATTATGTTATTTTTTCTTTTATCTTTTTCGATCCACTCCAAATTATTGCTTATTATTTTTATATCCCTTTTCATTTTCTCGTTTTCTTTTATAATTCTCTCGTTTTCTTCTCTTAGTTTGGTGTTTTCGATTTGGATTTTTCTAATGTCGTTATTGTATTTTTTCTGTTCATTTTTTATTTCTTACATTTCTTCTCTTATATCCTGCATCATACTTAGTATAAGATCAAGCTTATCCTCGTTATCAATTGTTTTTGTTTTTATTGGCGTTCTCGACATTTTTTTTGTTCTCGCTAAGATTTCTTCTTGTACCCTTTTTCTCTTGCCTCCTTGGTCTGTGGAGGACTCCTCCATGTCGGCGTCCCTCATATAATTCTTGTCCATGTTTATTTCTTTATTTCAGCGCTGATTCCCAATCTGATTACTATATGTTGTGATGCGTGTCTTTTCCACGAAAGAAACCGTTCCCCGGACTATCTCCTCGAAGGTCAGGGTTTCTTATCTCTTATCAGAGCTAATACAAATGCAGAGTCTTTCCTTAAATTACTATTTCACTAAACTGTTTGTCTCTAGTGTTGTTTTAATCACTCCACTGTTCTTATTGTTTACACCTTTGGTTTACCACAATTTTCTGAAATAATCGCTCATTAATTCCCGTAGAATTTGGGTTTATTAATGGAGCATATATTTAGCAGCTGCTTATGCACGCACCATCGGCATAAGTTTTTTAACGAAATTTTAAGATTTTAAAGTTCATTTTATTTTGTAATTTTGATAAGAAACTGAAAATGATTAAGTATAAATTTAGGGAAAATAAACTTCAAATCTGCATAAAAATAAGAAAACTTTGGGGAAAATATTGAAAATTAAAAAAAATGAACCTTGTAAATTTCAACCTTTTTTAGAATTTGATATTTCTCTAAAAACTTGCTACTACTGTAGGACCAAAGAAAATTCTAAATCGGAATTTCCAATTTTTCTAGAAATGTTAAATTCTTGAAATTCTCAAATTCGAATTTAAAATTCAAATTTCGATAAAAAAAAAGATCGAAAGTTAAAGATTAAGCACAAAATTTCAAGAGAAAGCAGATCATATTTCTATAAAAAGTTGAATTTTTTTATTTTTAAACGACAATTTTCAAAAAAAAATAACATTTTCGGAATCAAAAAAAATTTTTTTTAAAATAAATTGATTGTCAACATATTCTTATAATTTCGACTTTTAAAGTGGGAATTATTGAAATTTTTGAGAAGAAGAGTCAACATTTCTAGAAGAGGCTCAAAATTTCGAAATTAAAACTAATCAAAATGTTGAAAAAAAATTCATTAACAATTTACCAGAAAAAAGTTAAATTGAGAAAAAAACGAAATTTCGAGAAAAAAGTCAAACTGTCGGATCAAGGAAGAAATTTCGAAAAAAAGTCGAAAATTTGAAATATTTCAAGAAAAAAGTCGAAATTTGAGAAAAAACGTCGACATTCCGAAAAAACTCAAAATTTCGAGAGAAAAAATCGAAATTTGAGAAAAAAAGTCGAAAATTGGGGGAAAAAAACGAAATTTCGAGAAAATGGTCGAAATTTGCGAAAATAGTCAAAATTTTAAGAAAAAAATCGAAATCTTGAGTTTAAAGTGGAAATTTTGAATTTAAAGTCGAAATTTCGAGAAAAATGTGAAAATTCTGATATCAAGGTCATAATTTTGAGAAAAAAATAGAAATTTGAGAATAAAGTCGAAAATTAAGAAAAAAAAAAACGAAATTTCGAAAAAAAATGACGGGAGAGGCAAATTCGAACGATTTATATATTAATTTATTTAATTTTTAAACTTTAACAAAATTTATGGATTGGGAATTAATGCAAATAAACAAATTGTAAAAAATATAATTTATATTCAAAAATATAAATAGCATTAATTAATAGATTTACACATCAAAGTAATAATTCTGTTACATATAATTATGAGGGGTACATACAGAAATAATATTGAAACAGATAATCAAAAGAGTTAACATTATTAGCAAAAAGTAATCTTTTTGCGGTCAAATTTGAAATGACAGAGTATATTAAACGAATGTAAAAAGTTTTACTAAATGAATGTAGCATTTGAGTAAGAGCGAGCACAGCAAGCGAACAACTTAAAACTGCTTTTTTCACGAGTTTTTTTATATTTATATTATTTTTTCTGATTTTTCTGCCAGTTATAAATAAATAATTTTAGGGTGCGTTTACACTAGACAATTTATTCCGTACATTTCTCTCTGATATAAGTCTCAACTATCCTGAGAGAAGCTATCTCGTCCCAGCTGTGTAGATAAGTCTAGGATAGCTTCTCTCAGAAGAGTTGACACTTATATCGGATAGAAATATACGAAATAAGTGTCTAATCTAAACGCACCCTTAAATATAAAAGTATTACAAACTTATAAATTAAAAAAAAATCACTGTTGATGATTTCCAAAACTTAGTAAACCTGATCTGTCTTTGCTGATTTACCCAAGAGTTGATTTTTGCCCCATCAAGGCCGAAAAGACGTGTAGATCTCACCCTATTTACCCACTCAGTGAATAATTGCGGATCATTTTTCGGAAATCGATGCCTGTTAGCGTTGATTGAATACTATATTCAATCAACGAGCCGTGTTTTATCCCCACTTACCTCGCCACCGTCTCAGACGGAGACATTTTAGACAAGAGAGGACTACATGCTCGGCCTAAATGCAAACAGACGGTCACTTCTAAATTCGCCTCTGCATCTAATAGAGTATAAGCTATTGATTGCCACTTTGTGACATGTTTGATAACAAATACCGTGTATAAAAATAAGAAGACTGTCCAAATTGACGACGCAGAGCTAGTCCATACTTATATTATAAAGAGAGAACTTCTGACGGACTGAAAAACCTAATCAAGATGAAACTATCGAAGTACACGAAATTTGAATAGTAGATTTCTTTCGTGATAAAGGTGAACAATAAGAAGTAATTTTTAGAAATTCCTCTTCTAAAGTGGTGAAAGGGAACAAAATCCATTTTTGATTATAGTATGAAGCAAAGTTTTTACTAACCTAAAATTTTATGTAAATAATCTATAAAAAAATTATTTGGCACGTATTTGGCAGAGTTTAACAAGTCAACCCCCAAGGCGGTAAAATGGGGTGAAATGGAGTCTTGAAAGTGGTATGGAACAATTAATTAATGTGTTTAAACGTCTAAAGTCTTGTGCATGAAAGAAGCTGGAGATAGACCTCAATGGCAAGAAGTTTTCGACAGAAATCGAGCTCTTAAAAATTTGTGGGCCCAATGGAAATCTTTCCAGGTAGAGGACGGGGTGCTAAAGAGGGCACGGTAAAGCGCGGATGGAAAGCGTGTCAACTTACTGTTGATAGTTTCTCAAGAAAAGATTCCACAGGTTTTGTGGGAGGTGCACAATGGGACCTTTGGTGGACGTGAAGGAACGAACAAGACCCTGAAAAATATTCGGAAACGGTTCTGCTGGGTTAACTGCAGGGAGGCAGGGAGGAGATCGAGCGGTGATGTCGAAAATATGTCATCTGCGCTGCATCCAAGAGCCCTCGTACAAGAACCAAAGGGGCCCTGAGCAGTATAATGTGGATGCTTCACATTAAATGACCTAAAGCTTAGGCCATCCCGAACCACAGTCGCAAGGTTTCTTGTGGACAACTTCATCTGTCGATTTGGTGTTCCCTTGAAACTACACTCGGACCAAGGAGGCAACTTCGAATCGGGTGTCTTACAAAAGTCTTCTTGGAATAAAGAAAACTCAAACGACACCTCTTCATCTCCAGTCTGATAGAATGGTAGAAAAATTTAACAAAACCTTAAAGGAACATCTTTCAAAGGTCATTTCCAAGCATCAGAAAGACTGGGACCGACAAGTACCACAGTTTCTCAAAGCCTATCATGCGGAAACTCATGAAACGACTGGCCAGACTCCGGCAAAAGTGATCTTCGGAGGGGGGGGGGGGGAACTGCGACTTCCGTGTGACTTGGTATTTATGTCACAAAGGGAGACCCCTAGGGAGACGATAGGCTTCCTGGACAGCTTAATGGAAGCGATATTGAAGACACATGCCCTGGTACAGACAAAGATCAACTTGGCCATCGATCAGATTAACATAAGATATGACGTGAACGCCAACCATGGTGGTTTCACTGAAGCAAATTTGTGTAGCTCTGCAATCCTCAGCGAAGGAAAGGAATTTCGCCGAAGTTTATACCATCTTGAGAAGGGCCGTACCAGGTACATGAAAGGATCAACGACTTGGTATATCCAGGGCAACCTCCAAGTTGTACCCCTCAACAGACTGTGCAAGTCTAGTGGCAAAGTGACTGATTGGAACTGATCGAAACGATTAGTCTTAATAGGGGGCAGTGTAACAAACTGTAGTTATAAAAAATTAAATATTTAACACAACTGTTCTAAAAAACACTATAATACTAAAAAAAACACTACTACACTAAAAAAAAACACAAAAATTAAACACAAATCTTAGCAAAAAAACGAAGAATTGGAAGGAAAATGGCGGAATGGATGGTTTCCTTTTCTTTACAACAACTTCTTGTTGTCTTGTAAAATGTAAACAAAACAATCAACTGCGCATCAGTAAATGACAGCGCCCTTGAAAGCAGCGCTTTTGCGTACGCCATCGTTTCTAAAATTTATGGTCCCGCGTTTTTTAAATTAGAGAAATCTCTATTTTATTTTCTTTATGTTGTATTAAGACTGACGAACGGCAAGAACGGAATTCGCTTGAGCGCAGATATCCCCACCTAATAGAACTAAGAGTATGCGCAGACTCCCGACGCCCTCATGGCGACATGATAGAAATTCCGGTTCATATTTAATTAACCCTCGTACATAACTTAGCAAGTAAGTAATAGATATATTACAGATACTCACTGCAACTTTTCAACCTCAAGAGATTTGAAAGCGATCCTTAAAGTGATCGGGATAATCTCGTTAAAAATCAGCTTAAACAACGTCTGTGAATCTTTTCAAAAGGAATATGGTTTCTTACGATTATGATGCTAAAAAAATTTGAACTCGAGATTTAAAAATTAGAAACTAAGAGCTTCTCTTTATTTTTTCCTATGATTATCTTTCTTTGAGCTACATCCTTTTCAAAATCATCTAAATATTTGGAATTTTTTTAAATTCCTTAATTTCTGTTCCTAGTGTATACTGTTTGAAATCGAAATACAAATCTTGTCCCCTGAAACCAAGAAAGATTAAAAAACACAAGAAAGGTTGCTGTAACGCGTTTCGACAGCCAAGCTATCATCTTCAGAGAGATGCTGCTACTATAGTATCTCTCTGAAGATGATAGAAGATTAAAAAACACAACAAAGGTTGCTGTAACGCGTTTCGACAGCCAAGCTATCATCTTCAAAGAGATATTACTGCCACAGTATCGCTCTGAAGATGATAGCTTAGCTGTCGAAACGCGTTAGAGCAACCTTTCTTGTGTTTTTAATCTTTCTTGGTTTCAAGGGATCAGATTTGTATTTCAATTTTTGAAGATAACCAAGGACCAGTCCGTTCCACCAAAAAAAATTGTTTAGAATCTTCTAAGTATCCGTTGTTGCTATTTTTGCTCTTCAAAAACTGAATGATGTAGCTCTATTCACCATTCATCGCGACATGAACTTAAGAATAGAAAAAATAGAAAGACCTGCAATCATTAGAGCAAAACAATTTGATCAATTTCTTATTTGTTAGTAGGTAGACTAGGAAGAAGATTTAATTTTGAGCACTCAGGTTTGGGTTCGGTCATTGAGGGAACTGAGAATGCTTCAGATCCATTTTACGTAAGTATAATATCAGAGGTTCGACTTTATTGTAATTTTTTTTTATTTTAGACTTGCGCTCCCCGAATCGTGACACTGTATGATGCAAACAATTATTATTTAAATGGAATGTGCGTCAAACTTCAGGAATCTAGATCAGTTACTCAGAAACATATTATTCCATTTCAAACTATTGGTAATTCGGTTGCGCATTGCAGGAACGCATTAATTTTTAATTTTTAGATCCAACTGCAACAAGGAGAGGCACTGGAATTTATTATGGTGGATTTGGGGAAGCCGGCATCGATGTACATTTTGCCAAAGTAAATTTATTAAACTTAGAAAGCATATTATTACTAGATATTTGTAACACCGCCAAATCGGTAACACGCAAAATCGGGGGTGGCCAATCCAAATAATCTTGCGGGCCACTTTGGAAATGCATCATAACCACGATAGAACAACATCATAACGGCTCTTTCACACGGAGAGCCCCAAGGCTTGCACTCGCGAGCGAGCGGACGGCTCCCAAGATTGAAATGCAAAGAGTACAATGGAGCTCACTGGCGGCTCGTAGCCAAAACTAATGGGGGTGCTGCTTAGCGTTTTAAAATTTTTAAGATTTCGACTGAAAATTTCGACATTTTCAGAACGTTACTTTTCGAAAATTTTAGATTTCTTTGAAAACTTGACAATGAAAACTTTTGATAATGTCGCGTTTTTTGAAAGGTTGGATTTTTTCCAAATTTCGTCGGTATTGCAAAATTTAGATTTTTTCTTGTAATTTCGACCTTATTTTATTTTTAAATATTGACTTTTCTGAAAAACTGTGAATACTCTTTTAAAAATGTCCGTATTTTCGTAAATATTTAAACTTTTCAATGTTCTGTTTTTCTTGTAATTTTTCCTGAAAATTAATTATTACATTTTTTTTTAGTTTTTACCATTTGAAAATTCTTACTTTTTCTGAAAATGTAAATTTTTTCAAAACTGGACTTTCCCCTTTTTAAATTTTCGACTTTTTTCTAAATTTTATCCTTGATTATAATTTTTTTTTTGGAAAATTAAAATTTTTTTATTAAAAATTAATAATTTTGACTAGTTTTTATTTAAATGTAAACTATTTTTTAAATATTCTACTTTTTTTGCAAAGTTTAGATTATTTTTTGATTTTTTTTTGCTGAAAATTTCGCTACTTCTTAATTTTAGAAATTCTTTCAAGATTTCGATTTTTTTGAACATTTTAAAATTTTATGAAATGTTTGACATTTTTTCAAAATTTTGACCTAAAATTTCAACTTCTTAAAAAAATGTTTCTCTTTAATTCAAAATTTTAACTACCAAAAATTAAACTTTTTCCAAAACTTTAACTTCTCAATATTTCGACTTTTGAAAACCTCGATCTATCTTATAATTTTCACTTGTTTACAATATTCTAGTTTCAAAAATTTTGGTTTATATTGAAAAGTTGAGTGCAAATTTCCAAACTCTCCAAAATTTAAACTTTTTTAAAATTTCGAATTATTTCGTAAATTTGATAAAAATTCTCAAATCTTTTGTAAATTTTAATATTTTTTAATTTCGACTATAAAATTTGGAACATTTCTTTTTGAAAATTTCTTCTTTAGGAAATCTGAAAGCTTTTAAAAATTTTTGCCTTGTCAACAAACGACTTTCTTTATTGAAAATGTTAACCTTCTCTTAAATCTGCACTTTTTTGAAATTTTCGACTTTTTATTTTAATTTCCACTTTGTTGAAAATTCTGGCCTTTTTCAAATGTTTGAATTTTTCAAAATTTTGGTCATTTTCCGGAATTTAAAATTTTTAGAAAACTTAAAAATTTTGACTACTTTTATTTCAACTATTTTCAAAATTTTGACATTTTTTACAAACTGTCGATCCTTTATTTGAAAATTGTGATTTTTTTTAAGTCAGACATTTCTTAAAACCTTTTATTGAAATTTTCGACTAATATTTCGTAAAATTTCGACCCCATTTCAAAACTTCAACTTTTTTTCAAAATTTCGACTCTTTTTGAAAACTTGACTTTTTTTTTTAAAAGTTGGAACTTTTTTAAAAATGTTATTTATACATTTTTTTAAACATTTTCAATTAAATCTTCAATTTAAAAGAAAAGATTCTTTTTAAACTTGAACTATTGAAAATTTGAAAATATTGAGCTTTCTTGAAAATTTAATTAAAAACTCTGCAATTTGTTTTAAATGTCGATATTTTTCCAAAAATTCGTCTTTTATTCACATTCCCAAAATTATTGAAAATGTTGGCCATTTTAAAAATTGAACATTTTTTACGAAATCCTTGTTTTCTTTTAAAAATTTGACTTTATGAAAATTTCAAAATTTTTTAAAATGCGACTTTCCTTAAAAAATTCTACTTTTTTGATAACTTTAGCTTTATTTTTTAAAAATGGTAATGCTTTTCTTTTTAAATTTACATTTTGTTGAGAAAAATTTCGAAATAACACTCGAATTTTAAAAATGAATGTCAAAAATTTCTATTTTTAAAATTGAAACACATTTCCAAAAAAAACTTGCATTTTATGTACAAATAAATTGTCAAAATTTTGAATTTTAATCACAAAAAATTGGCTTCAAGCTAAAATATTTGATTTTTGAAATTTCCCTGGAACTTCAAAATTACTAAAAAAAAATTAATTAGAGCAGTGAATTGTTAATGATTTTTTTTTCAACATTTTGATTCATTTTAATTTCGAAATTTTGTGACTCTTCTAGAAATGTTCACTCTTTTTCTCAAAAATTTCAATAATTTCCACTTTAAAGGTCAAAATTATAAGAATATTTTTGACATTTAATTTATTAAAAAAATTTTTTTTTTCTCTAATTCCGAAAATGTTATTTTTTTTGAAAAATGTTTACAAATAAGAAATTTCAACTTTTTCTAGCAATATGATCTGCTTTCTCCTGAAATTTTGAGTTTAGTCTTAAATTTCGATCTTTTTTTTATCGAAATTTGAATTTTAAATTCGAACTTGAGAATTTCAAGAATAAATTTAACATTTTTAGAAAAATTGGAAATTCCGTTTCAGAATTTTCTTTGGTCCCGGTAATTGTAATTTTTTAGAGAAATATCAAATTATAAAAAAGGTTGAAGTTTACAAGGTTCATTTTTTCTTGAAATTTCAATATTTTTCCCAAAATTTTCTTATTTTTATGCAGATTTGAAGTTTATTTTCCCTAAATTTATACTTAACAATTTTCAGTTTCTTATCGAAAATACAAAATAAAATGAATATGATAACGAAGGCTTCCACGGCCAGAGTCAGTACAGGATATACTTCTTCCGGGATTGGACCGTGTCAAAGAACTGCTAAAAGTGTTCACTTTCCCGGGATAAAATAAAATGAACTTTAAAATATTAAAATTTCATTAAAAAACTTTTGTTTTCGAATCAAATTAGAGAGAAATCAAAATTTCTACAAGAAAAAATATTTTAAAGACAAAATCTCCAGAATAAGTCAAAATTTCTAAAAAAAATTTTTGTATAAAATGTTTAGAGAAAAACACAAATTTCATAGGAAAAAAATGCAAAATTTCTTAGAGAAAAAATCGAAATTTGAAAAAAAAATTGACATATCTTTACAAATAAGTCGAAATTTTTTGTTTTTCCCAAAATGTTGAAATTTTTATAAAGCTTTCAGGGTTTTTTCCAAACATTTTTTGTCAAAACTACAAAATAAAATAAACTTTAAATTGTCAAAGTGCCGTGAAAATACATTTTAAAGTAAATTAGAGGAACATAAAGAAAAATCTGGGGAAGTTGGAATTTCTAGAAGAAATTTTAAGAACACTTGAGAAAAATGGAAATTTCGAGAAAATTTCTCTTTATAAAATATTTAGGAAACATGGAAACTTTGCAGAAAAAATGAAAATTTCCTAAAAAGATCGAAATATCTGAAAAATACTTAAAATTTTCATACAAAATGAGATTTGAGGTACAAATTCGAAGATACCTTATTAACTTATTTTTTTAGAGAAATGATAAAATGCGAGATGGGTTGGATTTGAATTTTTCTTGAAATTATAATTCATTTCTCAAAATGTTGACATTTTCAAAGAAATTTGCGTTTTTTTTAACATTTTAATTTCTGCTCGAAATATTGATTTCTTTCTCAATACTTTTACAAAAATTAGTTTTTAAAAATGTGATTCTGATCAAAATTAAAAATAAAATATGTTTTTAAATGTCGTAACTTCGTGAAAGAAAACTAAAATATCTATAAAAAGAAATCAGAGAAAATTTAAAATTTCTACAAAAAATTGTGTAATGAAAAGTGTTCAAAAAATTTGAGAAAAAAACTCGTAAGCGAAATTGGGGGTACTGCAGTTCCACAGTGCTTATACGCCAGCCGCCACTGATGGAGCTTTCACATGGAACGCATGGGCCTTTAGGGCGCGCGAGTGAGAGCCGGTAAGGCTCGTGCATTTCGAGCTAAGGCTCGTGCATTTCGAGCTAAGGCTCGTGCATTTCGAGCCTTCCGCTTAGAAGGGAGTCACGTCTCTTGCTCGAAATGCAAAGGGAGGAATGGCAGCATTCACACGAGAAGAGCGACAATCGCTCATGGCTCTCGCTCCCCAGCGTTAGGTCGAGATGGATTTTGATGCAGAATTGTTAATTAATTCAATCAGTATCCGACCCACCAGTTACGATTTCGGACGGGAAAGTCCCGATCAACATTTCGTGTGTCTTGATTTTGCGCAATATTGCCAACTGATTTTTTTTTTGTAATAAAAATTCTTGGGTAGTATTGATAGACTACCCCGATTTTTTCGACACAAAAGATGACAACACTGATTCAATCCGCCCTTTGGTACAAAAATGTCCAAGTCGTAACAAAAACCACGATAACGTAAAAATTTGAGGAAAGTTTCCGAAGTTCTGAACAGGGATTTTTTAACATTATTCGGGTCTGATTTAATTGCAATTAAACGACGGACGCAATGTTTAGCGCTCGAGCCGAAAAGCTCTCCGCGTGAAAGGCTGGAAGGTAGGAAGCGGCAAAAGCTCGCGCATCGCGAGTGCGAGCCTTACGGCTCTCCGTGTGAAAAGAGCCATAACGCGGGCCGCATAGAGGACCTTTTATTTTTGGTTGATAAAAAATGTTGGACGGAAGTATTAAAAGAAGTGGAAACTGGGGTCGACAAAAAAGGTTTAGCCAGAGAAATTTAAATTTTCGTTCTTAAAAATTTCAAAGTTAATAACACTTGAAAAAACATTATTTCGAGAAAAATGTTTATAAAAAATACCAAATTTCGAGCTTAAAATCGAAATTTGATAAAAATCTTTTTGCGATAATTCGAGAAAAAAAATGTCTAAACCTTGAGAAGAAAGGATCTTGTTTTAATTTCATGTTTAAACTAGCAAAGTTTTGAAAAAGGCCGAATTTTTCGGGAAAAATTCGAAATTTATTAAGAGGTATTTTGAAATTTTTAAGCTTCACAATGTCAAGCTTAAATACGACCTTAGGAAAAGCATTAAAATTTTGTAGAAAAACTATGAATTTTTTCCAATGGTAAATTAAAAAAGAAAAGGCGCCTTTAATTTGTACTTTTAATTTAAAAGTTTGAAAAAAATCTGTAAGTTTACGTTGGAAGTTTGAAAAAAAACTTACGAAACAAAATCTTGGAAGTTTATTAATAGAAACATGCTTAATTTTAATTTGTCTTTTGAATTCCTTTTAAAATTTAGACTCTTAGAATAGGAGCCCATTGATTTTGGAAATGATTGGTTATGGTTACTTAAAGGTTTTATTTTGGTGATCTAATACTAATTTTGTTGATGCAGGAATCAAATGAACTTCTAATTGGTGCCCCTGGTTTTGCCCAATGGTCAGGTAAGATAAACTATTGCAAGTATGATCTTTGATGCAGTGGCGGATTATCCGCAGGCAAACTAGGCAAAAGCCTATAAGGGGGCAAGCCCGAGTACACATAGTTTTTAGCCTTCAAAAATAATTTAGAGTAGCTCCAGCCAGTATTTGTCTAGACAGCCTGGGACGCTATCAACAGATAATCCCTCACTGAATAGATCAGTATCAGAATCGGTTAAACTCTCATCATCAATTAGGTGAATCGCTCTTCTTTGAATTGAATCCAAAAGAGCTAAAGTGTGCTGTGGGGGCATGAACTCCGAACATGGGAACAGTATTGGCTAGTGTTGGCCTAAATTGAGCGTTTGTATAGTGTGAGTAGCTGATGAGATGTGAAAGTACTTTTTAGCCCTCAAAAGAAAGCATAGCTTCTAAGAAGCGGATTTGGTAATGGCGAGCACATGATCGTCCCCAAGAGTTATGGCTCACCGTTCACGTCGCTAGGATAGATAGATTAAGATCCATTGGGATGTATTTTATCGTCTAAAAATCTGCTTAGTAATCGTGTTTGGTTGCATTATTCCATCAAGGGTTTTCTTAGAAAATTTATTATTTCTTAGTAGTAGATAGGAAGAAGATTTAATTTTTGAGCACTCAGGTTTGGGTTCGGTCATTGAGGGAACTGAGAATGCTCAGATTCCATTTTTACGTAAGTATAATACTCAAGAGTTCGACTTTATTGTAATTTTTTTTTATTTTAGACTTGCGCTCCCCGAATCGTGACACTGTATGATGCAAACAATTATTATTTAAATGGAATGTGCGTCAAACTTCAGGAATCTAGATCAGTTACTCAGAAACATATTATTCCATTTCAAACTATTGGTAATTCGGTTGCGCATTGCAGGAACGCATTAATTTTTAATTTTTAGATCCAACTGCAACAAGGAGAGGCACTGGAATTTATTATGGTGGATTTGGGGAAGCCGGCATCGATGTACATTTTGCCAAAGTAAATTTATTAAACTTAGAAAGCATATTATTACTAGATATTTGTAACACCGCCAAATCGGTAACACGCAAAATCGGGGGTGGCCAATCCAAATAATCTTGCGGGCCACTTTGGAAATGCATCATAACCACGATAGAACAACATCATAACGGCTCTTTCACACGGAGAGCCCCAAGGCTTGCACTCGCGAGCGAGCGGACGGCTCCCAAGATTGAAATGCAAAGAGTACAATGGAGCTCACTGGCGGCTCGTAGCCAAAACTAATGGGGGTGCTGCTTAGCGTTTTAAAATTTTTAAGATTTCGACTGAAAATTTCGACATTTTCAGAACGTTACTTTTCGAAAATTTTAGATTTCTTTGAAAACTTGACAATGAAAACTTTTGATAATGTCGCGTTTTTTGAAAGGTTGGATTTTTTCCAAATTTCGTCGGTATTGCAAAATTTAGATTTTTTCTTGTAATTTCGACCTTATTTTATTTTTAAATATTGACTTTTCTGAAAAACTGTGAATACTCTTTTAAAAATTTCCGTATTTTCGTAAATATTTAGACTTTTCGATGTTCTGTTTTTTTGTAATTTTTTTTGAAAATTAATTATTACATTTTTTTAGTTTTTACCATTTGAAAATTCTTACTTTTTCTGAAAATGTAAATTTTTTCAAAACTGGACTTTCCACTTTTTAAATTTTCGACTTTTTTCTAAATTTTATCCTCGATTATAATTTTTTTTTTGGAAAATTAAAATTTTTTTATTGAAAATTAATAATTTTGACTAGTTTTTATTTAAATGTTAACTATTTTTCAAATATTCGACTTTTTTTGCAAAGTTTAGATTATTTTTTGATTTTTTTGCTGAAAATTTCGCTACTTCTTAATTTTAGAAATTCTTTCAAGATTTCGATTTTTTTGAACATTTTAAAATTTTATGAAATGTTTGACATTTTTTCAAAATTTTGACCTAAAATTTCAACTTCTTAAAAAAATGTTTCTCTTTGATTCAAAATTTTAACTACCAAAAATTTAAACTTTTTCCAAAACTTTAACTTCTCAATATTTCGACTTTTGAAAACCTCGATCTATCTTATAATTTTCACTTGTTTACAATATTCCGGTTTCGAAAATTTTGGTTTATATTGAAAAGTTGAGTGCAAATTTCCAAACTCTCCAAAATTTAAACTTTTTTAAAATTTCGAATTATTTCGTAAATTTGATAAAAATTCTCAAATCTTTTGTAAATTTTAATATTTTTTAATTTCGACTATAAAATTTGGAACATTTCTTTTTGAAAATTTCTTCTTTAGGAAATCTGAAAGCTTTTAAAAATTTTTGCCTTGTCAACAAACGACTTTCTTTATTGAAAATGTTAACCTTCTCTTAAATCTGCACTTTTTTGAAATTTTCGACTTTTTATTTTAATTTCCACTTTGTTGAAAATTCTGGCCTTTTTCAAATGTTTGAATTTTTCAAAGTTTTGGTCATTTTCCGAAATTTAAAATTTTTAGAAAACTTAAAAATTTTGACTACTTTTATTTCAACTATTTTTAATATTTTGACATTTTTTACAAACTGTCGATCCTTTATTTGAAAACTGTGATTTTTTTTAAGTCAGACATTTCTTAAAACCTTTTATTGAAATTTTCGACTAATATTTCGTAAAATTTCGACCCCATTTCAAAACTTTAACTTATTGTCAAAATTTCGACTTTTTTTGAAAACTTGACTTTTTTTTTTAAAAAGTTGAAACTTTTTTAAAAATGTTATTTATAAATTTTTTTAAACATTTTCAATTAAATCTTCAATTTAAAAGAAAAGATTCTTTTTAAACTTGAACTATTGAAAATTTGAAAATATTGAGCTTTCTTGAAAATTTAATTAAAAACTCTGCAATTTGTTTTAAATGTCGATATTTTTCCAAAAATTCGTCTTTTATTCACATTCCCAAAATTATTGAAAATGTTGGCCATTTTAAAAATTGAACATTTTTTACGAAATCCTTGTTTTCTTTTAAAAATTTGACTTTATGAAAATTTCAAAATTTTTTAAAATGCGACTTTCCTTAAAAAATTCTACTTTTTTGATAACTTTAGCTTTATTTTTTAAAAATGGTAATGCTTTTCTTTTTAAATTTACATTTTGTTGAGAAAAATTTCGAAATAACACTCGAATTTTAAAAATGAATGTCAAAAATTTCTATTTTTAAAATTGAAACACATTTTCAAAAAAAACTTGCATTTTATGTACAAATAAATTACCAAAATTTTGTATTTTAATCACAAAAAATTAGCTTCAAGCTGGAACATTTGATTTTTGAAATTTCCCTGGAACTTCAAAATTACTAAAAAAAAATTAATTAGAGCAGTGAATTGTTAATGATTTTTTTTTCAACATTTTGATTCATTTTAATTTCGAAATTTTGTGACTCTTCTAGAAATGTTCACTCTTTTTCTCAAAAATTTCAATAATTTCCACTTTAAAGGTCAAAATTATAAGAATATTTTTGACATTTAATTTATTAAAAAAATTTTTTTTTTCTCTAATTCCGAAAATGTTATTTTTTTTGAAAAATGTTTACAAATAAGAAATTTCAACTTTTTCTAGCAATATGATCTGCTTTCTCCTGAAATTTTGAGTTTAGTCTTAAATTTCGATCTTTTTTTTTTATCGAAATTTGAATTTTAAATTCAAACTTGAGAATTTCAAGAATAAATTAACATTTCTAGAAAAATTGGAAATTCCGTTTCAGAATTTTCTTTGGTCCCGGTAATTGTAATTTTTTAGAGAAATATCAAATTATAAAAAAGATTGAAGTTTACAAGGTTCATTTTTTCTTGAAATTTCAATATTTTTCCCAAAATTTTCTTATTTTTATGCAGATTTGAAGTTTATTTTTCTCAAATTTATACTTCACAATTTTCAGTTTCTTATCGAAAATACAAAATAAAATGAATATGATAACGAAGGCTTCCACGGCCAGAGTCAGTACAGGATATACTTCTTCCGGGATTGGACCGTGTCAAAGAACTGCTAAAAGTGTTCACTTTCCCGGGATAAAATAAAATGAACTTTAAAATATTAAAATTCCATTAAAAAACTTTTGTTTTCGAATCAAATTAGAGAGAAATCAAAATTTCTACAAAAAAAATATTTTAAAGACAAAATCTCCAGAATAAGTCAAAATTTCTAAAAAAATTTTTGTATAAAATTTTTAGAGAAAAACACAAATTTCATAGGAAAAAAATGCAAAATTTCTTGGAGAAAAAATTGAAATTTGAAAAAAAAATTGACATATCTTTACAAAGAAGTCGATATTTTTTGTTTTTCCCAAAATGTTGAAATTTTTATAAAGATTTCAGGGTTTTTTCCAAACATTTTTTTGTCAAAACTACGAAATAAAATAAACTTTAAATTGTCAAAGTGTTGTGAAAATACTTGACATTTTTAAAGCAAATTAGAGGAACATAAAGAAAAATCTAGAGAAGTTGGAATTTCTAGAAGAAATTTTAAGAACAACACATTAGAAAAATGGAAATTTCGAGAAAATTTCTTTTAAAAAATATTTAGGAAACATGGAAACTTTGCAGAAAAAAATCAACATTTCCTAAAAAGATCGAAATATCTGAAAATTTTAAAATTTTCATACAAAATGAGATTTGAGGTACAAATTCGAAGATACCTTAACTTATTTTTTTAGGGAAATAGTAAAATGCGAGATGGATTGGATCTAGATTTTTCTTGAAATTATAATTAATTTCTCAAAATGTTGACATTTTCAAAGAAATTTGCGTTTTTTTTTCTTAACATTTTAATTCCGGCTCGAAATATTGATTTCTTCCTCAATACTTTTACAAAAATTAGTTTTTAAAAATGTGATTCTGATCAAAATTAAAAATAAAATATGTTTTTAAATGTCGTAACTTCGTGAAAGAAAACTAAAATATCTATAAAAAGAAATCAGAGAAAATTTAAAATTTCTACAAAAAATTGTGTAATGAAAAGTGTTCAAAAAATTTTGAGAAAAAAACTCGTAAGCGAAATTGGGGGTACTGCAGTTCCACAGTGCTTATACGCCAGCCGCCACTGATGGAGCTTTCACATGGAACGCATGGGCCTTTAGGGCGCGCGAGTGAGAGCCGGTAAGGCTCGTGCATTTCGAGCTAAGGCTCGTGCATTTCGAGCTAAGGCTCGTGCATTTCGAGCCTTCCGCTTAGAAGGGAGTCACGTCTCTTGCTCGAAATGCAAAGGGAGGAATGGCAGCATTCACACGAGAAGAGCGACAATCGCTCATGGCTCTCGCTCCCCAGCGTTAGGTCGAGATGGATTTTGATGCAGAATTGTTAATTAATTCAATCAGTATCCGACCCACCAGTTACGATTTCGACGGGAAAGTCCCGATCAACATTTCGTGTGTCTTGATTTTGCGCAATATTGCCAACTGATTTTTTTTTTGTAATAAAAATTCTTGGGTAGTATTGATAGACTACCCCGATTTTTTCGACACAAAAGATGACAACACTGATTCAATCCGCCCTTTGGTACAAAAATGCCAAGTCGTACAAAAACCACGATAACGTAAAAATTTGAGGAAAGTTTCCGAAGTTCTGAACAGGGATTTTTTAACATTATTCGGGTCTGATTAGTTGCAATAAACGACGGACGCAATGTTTAGCGCTCGAGCCGAAAAGCTCTCCGCGTGAAAGGCTGGAAGGTAGGAGCGGCAAAAGCTCGCGCATGCGAGTGCGAGCCTTACGGCTCTCCGTGTAAAAGAGCCATAACGCGGGCCGCATGAGGACCTTTTATTTTTGGTTGATAAAAAATGTTGGACGGAAGTATTAAAAGAAGTGGAAACTGGGGTCGACAAAAAAGGTTTAGCCAGAGAAATTTAAATTTTCGTTCTTAAAAATTTCAAAGTTAATAACACTTGAAAAAACATTAAAATTTCGAGAAAAATGTTTATAAAAAATACCAAATTTCGAGCTTAAATTCGAAATTTGAAAAAATCTTTTGCGATAATTCGAGAAAAAAAATGTCTAAACCTTGAGAAGAAAGGATCTTGTTTTAATTTCATGTTTAAACTAGAAAGTTTTGAAAAAGGCCGAATTTTTCGGGAAAAATTCGAAATTTATTAAAAGGTATTTTGAATTTTTAAGCTTCACAATGTCAAGCTTAAATACGACCTTAGGAAAAGCATTAAAATTTTGTAGAAAACTATGAATTTTTTCCAATGGTAAATTAAAAAAGAAAAGGCGCCTTTAATTTGTACTTTTAATTTAAAAGTTTGAAAAAATCTGTAAGTTTACGTTGGAAGTTTGAAAAAAACTTACGAAACAAAATCTTGGAAGTTTATTAATAGAAACATGCTTAATTTTAATTTGTCTTTTGAATTCCTTTTAAAATTTAGACTCTTAGAATAGGAGCCCATTGATTTTGGAAATGATTGGTTATGGTTACTTAAAGGTTTTATTTTGGTGATCTAATACTAATTTTGTTGATGCAGGAATCAAATGAACTTCTAATTGGTGCCCCTGGTTTTGCCCAATGGTCAGGTAAGATAAACTATTGCAAGTATGATCTTTGATGCAGTGGCGGATTATCCGCAAGGCAAACTAGGCAAAAGCCTATAAGGGGGCAAGCCCGAGTACACATAGTTTTTAGCCTTCAAAAATAATTTAGAGTAGCTCCAGCCAGTATTTGTCTAGACAGCCTGGGACGCTATCAACAGATAATCCCTCACTGAATAGATCAGTATCAGAATCGGTTAAACTCTCATCATCAATTAGGTGAATCGCTCTTCTTTGAATTGAATCCAAAAGAGCTAAAGTGTGCTGTGGGGCTGAACTCCGAACATGGGAACAGTATTGGCTAGTGTTGGCCTAAATTGAGCTTTGTATAGTGTGAGTAGCTGATGAGATGTGAAGTACTTTTTAGCCCTCAAAAGAAAGCATAGCTTCTAAGAAGCGGATTTGGTAATGGCGAGCACATGATCGTCCCAAGAGTTAGGGCTCGCATTCACTCCTAGGATAGATAGATTAGATCCCATTGGGAGGATTTTATCGTCCATTAGTACGTTTGTTGCATTATTCCATCAAGGGTTTTCTCTAAGAAAATATCAATTTTTCTTAGAGAAAACCGTGGCCTGAGTTTTTAAAATGTTGAAGTTGACCAGATTTTTCTTACCCCATTCCATAATGATTTCGAGATTCTGATTAATCATCTGTAGTTGCTATTGCCTTAGTCGATTTGAAGCAGCGACGGATAATGATTTGTCGAAAAAAAAAAGATGACACCAGGCCATTATCATCTGCGTAGCTGCATATCAGATTGGAAGTTGAAGCTAAGAGATCGTTTATGTGTAACAGAAACAGAGTAGGAGACAGGAGAGACCCCTGAGGCACCCCTGCATTAATTGGAAATGTCTTGGATGAGATGCCATCGACGACGACTTGAAGATATCTATCAGCGAGAAAACAGGATATCAAATATTAAAACACAGAACTTGTCCCCAGAAACCAAGAAAGATTAAAAAACACAACAAAGGTTGCTCTAACGCGTTTCGACAGCCAAAATGGCATCTTCAGAGAAAAACTCTTTTCTCTCTGAAGATGACAGCTTGTGTGTTTCAATTTTTGAAGATAACCAAGGACCAGTCCGTTCCATCAAACAGGGTATCAAATGACAGTGTTCAGAAGGAAGATCATAGGATGCTAATTTGGAGAAAAGAAATACGTGCCAGATTCTGTCGAAGGCCTTTGAGGTATCCAATGCCACAATCCTAGCCTCACCATGTTTTTCCATAGCTGAGTTACTGATATGAGTAACATATGCTAGTCGCTCGCCAGTTGAGCGTTGTTGTCTAAAACCATATTGCCCGTCCGAGATGGTTCTATTCTCCTTTTATTTGAGATATTTGATGAGATATTTGAGAATCTGGATGTTGATAACCTTTTCCATCACTTTAGATATAACGAACAACAAAGATATAGGGCGATAGTTGTTAGCCAGATTTCCTTTTCCCTTTTTAGGGACAGGCTGCACCCTAGCATATTTTGAGAAGTTAGGGAATACACCTTTGTTGTAAGAAAGTGTCAACAATTTGCTTAGGATAAAAGTCAACTCTGGAGTGCACTTCTTAAGAACAATAGCATCAAGGCCCGAAGTTTTCGAGGTGTCGAGCTTGAGGAGAATCTTTCTGACTTCGTTGTCTGAAAAAAACTTTAGGCATCGAAGTGGCAACCTTAGGAAGAATAGGAGGTTCTGTGTGTCAAGGTTAGAATTTTCAGCAAACATTAAGGCTAGCAGGTCAGCCTTTTTCTTGGAAGTAGTCGCAATATTGTTGTTGTCATTGAGAAAGGTGGAAAATTTGAAGATGAAAAATTCTTTCCAATCGACTTTGCAAATCCCTAAGAGGACCATGAACTGTTCGGGCAATCGATAAGCCCCTGGCGCATTTTACGATGATAATCACATTTTGCCTCGTCAGTAATCTGTTTACACAAATATCGTGCATCTACAAAGGTGGTCTGAGTCTCGACTGAGGGATTATTTCGCTAACGACGATATGCGTGACTTTTGCAGGAGGCAGTCTGAGCACATTTTTTGCTGAACCAAGATTTACTGGAGACATACTTCTTTTGGGATTGGGGAATTGAGCATTCCATACCAATTAGGATAGTTTCAGTGATGAATTCGGCGACTGAGGAAGGGCTGTCTTAATTAAAGCAGACTTCTTACCATGGAAAAGATACAAAGAAGTCTCTTAATTCTTCCCAGTTAGCAGAGTTAAAGTGCCATACCCCACGGGACTGTGCCTAAGAAGGATGTTTAAAGCTAAACGGCATATCGCTATCACAATCTTACGTAGTAGGACACAGTCGATACATCTTAATAATCATTTGGTGGTCAAACTTCTAATGAAAAAAAAAGTTCATCAATAATATTGTAACGCAATGTAAATAGATGAAATAGGATTTAGAATAGAATTATAGAATTTAGTAAATAAAAAAAAAGTTTCTAGAAGGTTCTGATAAGGGGAAAGCGGCCGCGATAACGAAACAAACGCCAGATAAGCGTTCCAGAAGTTTCGGCATTCGATAAGCCTTATCTGCCAAAAATTCTGGAAGCCGGCGGCCAAAACTATAAAAAGGCGGTCAGCTTTCTCTCGAGTGAGTTAGTTAGAATCAATGCAATTAGTGAGTTAGTAGAAGTCAATAATAAGTGAGTTAATTGTCAATTGTGGTGATCCAAGTTCAGTAATAAAGTGGGTATAATCCATCACGTGTATCATTTCAAACCGATAACGCACGTAACAATATTTTCTTTTTTGGTTATAATTTTGTCTTCATGTGGTGCATTTTGCTAAGCTATACCTTATCGAATGGTTATTCTAGAGACCATAGAAAGTAATCAGAAGCTTTCTTCGAAACAAAACAGCATATCACTCATAATCTTATGTATTTGGACACAATCGATTCATCATATTAATCATTTGATGGTCAAAATTTCAATCAAACAAGAAAGTTCATCAGTAACAGCTTCTTTTTTCATTATAAATTGGTCTTCCTATGATACATTTTTCTAAGCTGTTCCCTATCGATTGGCTATGTTAAAAACTTTGGAAACCAATCAAAAGTTTCATCTGAAATCAAACATCATATCACCGTCATCTTCTTAAGTATTCATCTTAATAATCATTTGGTGATCAAAATTTCAATGAAAATCTAAATTTCATCAGTAACATTTAGTTTTTCCCTTATGATTCTATCTTCATAATACACACAATTTTCTAAATTGTGCGTCATCACTTGGGTACGACAGAGAACCGAAGAACAAAAACTTTGATACATCAGATGTAAATACTGCATTTCAGAAATATTACTGTGACATATATGAGTCTTGCTGAATGTTTCTTTATAATAGTTTTTCGTTCATTTTTCATATTACTTGATGTGGAAAAATGTAAGAAGATATTACTAAATATCAATTACTATTCTAGGTGGGATGGTAAGATGGTCACCAAGATCCTACGCATCGGACAGCCTTCCCCGCGATGGTTACTTATCCATAACCAACCAATTTGACTATGCGTATTTTGGTGAGACTACTAACAACTTCACAATAAATTTTTTTCTTCATTAACCCTTTAAAGTCGTCCAATCATTGACTGGAGCAATAAAAAAAAATTCAAACGAAATGTCGAAATGTCGAAAATCGATATTTTTTAGAAAGACATTTTGTAAGAAACAAGTGAAATATTTTATAAAAGCAAAATTTTAACTTTCTTCAAGATTGAAGTCGAAATTTTGGAAAAAAATTTGTACCAGAAAAACAAAAAATAAAAATTTAAATATTTCCAAACTGGGTCACAGGAATGTTAATTAAAATTAATAAACATAATGTTTCCGACCGATAAGAGTCCATCATGGAGAATACTTCCAGAAAAAGTTCAAGTTCTAGGGAAGACACGATGGCCAAAAAAATGTCCACATTTTATTTGGTTGCTTTATTCTGTGATTACTGGTTTGGATTTTTACCAAATTCTCGCTAGTAGTACAATAATGTAAAATCTTTTCAGAAATTAAGTAAAAAATGTTGCAGATACAATTTTTACACAAATTCTTTCAAAAATAATTCTCTCTTCAAGTGTTATTAAGTTTTAAGTGTTACTAAGAACGTGCAGTTTTGGCCACTTAATATTTTCTGAGTGCAACTTTTTTAAATAGTGCCATTCTAGTCAATTTTATGATCATTTTAGTGAGGTCTTGCACAATAATAATATTTTGCTGCAAATTTCGTGAACCTTTTTAAATGCTTTCAATTCCAGATCACATTTAATACCCGTTCAGCAATAATTCTCTTAAAGAGCTTTTACAGTCAACATTTTTTAGAATCTGACAGGAAAATATTGTCAGAAAGTTAACATTATATTAACATAAAGATTTCTCATGCTAAAGACATCTATCAAAATTATCTTATAAGTATCTCTTAGATGTCCGTAATCTGACGACTAAGAAAAGTTATATAAATGTTAACATTTCTGTGGCTCTTAAAGTTATCGCTATAATGATATATTTAAGATATCTTTCTGATTTAGGTGCTGTACGGGATAATATCTCTAACAGTCGATGTTTTAATACAAGACTTCTATTCAATATCGTGGATTTTTGCCCAAAAATTATCTAAACTTCGCATATTTTGCGTACGATTCCGATATTTCCCTGTTCTTAAAGATTTTGGTCATCTAATTCCTTTTTTTTTTGTCGGTTATCTCCATCGTTCTGTTTAATTTTTGTAACAAACGAGTCACTGGTTTATACACCACTTTTTGTTAGAAAGATATTTAAGAACTAGCTGATACTCGCACTTTCATATACGTAAAAAAAGGGAAAGGATTCTTGGATAACCCTTTTGAAAATTTAGAATTTTTTTGAAGGATATTTTTACTATATTATTTTAAAAATTTCGAAATTTTAAAATAATGGTTTTTTTCAAAATGTCCTGTCTCGTTCGATTAACAAAATTTGTACTTTTTTTTGAAATTTTGACTTTATTTTGAAAATTTCGACTTTTTTCGAAATTTTGACATTTGAAAATGGCAACTTTAAAATTCTGGCTTTATTTTGGAAACTTTTTTTTGGGTAGGTAATTATTTTTAATAAAAGTTTTCTTTTCATTTTAAATTTTTGTGAATATCTTGACTTTATCTCGATGTTATGAATTTTCTGAAAAATTTTGATTTTTTTAAAATCTTTACCTTAATTTTAAAAATGTTGGTTTTTTTTAAAATTCTCATGTTGTTTTGACGGTGTACGCCTTTTTTAAAGTTTTGACTCGAAATTTTAACTTTTTTCAAATCTGACAGTTTTTGAATTCGCTTTTTTTAAAACATGTCAATTATTTTTGAAAGTTTCGACCTTTGAAAACAGCAGCTCATTTAAATTGTTAATTTTTTTTTAAATTCGACTTATTTTGAATATTTGGGTTTTCCTAAAAATTTTGGCTTTTTGAAATTGGCGATTTTATTGAAAAAAGTCCGACTTGGATTCTTATTGAAAATCTTGACATTTTTGAACTTTTTTTTTCAGTGTGCCAACTTTACATTTTCAAAATTTCGAATTTTTTTAAAGAATGAGATTTTTATTATTCGACTTATTTTAAAAATTTCGAAATTTTAAAATAACGGCTTTCCTCAAAATATCTTATCTCGTTAGAATAACAAAATTTGTACCTTTTTTTGGAATTTTGATTTAATTTAGAAAATTTCGACTTCTTTCAAAGTTTTGACGTTTTGAAAATGCCAACTTTGAAAATTCTAACTTTTTTAAAAATTTTTTTTGCTAGTTATCTTTATTAAAAATTTTCTTTACATTTAAAATTTTTGTGAATATCTTGACTTTATCTCGATGTTATGAATTTTCTGCAAAATTTTGATTTTTTTTGAAACCTTCACCTTAGTTTTAAAAATATTGACTTTTTTTTAAATTCTCAATTTGTTATTGACTATGTACGCCTTTTTTAAAGTTTTGACTCGAAATTTTAACTTTTTTCAAATCTGACAGTTTTTGAATTCGCTTTTTTTAAAACATGTCAATTATTTTTGAAAGTTTCGACCTTTGAAAACAGCAGCTCATTTGAATTGTTAATTTTTTTTTAATTCGACTTATTTTGAATATTTGGGTTTTCCTAAAAATTTTGGCTTTTTGAAATTGGCGGTTTTATTGAAAAAAGTCCGACTTGGATTCTTATTGAAAATCTTGACATTTTTGAACTTTTTTTTTCAGTGTGCCAACTTTACATTTTCAAAATTTCGAATTTTTTTAAAGAATGAGATTTTTATTATTCGACTTATTTTAAAAATTTCGAAATTTTAAAATAACGGCTTTCTTCAAAATATCTTGTCTCGTTAGATTAACAAAATTTGTATCTTTTTTTTTTTGGAATTTTGACTTAATTTTTGAAAATTTCGGCTTTTTTTCGAAGTTTTGACTTTTTGAAAATACCAACTTTGAAAATTCTGACTTTTTTTTGAAAATTTTTTTCGGTAATTATCTTTATTAAAAATTTTCTTTTCATTTAAAATTTTTGTAAATATCTTGACTTTACCTCGATGTTATGAATTTTCTGAAAAATTTTAATTTTTTTTAAATCTTCACCTTAGTTTTGAAAATATTTTATTATTTTTCAAATCTGACAGTTTTTGAATTCGCTTTTTTTAAAACATGTCAATTCTTTTTGAAAGTTTCGACTACAACAAAACAGCTCACTTGAATTGTTTAATTTTTTTAAATTGGACCTTTTTTGAAATTTTGGCTTTTCCTCAAAATTTTGGATTTTTAAAGTTTGCGATTTTATTGAAAACAATCTGACTTAAATTCTTGTTAATATTCTGAACATTTTTGACTCTTTTTTTCGGTATGTCCACTTTTGAAAATATAAAATTTCAAATTTATTTGGTTTTCACTTTTCTTAAATTATAACTTATTTTGTAAAATTGAACCCTAATGTTATCATCAGGATTTTAATTTATTTTCAAATTTTTTCAAAAAATTTGACACTAAATTTTGATGTCTCAAAATTTCGACTTTTTTCAAAATGTTGACTTTTTTATAAATCTGATTAGGATGAAGTATTGTTTTAAAAACCTCGTTTTCCAAAATAGCTGCTATTTTTAAAAATGTTTAACTTTGTTTTAAACTTTTGATTAATTCTTTTAGAAAATTCCAGATTATTTCAGAAGTTTCGCTTTTGTAAATAAATTGAATCCTTACTTGGAAAATTCGACTTTTATTTGAAAAGTTTCAATTAATTAAAAAATCAACTCTTTTCAAAATTTCAACTTTTTAAAATTTTTGAACTCGAGAATTTTCATTTATTTTGCATTTTTCGACCTTTTATCATCAAAATTTCGACTTGTTCTCGGAGTTGTGACTTTTTCACAATTTTCACTTTTTTCGAAATTTCTATCTTGTTTCAAAATTGCGAATTATTTTAGAAGCTTCTCTTTTATTTATATTATTTATTAAGTAAATGGAGCGCTTTCGACCTTTTAAAATCAAAATTTCAAATTTTACTCTGAGTTGTGCCTCTTTCACAATTTGCACTTTTTTCGAAATTTCTATCCTTTTTCAAAATTTTGGATTATTTTAGAAGCTTCTCTTTTATTAAGTAAATGGAGCGCTTACTTAGAAAAATCAACTTTCATTTGAAAAGTTTCAATTTTTTGAAAAATTTATTTCTTTTCAAAATTTCACCTTTTTGAAATTTCTTGACTTCTTCAGAATTTTCATTTATTTTGACTTTTTTGACCTTTTATCATTAAAATTTCGATTTTTTCTCGGAGTTGTGACTTTTTCAAAATTTGCACTTTTTTTGGAAATTTCTATCCTTTTTCAAAATTTTGACTTTTTGTGAAAACTTCGACATTTTTTCAAACCTTTTTCAAAAATGCTGAACTTTTTCTCGAAACCTGGAATTTTTGTTACTCTGATTTTTTTTTAAATTCGTCTGTTTGTAAAGACTAACAATTTTTTTTAAACTGATTTTAAATTGCGAATCAAAATTTTGAACGAATTGTACCTATAAAATCAATTCAAGACTTAATTAAATTTCGATTTTAAACCAGCATTTTAAAAATGAGTACTACTGAAGTTTAAATTGAATTAAGAAGAATTTTCGAGTTTAAAATCTAAAAAGAAATTAAAAAAAAGCACAAAGTATAATTTTTGATTTAATTTAGAAAATTTAATGTTTAAATGGAAATGTGGAGTAACATTTCTTTAGACATTTTGAAGTTTCTTCTTAAAATTTCAACATCATTTACAAATTTTGCCTTTGAACTCAAATTTTCGAAAAACACTTTTATAGAATTTGCATTTTTTGTTTTTGCATGAATGCATTTCCACTTTAGTCTAGAAATTTTAATTTTAAATAATATGGAATTTCAACTTTAAACTCATTTCATTATATAATTCTTTTAGGGTTTTATTTGGCATTTTTACGGTAAAACCTTATACTTAATTGTAAAGTTGCAATTTTAAGAAAATATTTTTGCATGTTATTCTGAAAAAAAATCGAGATTTGTAAATAGAATTTTTACAATTTTGACAATGATTTTATTCAAAAATGTTAGTTTCATAACAAAAACTTTCAACATCGGAAATTGAAATAAAAAAATATAAAAATTCCAAGGTTCAAATTTTGAATAAAAAAAATCGAAAATTCGAAGTTTTTCCCAAAGTATTAGGAAAGAAAAATTAGAAATTTCTTTGAACTTGTTTCGATTTTTTCAGTTTCAGGAGATTTTGACATTTCTCTCCAAATTTTAAGAAATAAGAAATGAAAGGAATTTTTTTTTTGAATTCTCATTTTCTTAATGACAATCTACGCCTTTTCTAAAGTTTTGACTCGAAATTTTATTTTTTTTTTCAAATCTGACATTTTGAATTCACTTTTTTTAAAACATGTCAATTCTTTTTGAAAGTTTCGACCTTTGAAAACAACAGCTCACTTGAACTGTTAAATTTTTTTAAGTTCGACTTTTTTTGAAATTTTGGCTTTTCCTCAAAATTTTGGCTTTTTGAAATTAGCGATTTTATTGAAAAAAACCTGACTTGAATTCTTATTAAAAATCTTAACATTTTAAAATTTTTTTTTTCGGTATGTCAACTTTACATTTTGAAAATTTCGAATTTCAAATTTCCTATTTATTTGGTTTCCACTTTTTCTGAATTATAACTTATTTTGTAAAATTAAACCCTAATGTTACCTTTAGGATTTTGATTAAATTTCGAATTAAAAAAAAATTGACAATAAATTTTGATCTCTCAAAATTTCGACTTTTTTCAAAATTTTGATTTTTTTATAAATCTGATTAGGATGAAGTATTGTTTTTAAAAACTTCGTTTTTCAAAATATCCGCTATTTTTGAAAATTTATAACTTTGTTTTAAACTTTTGATTATTTATTTTCAAAAATCGAATCGAATTTTCAGAAATCGAAATAAAAAAATATAAAAATTCCAATGTTCAAATTTTGAATAAAAAAAATCGAAAATTCGAAGTTTTTCCCAAAGTATTAAGAAAGAAAAATTAGAAATTTCTTTGAACTTGTTTTGATTTTTTTATTTCAGGAGATTTTGACATTTATCTCCAAATTTTCAGAAATAAGAAATGAAAGGAAATTTTAAGTTTTTTAAATACTTTTTTTCTTAACTGTCGACGTTATTCTGAACTTTTAGCATTTAACGTCGAAAATTAAATAAAATTAGATGCCCCCACTTCTAATTTAAAACTGGGAAAATATAGAAAATCCTGAAAAAACTATTCGAAACATTTCTAAAACTAATTTTATTTTTTGTTGTTGGAATTTTGACTCGTCTTTCTCCAACTTTAGAATTTAATCTCTAAATAAAGTCGAAATTTCCATTTGCTTCTCCAAATTCCTTCTTGAAACTTTAGGAAAATTCGAAGCTAGGAAAAAATATCTAATTTTGGTAACTTAGAAATTTTATCTTTTACCCAAAAATTTTTAGAAAAAACTTGAAACTTCGAGAAAGATTTACACAAGGTTTCAATATTGTGCAGAAAATTTTGATTATAAACTCGAAATTGCAACTTAAAAAGACAATATTCACAGATTCATCGATGAAGTCAGTTCTCAGAGCATATGGGCAACTTTCAATACAATCACGTGTATTATTCATTGCATACATTTTAGGTGCTTTTTAATAACTATTTTTATTGGAGCTGAATTTTGAAAAAATCCTTGCTTAGTGCTCATCTACGTATTACGGGAAACACCTACGTAAACTAACTAACTAACTAACTAACTAACTAACTAACTAACTAACTAACTAACTAACTAACTAACTAACTAACTAACTAACTAACTAACTAACCAACTAACTAACCAACTAACTAACCAACTAACTAACCAACTAACTAACCAACTAACTTACCAACTAACTAACTAAGTTACCAGCTAACCCAGGGGTCGGCAAACTTTTAAACCCAAAGAGCCAGCCGCAATAAAAAAAAATGGTTTCGTGAATTTCAAAGGGCCACACATTTTTATTTCCGATTTTACATTTTATTTCAAAATTAAATCAGATAAATTAGACAAAATATGGGACAAGGGGAGACCCCTTTGACTCACATAGTCAAACGAAAACATATTCAGCCCAAAAGACCCTTATTTCTCAAAATTTAGGGCTTTATTTCAAAATTTGCATCTTTCTCTCAAATTCGACTTTTTTCAACTCTTCTCTGTATTTGTCTTTTTTTTAACTATGTATTTAGACTTTTTTTCCTAAATCTTTCTTTCTTCTCAAAACTCGATAATCTGTGAAAATGTTTACTTTTTTTTTAATTCGACTTACTAGAAAATACTTCTCAAAAATTCATCTTTTGTCGATTTCGTAATAAAAAAAGTAAAAATTTGAAGTAAAAATTTGGAGATGTTAAATAAAATAGTTTTTGAAGATTTCGATCTTTTTCTCAAATTTTCTTTCTTCGAAATTTTTTTAAATTTTACTTTTTTCCAAAATTACATTTTTTGACTTTGTTCTAAATGCTCGAAATTTCTATTCTTTTTAAATTACGTTCCTTTTCCAAATTACACCATTTCCCTCAAATATTGACTTTTACTGAACATTTAAACTTTTATTTATTTTCTGGAAATTTCGACCTCTTTCGCAAAGTTAGGTATTTCTCGAAATTTCAACTTTTAACTGAAAATTCGACATTTTATTATGTTTGTGCAAGCTGCGATTTTGTTGAGGAAATTCATCCTCTTTGAGAATGTTTGAGTTTATCTAAAAATTTGATTTTGTTCTTAAAATTTGACTTTCGCTGCGAAATTAAGACCTTTTTTTAAAGTTCAACATTTTTCTCAAAACTGGAAGTTTTATCAACATTCCTTTTTATTTAGAAATTATTTTACCAATTTTCTCAAAATTAGAATTTGTCTGAAAATTTGAAATTTTTTTATTCGTCTTGTTCTCGAAATTTTAAATTTAATCTTAAAATTTTACTTTCTCTGGAAAATTGCAAATTATGTATTTTCTTCTTCTCTGAAAAACTTCGGCTTTTTTAAAGTTCGACAATTTTTTACAATTTCTCGTTTCGAGATTTTACAATTTTTTACAAAATTCATATTTGTCTATAAATTCCAGGTTTTTAAATCTGTTCTGGATATCAATTCATTGTCAAAATTTAACGTTTTTTTTCTAAAATGTTGCTTTTTTGAGAATTTTTGACAAATTAATATTTTTCGAAATCTCTTTTTTTCAAAATTCGCATTTTTCCGGAAATATCACCTTTTATTTCGAACGAAATTCATCTATTTTCAAATTTCAAAATTTGATTTTTTTTTCTTAAAATTTGACTTTCTCTGAGAAATGTTGACCTTTTTTTAAAATTTAACACTTCTCGAAATTGAAAGTTTTATCAACATTCCTTTTTCTTTCAAAATTATTTTACCAATTTTCTCAAAATTTGATTTATCCAAAAATTTGTAGTTTTTTTAATTCG
Source organism: Dastarcus helophoroides (assembly GCA_028583605.1). Taxonomy (NCBI): domain Eukaryota; kingdom Metazoa; phylum Arthropoda; class Insecta; order Coleoptera; family Bothrideridae; genus Dastarcus; species Dastarcus helophoroides. The sequence continues at coordinate 23,016,244 of CM053337.1, read as the reverse complement.
TCTTGTTTTCGAAATTTCAGATTTATTCTCAAAATATAATTTTCTCTGGAAAATTGGAAGTTTTTATCGAAATTTGGAACTTTTCTTAAAATGTTGACTTTTTCTTTAAAATCTTTTCTAAAATTTGCCTTTTTTCTACTTCTCTGAAAAATTTTGACTTTTTTAAAGACCGACACATTTTTAAGTGTCCAGTTTATTTTTACAATTTTTCTTTTACCTGAAAATATCAAGTTTTTAAAATTTATTTTGAATTTCAATTTATTGTCGAAATTCGACGTTTTTTTTTGAAATTTCGCCCCTATTGGAGAACTTTAGACGAATTCATTTTTTTAAAAACATTTTCCCCAATTTTTTTCGAAATCTCTTCCTTTTTTTTTAAAATTCGGCTTTTTCTGGGAATTTTGACCTTTTTTTAAAGTTAAAAACTTTTCTCGAAATTTTCTTGGAATTTTGTTTTGGAATTATTTTACAAATGTTCTTAAAATTCGAATTTAGCTAAATAAATTGAGGTTTTTTTAAATCGTCTTGTTTTCGAAATTTCAAATTTATTCTCAAAATTTACCTTTCCCTGAAAAATTGTAAATTTTTTGTCGAAATGTCGAGGTTTTCTTAAAATTTTGACTTTTAGGAAAAATTTCACTTTTTGGTCTTCTCTGAAAAACTTTGACTTTTTTAAATTTCAACAATTTTTTCTAAGCTTTCAGTTTATTTTTACAATTTTTCTTTGCGAAATTTTGCAATTTTTCAAAAAATTCCAAATTGTCTATAAATTTCAGGTTTTTAAATTTCTTTTGGGTTTCAATCTAAAATTTTGTTCTTTTTATTATCTTTGGATATAATTTTTTTCGAAATTTCTCCCTTTTTCGGAATTAGACTAATTCATTTTTGTAATCGCTTCATTTTCCCAATTTTTTTGAAATCTCTTTCTTTTTCTCAAAATTTGGCTTTTTCTGGAAAATGTTGACCTTTTTTTAAAGTTCAACTTCTCGAAATTTTCTTGAAATTTTCTCTCGAAATTATTTTACCAATTTTCTCAAAATTCGAGTTTATCTGAAAATTTGCAGTTTTTTTTAATTTGTCTTGTTCTCGAAATTGCAAATTTATTCTGAAAATTTAGTTTTCCTTGGAAAATTGCAATTTTTTTTGGAAATTTTGAGCTGTTCTAAACTAATCCATGAAATGCTTCCTAAAATGAGACTTTTTTCTTCTTCACTGAAAAACTTCGACTTTTTTAGAGATCGACAATTTTTTCTAAGCTTCCAGTTAATTTTTACAATTCAAATCTTTTCTATATTTCTAAAAATCTAAAATGGTCTAAAAATTTCAGGTTTTTCATTTGTCCTGGGTTTCAATCTATTGTCAAAATTTTACGTTTTTTTTTTCTAAAATTTTACCTTTTATTGAAAATTTTTGATAAATTCATATTTTCCGAAATCTTTCCCTTTTGCTCAATTGTTTCGAAATCTATTTCTTTTTCCCAATTTTTCCGAAGTATTTTGCTTTTTCTCAATTTTTTCGAAATCTCTTTTTCTTAAAATTCGGCTTTTTGTAGAAATTTCAGCTTTTATTTCGAACTTTGATATTTGCCGTTACTGTAAATTTAGATTCACGAAAAGTAATTCATGAAATCTCAAGGTTGTAGAAAAGTTACAAATAAAAAAATAAAAATCATGAGAAAAATATTTTTTAGAAATTTCGACTCCCCAAGTTGGTCTTTTTGGCTTTTTGTGTAATTTTCAGCTTTTATTTTGAACTTTGAGATTTGCCGTTTCTGTAAATTTATATATTTTTTTTCTCAGAAAAAGAAATTTACCTTTTTTTTTTCACGAAATTTGAAGGTTGTAGAGATTTTACAAATAAAAAAATAAAAATCATGCGAAAAATATTTTTTAGAAATTTCGACTCCCCAAGTTGGTCTTTTTAAAGAAATTTCAGGTATTTTTTTAAAATATTAATACAAATCAATCAAAAATTTCGAAGAAACACTTCTTGAAATTATAACTTTTTGTCAAAATTTAAGTAAAACGTGAAAATTCCTAGAAAAGTATTTTTGGAGATTTCGACTTCTGTAGGTTACTTGTTTAATTAGTGTCTGCGTGTCTGTCCACCCTAGCTTTTTTTATTTATTTTTTTAGGGGGATTTAAAGAGCCGCAATTGTCCTTTAAAAGAGCCGCATGCGGCTCGCGAGCCGAGGTTTTCCGACCCCTGAACTAACCAACTAACCAACTAACCAACTAATCAATTAACCAACTAATCAATTAACCAACTAATCAATTAACCAACTAATCAACTAACCAACTAACCAACTAACCAACTAACCAACTAGCCAACTAGCCAACTAACCAACTAATTAACTAATTAACTAACTAACTAACCAACTAGAAAATTGTCATACAACTGACAAAAATATTTTTAAAGAAATAAGGAACATATCCAGAAAACATTGAGCTTCTCCATACATAACTAAATTATTTTTATGGAAATACTTTCAGTCTTTTTACGAAACTCAAAGTGACAAATCATTTTAAAACTCTCTAAATAAAAATTTGTTCTAAATGTGATACTTTTGACTTGATTGTCTAAAAACATACATAGTTGCTTATTTCGTGAAAATTTGTTAAAAAAAACTATCTATTAAGAAGATAAATAGTTTATTCTTAAAATTTAGACCTTAATTCCAAACCTTTTTCTTAATACGATTCAACATTCGGAAGAGGGTCTATATTTTGAGAAAAAAGTTGAAATTTTAATATTATGGTAATATAGAAATTGTAAATGTACTTTAACTAGATAATAAGTTTAAGAAAAAAATCTTTCTAGAGAAACTGAAGCATGATCTAAAGAATCAAATATTAACACAAAAGCTCGAGAATAGGTTGAGTTTGAAATACCTCAAGATTTCTGTAAAAAAAGTCAAAATTTTGAGCCTTGAAAAAAAAAACTTGCAAATTGTAAATTCAAAACTTCTAGAATAAGTAAATTAACTAAGTGATCGAAATAAAAAAAAAAGTTTGAAAAGTGTTAAGCAAAAAGTAAAAAATTTCAGCAAAAATTAAAAAGTTCAAAAAAAAATTAAAAGAAATTGCAACTTTGCAACAATTCGTGTTTTAATACGTTTGGGAGAACCGACAAAATTTCCAGATAAATTTTTAAATTTTGAGTCCAAATTTTGAAAAACCTAAGAAAGAAGTACAACCATTGGTAATTCTAGGAGTACCATCAGCTTAGTCGCTGATATAATTGTCATTATAAACCGAAAGATTAATTTATTTTACGTAATTTTACGTAAATATATGATAAAAAACATTTATTCTGGTTTTGTTGTTATCTGTTTTAAGTAAAGTTTAGAAAAATTAGGAAAACCATAACATTTTATTTATTTTTTTCAATTTGGGAAAATTTTCTCTGAGCCTTTAACCAAATTGACTCACTGAACCTTGGACCATGCCTTTGATCAGTCCAGGCCAATTTTTTATTATAATCAAATTAATAGTTCCCCTCATAGCTTTCTCATGCAAACAATTAACAGCATGTCATCCTTCTTTTCAAAGTACTATTCATATAGTAACACAGTGAAATAATTAATAGGTTACAAAGTAATCGGAGGGATCCTTCTATTCAATAAGACGATGACTTACTTAGCCGGTGCACCAAGAGCAAAAAACGTCAAGGGAGAGGTACAAGAACCACTTTGTATATTAAGTGTTACATTCGTGGCTAAGAGTATTAGTAGAATGATGCGGAAACAAGAAAAACACCATTGGTCACTGCAGCGACTAATCAAAACAATACTTTTGATGTGGAAGTGGTGCTGAGAAATACATCACATAACGTTACTTTTTTCCTTTTTTTTCAGCTTTTTAAATGTTATGAAACACGCCCGTAACCAGTGGGGGGGCAGGGGGCTGAAATTTTTTGGCTTCACACTAGATATAACTGAATGTTGCAGATGTGCGACCTTTTTAAAAACCATTTTTAATGGATCATTTTGTTTTCGTACTGAAACGCAAGGATGTTTTTTTTTCAAATTTGGCGCCATTTCTGTTTATTATAGACCGGATCTAAACCACAATTAAGCAAGGTAAAAAGGTGAGCCAAATGTTAAATTAGGCAAAAACCGAAAAGCTAAAGAAGGCACCAAAAAGATAAAATACTCTTAAAAAAAAGGCATCAACAAGCCAAAACTCACAATTTAGAAAAAAAACATTTTAATATCTCAGTCGAAATTAAAAAACTAATAGATTTTAGGTTATACTTACGATATTCAGAAGGGGTATAACATTTTCAAATGAAGAAGGTCTTAAAATTTAGCGTTCATTCTCGAATTTTTGCCCTAAATCTTAAAATATTTACCTTAAACTCATTCGAATTTTTTCCACAATTTTGACATTTAAATGTGAGATTTTGTTTCTAGAAAAATTTAAACTTTTCTTGAAATTTCTTTTTTTTATTTGAAATTTCAATCTTACGTTTTGAATTTTATTAAAATAATGTTGAATTTGCAAGGTTTTCAAGCCTAAATTCCCTATTTAAAAAAAATCCAAATTTTGAGAAGAATTGGAAATTTATACAAGCGATTTTTCGAGATTTAACACCAAATTTTGAGAAAAACTTGGATTTTGTAATAATAATTTTACAGTTTTGGAATCTAAAAATTTAAATTTTAAATTCGGTTTTTGAATAAAATTTTGAATGTTAGGGTCTTTGCTAAAAAAATCAAAATATCTTATAAGCCATTATTTTGAGAAGACATTTTTTAATAAGTTATTTTTATGAATTTCTTCTGTAATTTTTCTAATGTGGCGATTGAACTTTAAAAAAAATGTCTAAAATGTCGATTTTGAGTTTTATATAAAACTTGAGCATTTTTAAGTTGAAAAATTCAGGTTTTTTTTAATAACTTTAATCCATGAGCTTAATTCAAAGATTTTAATTTTTTTTAAAAATTTTAACTTCGTAATAAAAAATTTCGAAATTTTTTGTCATGAATTTGATTTGTTTATACAGGGTGTTACAAAAGTCCCGGCCGCTACTTCAGGAGCATATTCTACACATTAAAATATGAAAAATGTTGAAATACATTTTTTTCTTTAAATTGCCTCCTAACGGAGATATGACCATTTACAGATGGCGCCCCTAAAGTGTTTTTTTTACTACAAAAAGTTAACGGTTAGTAGCAAAGTCATGAAATTGGGCAAGCAGTTAAAGAATTGGATTAGGCATATTCTCATGTAACATATTTTTTAAATAAGCAGTAGCGTGGTGTGTAGGGGGTTGCCCGCGATTATTTTTTGCCGTAACTTTTTTGTATTGCAATATTTCGACACAAAAGTGCCATAATCGTAAAAAGCAACATTTTTTATACAAAAAAGGTACTCTTTCTCAAAGTCGTTTCACGTAACTATCTGGCGAATTCTGAAATTTTACCAATTTTACCCCTATCATTTTCAAAGAGTGCAAGGGTTACTTGCACTCTTTGAAAATGTTGACAATATCAATGATCTTCGTGAACGAATTGAAAATGGGTTCAACCAGATTCACAATACACCAGGCATTTGCGAAAGAGTAAGGAGTTCCCTTAGAAGACGAGCCGAGCAATGTATTGCTGCAAGGGGCAGTAATTTCAAACACTTGTTTTGTTTTTTTTTTCTTAATTTTATACTATTTTTATATCAATGCAGTTAGTAGTGGATAAATTAGAAATTTGCAAAACGAATTCTAATAAATGCAACAATTTTGTTTAAACGCTTTTTTCTCGGAAACGGTTACTTTTAGCGACTTTGAGAAAGAGTACCTTGTTTGTATAAAAAATGTTGCTTTTTACGATTATGGCACTTTTGTGTCGAAATATTGCAATACAAAAAAGTTACGGCAAAAATAATCGCGGGCAACCCCCTACACACCACGCTACTGCTTATTTAAAAAATATGTTACATGAGAATATGCCTAATCCAATTCTTTAACTGCTTGCCCAATTTCATGACTTTGCTACTAACCGTTAACTTTTTGTAGTAAAAAAACCACTTTAGGGGCGCCATCTTTAAATGGTCATATCTCCGTTAGGAGGCAATTTAAAGAAAAAAATGTATTTCAACATTTTTCATATTTTAATGTGTAGAATATGCTCCTGAAGTAGCGGCCCGGACTTTTGTAACACCCTGTATTTCGATTTCGAAAATTCGACTTTTTTCTCCAAAATTCGAATTCCAAGTGAAAACTTCTAAAAAAATATTGAAATTTCTATCTTAGTTATCAAATTTCAACTTTGATTAAGAATTTATTGTACTTTTAATCACGACATTTGAACTTTACACTCATATTTTTAGAAAAACTTGATTTATAAAATTTTTACAACTTTTTACGACGAGTTTAAAAAAGTCAAGATTAAAGTCGAAATTTTCAAAAAAAAATGAACTTAATGACTTAGGTTTATTTTTCAAAATTTTTACATTAGCACTGGTTCAAAATTCACACTTCTTCAAAATATTTTGACTTTTTTCTAGATATTTAATTTATAAAAAATTCCCGGACTATTTTGAGAAAGCACTAAAAGTTTCAGGAAATATCAAAGATTATTTTTCGAATTTTGTTTCAAGGCAAAATGTTGAGTGTTATTATTTTTTGTTAATAGATTTATCTTTTGGAAATAAGAGATTTTTTTTAGAAAATTTTGACCTCAAACCTTTTTTTTTTCAAAAATTATGGCTTCTTTTTTCTTCAGATTTAGAGAGTAATTATGAATCTCAACTTATTTCTAAAATTCCGAATTTAAAAAACTAAACATTTTGAGTTCGAAGAGGTCACATTAACATATCCTAATTTTGTTCGAAAATTCAAAATTTTTAAGAAAGTTAATAATTTCAGAAATGTTTAATAATGAATGTTGGTTATTTTTAGGTATAAATACGGTCGTAATTAAACTTTTTCTAGAACGAGTTTGTCCACTCTAAATGTAAACTTTTCTAGCCATTTCTAATTAAAGTTTCAAATTCAAAAAACTCAAGATTAAGTTCAGAATTTCAATATCTGACATTTTTCACAAAAATGTTGCCCAAATTTTCAGGTTCCTAGAATGGATCGAAGTTTAAAAAAATATTTGTATGTTTGAAGTAAATACCAAGATTTCAAATTTTGAATTTTGAGAAAAAAAAAGTAAAAGTATTAACATACTTTGCATTTAGCAAAAAATCTAATTCAAATTTCGAAATTTTGAGATTAAAGGTAAAACTTACAAAAAAACGATAAATAACTTTATAGCAAAAACTTTTTTTCGAAATTCGGAAGAATCAAATGCATTTCGACATTGCAAATTTTTGGGAATTATTGTTGCTAACAATAATTCCCAAAATTGCCCAAAATAAAAAACGTAGAAATTGAAGTTGTTGCTAGTTAGAAAAAGAGTTGGACACTAAGAGGAAACTTCAGCCTAAAAAAAACATCTATTCTTCCAGAATTTAGAAAGAATATCCAAATTCTAAATGTTCGGGTGCAAAATTTAAATTTGAGATAGAAGTTAAAATTATGAATTTAATCGAAATTTGAAAAAAAAAATTAAAAAAAGATTTTCCTTCAGATGACTTCAAACTATGTCTTTAAATAGAGCACTTTCTAGAGGCATTTTTCATTTACAACTACAGGTTATAGAAGACAGTTCAAAGATAAATTTTACAAAAGGAATACCTTTCGAGTAATTTTATCATCTTAACCACATATCTGTTTCTATTTGTCAGAATGCTAGAAGAGTTAGACTCTAGAAATGGTTTAGTGTATTTTTTTTATATTTTAGTAAACTTGTATACAATAATAATATTAATGGTAAAGTAATATTGAACCGCGACTTCTTAGCTCTAACCTAAAAGCAAACAGTTTTAGCAGAAGGATCGCTGCCCCCCCCCCCCCCCCGAAAAACATCCTGGTTACGGGCCTGTTATGAAGGAAATTTCTTTTGATTAAGCTTCTTTCAAAATTCCAGGTAAAGACATGACCTAACTAAAGAGGTAACTTTGTTTAAAAATCAAACAAAACTCATACGACAGTCGTACGTCAGAATACACAAAAAGTTACAACAGCTTTAAATATGCCAATTAAATCCTATGTAATGTACATGTCAATTGTAGGAATTATTGTTCAGAATCACAACCAGGATGTACGATCTAAGCAAGATCACAAAAGTCACCACAAAGGCAATTTTAATTCTTGCATTGTGTGTTGCCGACGGCGTTTATATTTAATAGATGTTGCTATGCAACTCATAATACAGGAATGAAAGTTACCCCGATACTAGTCTCCTTTGAAATCTTGGTTACATCATACATTCCGGTTGTAAACTTTATACAAGCTCAAGCAATTTTCAATAGAATAAAATGCACATTCAATGATATAAATTTTATTTGAACTGTCATTAGTTCTATTTGTCTAATTTGTAATCCAATTAAAATTCTACTAGAGTTTCAATTTGGAATTATTCAAGGTTATATGGTTCTACTTTAATTCGAAAACTCCCAATAAAATAACGATCCGCATGCACTTCTTCGGTGTAGGGGTAGGGTCGTATTTCGGGGCCGAACTTTTATTAGTAGACTTGGATGGTGACGCCTTCAAAGACCTCCTTATTGGCGCCCCGATGTACGCCGGGAAAACATACGATGAAGGCGCCGTATATTTTTACAGGAACATAAATAACGTACGTCCACCATACACCCAATTTTTTCCACCTGATACACTTCGATTTTTAGGGTGCTTTCACCAATTTCGTAAGAGTTACAACTGGGAATCCCGGGGCGAGATTTGGCACCACCATTGCTGACATTGGAGATGTGGATTTGGACTCTTATAATGGTGACAATTTTCCCCTTTTTGTGTGTTTTTATTTGATGTTGTGTTCGCAGACGTGGCCATTGCAGCGCCCTATGAAAATGGGGTTGGAGCTGTCTACATTTATTCGGGGAGTAAAAGGGGATTGACCAGTAAATACTCTCAGAAAATTACCCCAGAACTGTTCAGTGTTAAGCTACCCAGAAAAGTAGGAGGTTTTGGCATAAGTATTTCGAAAGGAGTCGACATTGACTCCGATAGACACCCTGGTAAATTTATAACAATTAATGGTTTTGTTTCATTTTTTTTGTGGAACAGACTTGTTCTGGATTATCTTTTTATTATTGATATTGACATGATTATTTTATTTATTATTGATATACAAATCTTGTCCTCTGAGACCAAAAAAGATTAAAAAATACAACAACAGTTGCTCTAACGAGTTTCGATAGACTAGCTATCATCTTCAGAGAGATAAAAATGACTTCCTTCCCTCTCTCTCTCTCTCTCTCTCTCTCTCTCTCTTTCTTTCTTTCTTTCTTTCTTATCGCTCTCTCTTCTGTCTCTCTGAAGATAATAGTTTGGCTACCGAAACGCGACAGAGCAACTGTTGTTGTATTTTTTAATCTTTCTTTCAGAAGGACAAGATTTATATATCAATTTGTTTCATATGCTGTATTTGAAGTAAAAATCTGGTCCGCTGAAACCAAGAAAGATTAAAATCCACAACAAAGGTTGCTCCAAGGCGTTTCGACAGCAACCTTTGTTGTGTTTTTCAATCCTTCTTGGTTTCAGGGGACAAGATTTTTAATTCAATTTTTAAAGACAACCAAGGAACAGTCCATTCTACAAAAAAATATGCTGTACTTGCCAAAATGAGCTATCCATTAAATTGTATACTTTGGCTTTTCCAGTAACCAATTTATAACAATTCCTGTTAGTAATTTGTCCACAGACTATTTATTTCATATGCTGCATTTGTCAAAATGAACTATGCATTAAATTGCAGTTTTTGGCATCTACAGTAACCAATAAAATGTCGATGGTCGCATTTTCCGCTGCTACAGAAACTTTTTTTTTAGATATCGCCATTGGAGCGTACAAGAGCAGTCAAGTTTTTGTGCTAAAATCCCTTCCAGTGGTTGAATACAAAGGGGAAGTTAAACCCAACATTTCAATAATTAATTCAAACATGACGACTTTTCTGATCTCGTACTGTGTCTATTTTGTGCCAAATAATAGACAAAAATTTTCGCAAACCACTAATATTCTCCTGGAATTGGACGAACGTACAGCAAACGGCATTCGTCTTAATAAAACCATCACTTTAGTCTCATATCAAAAGCGATGTGAAAACAAAACTGTCATTTTAAGGGTAGGTATAATATTTTGGTTATTCTGATGTTAGTGCTTCTCCAAATGTTTTCTTTATAATATGCTAACCCAGGGGTCGACAAACTGCGGCTCGCCAGTCGTTTGTGGCTCTTTTAAAAGACAGTTGCGGCTCTTTAAATCCCCCTAAAAAATAAATGAATAAAACCTAGAGCGGACAGACACGCAGAAAATGAGTACTCATTAAACAAGTGACCTACAGAAGTCGAAATTTCCAAAAATACGTTTTTAGAAATTTTTACGTTTTGCTTAAATTTTGACAAAACACTGATTTCAAGAAGTATTTTTCCAAGAAATTTTTGATTGATTTGTAACAACATTTTAGAACAACACATGAAATTTGAAATTTCTAGAAAAAGAACAATTTCGGGAGTCGAAACTTCTGAAAAAATATTTTTCTCATGATTTTTACTTTTTTATTTGTAAATTTTCTACAGCCTTAAAGTTCGTGAATAAAAGTTAAATTACTTTCGTGAGAAAAAAAAGTCTAAATTTACAGAAACAGCAAATATCAAAGTTCGAAATAAAAAGTAAAATTTCCAGAAAAAGTCGAATTTTGAGAAAGAGATTTCGAAAATGTTAAGAAAAAGGGGGAGATTTCGAAAAAAATTAATTTATCAAAAGTTCTCAAAAAGTAAATTTTTTTAAAAAAAAAGTCAAATTTACAGAACCAGCAAATATCGAAATAAAAGCTGAAATGTCCAGAATAAGCCGAATTTTGTAAAAAAGCAAGAGAATTCAAAAAAATGAGAGAAAGAGACTTCGAAAAAAATTGAGAATATCAAAGAGATTTCAAACAATTTGAGAAAAAGGAAGAGATTTCGAAAAAAATGAATTTATCAAAAGTCCCAAAAAATTTAAAATTTTAGGAAAAAAAAACGTCAAATTTCGACATTAGATTAAAACCCAGAATAAACTGAAAAACTGTAAACTACCAAAAAGAGAAATTATAAAAATAAGCTGTAAGCTTAATACAAATTGTCGAACTTTAAAAAGGTCAACGTTTTTTAAAGAAGAAGAAAAGAGTGAAATTTTGAACAACATTTCAAGGAAAGAGTCAAAATTTTAAGAAAAGCCCGAAATTTCGAAAAAAATTTGCAATTTTCCAGAGAAAATTAAATTTTGAGAAGAAATTTGAAAATTCGAAAACAAGACGATTTAAAGAAAATCCAAATTTTCCGATAAATTCAAATTTTGAGAAAATTGGTCAAATAATTTCGAAAGAAAAGAGAATGTCGATAAAACTTCCAATTTAGAGAAAGGTATTCAATTTTAAAAAAGGGGCAAAATTTTCCAGACAAGGTCAAATTTTAAGAAAAAAATCGGAGAGCTTTTAAAATAGATGAACTTTGTTCAAAATAAGAGTTGAAATTTCCACAAAAAACCGAATTTTGAAAAAAGAGATTTCGAAACTCTTTTATTTGTAAATTTTCTACAGCCTTGAAATTTCGTAAAAAAAGTTTAATTACTTTTGTGAAAAAAAATCTAAATATACAGAAACAGCAAATATCGAAATAAAAGCTGGAATTTTCAGAAAAAGCCGAATTTTGAGAAAAAGGAAAATATTTCGAAAAATTGAAAAAAAGAGACTTCGAAAAAATTGAGAAAAAGGAAGAGATTTCGAACAATTTGAGAAAAAGGGAGAGATTTCGGACGATTTGGGAAATAGGAAGAGATTTCGAAAAAAATGGAAAAATCAGAGAGATTTGAAAATAGATGAATTTCGTTCGAAATAAAAGTTGAAATTCCCAGAAAAAACTTAATCTTGAAAAAAAGAGATTTCGTAACTCTTTTATTTGCAAATTTTCTACAGCTTTGAAATTTTGTTAATTACTTTTGTAAAAAAATCTAAATTTACAGATCAGCAAATATCGAAATTAAAAGCTGAAATTTCCAGAAAAAACTGTTTTTTGAGAAAAGGGGAGAGTTTCGAAAAAATTGAGAAAAAGAGACTCCGAAAAAATTGAGAAATATCTTTATTTCTCAAAAAAAAATTAGAAAAAGGAAGAGATTGCGAATAATTTGACAAAAAAGAAGAGATTGCGAACAATTTGAGAAAAAGGAAGAGATTTCGAAAAAAATGAATTTATCAAAAGTCCCAAAAAAGGTAAAATTTTAGGGAAAAAACCGTCAAATTTCGACAATAGATTGAAACCTAGAATAAACTGAAAAATTGTAAACTACTAAAAAGAGAAATTGTAAAAATAAACTGTAAGCTTAAAACAAATTGTCGAACTCTAAAAAAGTCGAAGTTTTTCAGAGAAGAAGAGAAAAGGGAAATTTTAGGAAAAATTTCAAGGAAAGTCACAATTTAAGAAAAGCCCGAAATTTCGACAAAACATTTGCGATATTTCAGAGAAATTAAATTTCGAGAAGAAATTTGAAATTTCGAGAACAAAACGATTTAAAAAAAATCCAAATTTTCCAATAAATTCAAATTTTGAGAAAATTGGTCAAATAACTTCGAAAGAAAAGAGAATGTCGATAAAACTTCCAGTTTAGAGAAAAGTATTGAATTTTAAAAAAGGGTCAAAATTTCCCAGAGAAAGTCGAAATTTTAAGAAAAAAATCAGATAGTATTTGAAAATAGATGAATTTCATTCGAAATAAGAGTTGAAATTTCTAGAAAAAAACCGAATTTTGAAAAAAAAAAGATTTCGAAACTCTTTTATTTGTACATTTTCTACAATCTTGAAATTTCGTAAAAAAAGTTAAATTACTTTTGTAAAAAAAAATCTAAATTTACAGAATCAGCAAATATCGAAATAAAAGCTGAAATTTTCAGAAGAAGCTGAATTTTGAGAAAAAAGAAGAGATTTCGAAAAAATTGAGGAAAAGAGACTTTGAAAAAATTGAAAAATAGGGACTTCGAAAAAATTGAGAAAAAGGAAGAGATTTTGAACAATTTGAGAAAAAGGAAGATATTTGGAAAAAATGAATTTATCAAAAGTCCCAAAAAAAGTAAAATTTTAGAAAAAGAACGTCTAATTAAAACCCCAAATAAACTGAAAAACTGTAAACTACTAAAAGAAGAATTGTAAAAATAAACTTAAGCTTAACACAAGTTGTCGAACTTTAAAAAACTCGAAGTTTTTCAGAGAAAGAGGAAAAAGTCAAATTTTGGGAAACATTTCAAGGAAAAAATCAAAATTTTAAGAAAAGTCCGAAATTTCGACAATAAATTTGCGATTTTCCACACAAATTTAAATTTTGAGAAGAACTTTGAAATTTCGAGAACAAGACGATTTAAAAAAAATCCAAATTTTTCGATAATTTCGAATTTTGAGGAAATTGGTCAAACAATTTCGAAAGAATAGGGAATGTCGATAAAACTTCCAGTTTAGAGAAAGGTATTACATTTTAAGAAAGTGTCAAAAATTTCCAGAGAAAGTCAAATTTCAAGAAAAAAATCGGAAAGATTTAAAAATGAATGAATTTCGTTCGAAATAAGAGTTGAAATTTCCAGAAAAAAAAACCGAATTTTGAAAAAAAGAGATTTCGAAACTCTTTTATTTGTGAATTTTCTGCAGCCTTGAAATTTCATAAAAAAAGTTAAATTACTTTTGTGAAAAAAAAATCTAAGTTTACAGAATCAACAAATATCGAAATAACAGCTGAAATTTCCAGAAAAAGCTGAATTTTGAAAAAAATGGAAGAGATTTAGAAAAATTGAAAAAAAGAGACTTCGAATGAATTTAGAAAAAGAAAGAGATTGCGAACAATTTGAGAAAAAAGAAGAGATTGCAAACAATTTGAGAAAAAGGAAGAGATTGCGAACAATTTGAGAAAAAGAAAGAGATTTCTACAAAAATAAATTTATCAAAAGTCCCAAAAAAGGTAAAACTTTAGGAAAAAAAACTTCAAATTTCGACAATAGATTGAAACCCAGAATAAACCAAAAAACTGTAAACTACTAAAAAGAGAAATTGTAAAAATAAACTGTAAGCTCAAAACGAATTGTCGAACTTTAAAAAAGTTGAAGTTTTTCAGAGAAGAGGAAAAACGTCAAATTTTAGGAAACATTTAAAGGAAAAAGTCAAAATTTTAATAAAAGCCCGAAATTTTGACAAACATTTGCATTTTTCACAGAAATTTAAATTCTGAGAAAAAATTTGAAATTTCGAGAACAAGACGATAAAACAATCCAAATTTTCCGATAAATTCGAATTTTGAGACAATTTAGAGAAAAGTATTGAATTTTAAAAAAGGGTCAAAATTTCCCTGAGAAAGTCAAATTTTAAGAAAAAAATCAAATTTAAAAAAAATCAAATTTTGAGATTTGAAATCAGATGAATTTTTTTCGAAATAAAGGTCAGAAAAAGCAAAATTTTAAAAAAAAGTTATTTTAAAAAAAATAAATTTCTGAAGTCTTCAAAAAAAGCAAAATTTTGGAAAAAGACACGGAATTTTGACAATAGATTGAAATTCGCAGAACAAAAAAACCTGAAATTTAAATTTTGTGAAAATTTATAAAATTTCGAAAAAAAATTGTAAAAAATTAAAAACTTAAAAAGTGTTTGATGGAACGGACAGGTCCTTGATTATCTTAAAAAATTGAAATACAATTTTTGTCCCCTGAAACCAAGAAAGATTAAAAAAAACAATAAAATATTGCTTTAACGCGTTTTGATAGCCAAGCTATCATCTTCAGAGACATACTAAATCTAGTATCTCTCTGAAGAAGATAGCTTGGCTATCGAAACGCGTTAGAGCAACCTTTGTTGTGTTTTTTAATCTTTCTTGGTTTCAGGGGACAAGATTTGTATTATTATTTTTTTTTAAATTGTCGAATATTTTCAAAAAGTTAAAATACAAATCTGTCGAACTTTTTCAAAAGTCGAAGTTTTTCAGAGAAGAAGAAAATAAAAAGTTTGCAATTTTTCAGAGAAAGCTAAATTTTGAGAATTAATTGAAATTTCGAGAACAAGACAAATGAAAAAAAGAAACTCCAGATTTTTAGATAAATCAAATTTTGAGAAAATTGGTGAAATAATTCCGAAAGAAAGAAGAATGTCCATAAAACTTTCCGTTTCGACAAAAGTATTGAATTTTAAAAGCAGGTAAAAATTTCCTAGTGAAAGTCAAATTTAAAAAAAAATCAGAGAGATTTGGAAATAGATGAATGTCGTTCGAAAAAAGAGTTGAAATTTCCAGAAAAAACCGAATTTTGAAAAAAATAGATTTCGAAAAAATGAATTTGGCAAAAGATCATAAAAAAGATAAAATTTAAATAAAAACGTCAAATTTCGACAATAGATTGAAACTTAGAACAAATTTAAAACTTGAAAATTCTAGACAAATTTAAATTTTGTAAAAAATTGTAAAATTTCGAAAAGAAAAATTATAAAAAATTGAAACCTTAAAAAAAATTGTCGAACTTTTAAAAAGCAGAAGTTTTCACAGAAGAAGAAAATAAAAATTTGCATTCTTCCAGAGAAAGTTAAATTTTGAGAATGAAGTTGAAACTTCGAGAACAAGACGATTTGAAAAAACTCCAAATGTTCAGATAAATTGGAATTTTGATAGAATTGGTAAATAATTTCGAAAGAAAAGTTAATGTTGATACAACTTCCAATTTCGGGAAAAATGTTGAACTTTAAAGAAAGGTCAAATTTTAAGGAAAATAATCAAATTTTAAGATTGTCACATTTTAAAAATTGAGTCGAGATTTCGAAAAAAACCGATTGTTGCGAAACAATTTTAAATTTGTAGAAAATAAATAAAAGTTTAAATGTTTAGTAAAAGTTAATATTTGGGCAAAATGCCTAATTTTGGAAAGACGACGAATTTTAAAAAGAATGTGGAAATTTCGACAAAAGGGTTCAAGTGTTGAAGGTCAAAATTTCCGAGAGAAAGTCATATTTTTAGATGAAGTCTGAAAATATGAAGTTTCAAAAAAAATGTAGATAAATTTCGTCGAAAATCGCAGTTTGCAGAAGCAATAAAATAGAATTTTAAAAGCCGAAATTTAGAAAAAAATCTAATTTTGCGAAACAAGTTCAAATTTGTAAAAAATAAATAAAAGTTTAAATGTTTAGTAAAAGTCAATATTTGGGAAAAATGGCTAAATTAAGAAAAAGGACGAATTTTTAAAAGAATATAGAAATTTCGAGAAAAGTGTTGAAGTATTGAAGGTCAAAATTTCCCAGACAAAGTCAAATTTTGAGATGAAATCAAACGTTTCGAAAAAATTTTGAGAAATTTTGTCGAAAAAATCGCAGTTTGCAGAAGCACTAAAATGTCGAATTTTAAAAGTCGAATTTTCGAAAAAACCGAATTTTGCGAAACAAGTTCAAATTTGTAGACAATAAATAAAAGTTTAAATGATAAGTAAAAGTCAATATTTTGGTAAAATAGCTAAATTTGAAAAAAGGACGAATTTTAAAAAGAATGTGGAAATTTCGAGAAAAGCTTTGAAGTGTTGAAGGTCAAAATTTCCCAGAGAAAATCAAATTTTGAGATTAAGTCAAACATTTTGAAAATATGTAGATAAATTTCGTCAAAAAAATCTCAGTTTGCAGAAACAATAAAATGTCGAATTTTGAAAGTCGAAATTTCGAAAAAACCGAATTTTGCGAAGCAAGTCCAAATTTGTAGAAAATAAATAAAAATTTAGGTGTTTAGTAAAAGTCAATATTTGGGCAAAATGGCTAAATTTGGAAAAGGTGCGAATTTTAAAAAGAATGTGGAAATTTCGCAAAAGGTGTTGAAGTGTTGAAGTATTGAAGGTCAAAATTTTCCAGAGAAAGTCAAATTTTGAGATTAAGTCGCACATTTTAAAAATAGGTAGTTAAATTTTGTTAAAAAATCGCAGTTTGTAGAAACAATAAAATGTCGAATTTTGAAGGTCGAATTTTTTAAAAAACCGAATTTTGCGAAACAAGTTCAAATTTGTAGACAATAAATAAAAGTTTAAATGTTTAGTAAAAGTCAATATTTGGGTGAAATAGCTAAATTTGGAAAAAGAGCGAATTTTAAAAAGAATGTGGAAATTTCGAGAAAAGTGTTGAAGGTTAAAACTTCCTAGAGAAAGTTAAATTTTGAGATTAAGTGAATGACCAAGGACACCTCAATCACGGGGATAGCACAATGGGCTCGGAAAGGGTGGCCTAAGGGCTGGCCTAAAATTTAGGCAACCCACAACGAATCCAGAATCTAGAATCCAGAGATTAAGTGAAACATTTTGAAAATATGTAGATAAATTTCGTCGAAAAAATCGCAGCTTGCAGAAGCAATTAAAATGTCGAATTGTAAAAGTCGAAATTTCGAAAAAAAGCCGAATTTTGCAAAACAAGTTCAAATTTGTAGAAAATAAATAAAAGTTTAAATGTTTAGTAAAAGTACCAATCTTGGGGAAAATGCCCAAATTTGGTAAAAGGACGAATTTTAAAAAGAATGCAGAAAGTTCTAGAAAAATGCCGCAATTTAAAATAAAGTTGCAAAAATGTAATTTTGGAAAAAAGTGAAATTTTAGAATAGATCTGAATTTCGAAAAAAGAAAACTTTGAAAAAAGGTTGAAATCTTTAAAAACCATTTTACTTAACATCTCTAATTACTTCAAATTTTTACTTTTTCTTACAATATTGACAAAAAAAGAACTTTCTTTAAATAAGTCGACGATTTCAGTAAGTAGAATTAGAAAAAAGTAAACATTTTCACAAAATTTCGAGTTTTCAGAAAAAAGGAAGGTTTGGGGTCAAAGTCCACTTTTAGGAACAAAATAGATATTAAAAAAGAGGACTAATATAGACAAAAGTTAAAAAAGTCGAAATTGCGAAAAAAAGGCAAATTTTGAAATAAAGGTCTATATTTTGAAAAGTAAAAGATCAAAAGACCTATTCAGTCTAGAAGGACTGAATATTTTTTGCTTTGACTACATGAGTCACTGTCCCATATTTTGTCTGATTTATCTGATTTAATTTTAAAATAAAATGAAAATCAGAAATAATGTGTGACTCTTTGAAATTCACGAAATCAATTTTCTTTATTGCGGCTAGCTTTTTCGGCTTAATAGTTTGCCGACCCCTGTTTTAACTCAAAAATTCATTTATCCTACTTATCTGAGTTTTTTTACATATATTCGTAATACTATTGGTTTTTATAGAGTTTCCTGAATTATGAAAACCACAAACTTTGGCAGGAAAATACTCATACCACGTAAGCAACCCCTAAGGAAGGACTTTTTTATTCTATCCTTAAAGCTGGGTGTCTAAGTTTAAAGCCATTTATTCTCAAAATTTCTATATTTTCTTGTTTGAACTTCCATCCCCGATTTCATAAAATATCTAAATTCTGAGTTTAAACAATAGACTTTTTAGGTTAAGCTCTGAATGTAAATAAAAAAATGGACAGTTTCAGCATAAAATAAGTAAAAACCAGAAGGTTAACTCTGGCCTTATATCTTTGTGGCCGAAGCCGACAACCTGTGAATTTTTAAAAACAGATTTTTTACATAGGCGTACCGCAGATTATTTCAATTATTGCGTTTTGATAATATTTGAGTAATTCTAAATTTGAAATTCAAATCTTTTTCCCTGAAACCAAGAAAGATTAAAAAACACAACAAAGGTTGCTCTAACTCTCTCTGAAGATGATAGCTTGGCTGTCGAAACGCGATAGAGCAACCTTTGTTGCAAAAATTGAAATACAGATCTTGTTCTCTGAAACTAAGAAAGATTAAAAAACACAACAAAGGTTGCTCTAACTCTCTCTGAAGATGATAGCTTGGCTGTCGAAACACGTTAGAGCAACCTTTGTTGCAAAAATTGAAATACAGATCTTGTTCTCTGAAACTAAGAAAGATTAAAAAACACAACAAAGGTTGCTCTAACGCGTTTCGACAGCCAAGCTGTCGTTTCTCTCTGAAGATGACAGCTTGGCTGTCATCTAGAACAACATTTGTTGGGTTTTTTAAATCTTTCTTGGTTTCAGGGGACAAGTTCATTATTTCAATTTTTGAAGAAAACCAAGGACCAATCCGTTCCACCAAACCTTTGTTGTGTTTTTTAATCTTTCTTGGTTTTAGGGGAAAAGATTTGTATTTCAATTTTTAAGGATAACCAAGGACCAGTCCGTTCTACCAAAAAAAAGAGTAATTCTAGCAATTTCTTTCAAGAATTAAATCCTGCACTAACATTGGTAGAACGATATGATACTTTAATTCTAAAGAAAAGGGCCAAGAGATGGATACATAACTGGACTTGAGTCCTTTAAAATCTCGGACCTTGCCATCTCTATTGCACTGACACTTTCAACATAGATTTTCAACATAGACGGGCTTGAAGGTCACGGGACTCAAACGGGGTCATATGATGAGAGTTAGCCTTCTGGTTGTTGTTTATTTTGTGGTTTCAGTGGGAATTTAATACTCATTATTATTTAATCACAATCAATAAACTACAAAAATAAAAAATGTTTTCTTTTAGGGTTCGTCCATTGATTTGACTCCTTACAAGATCAATTTCTGCTACAAAGCTAGCTTTAGCTCAAAATACAAGTGTGATCGAAAATATATTCCGTATTCACACGGATGTGGACCGGATGACATTTGCCAAACCAACATATCCATAGCTGCTGTGGTCCATACGAAGTACGTTGATTGATTAGGTCAACGTCACATGTTTACAATTAGAGACTAAAATGGTTTTTCTAGGCTTCCAATCATAAATAGTTTTGACAAAGCGGTTGGTGTTAATGTCACCATCCACAATTACGGCGAACCAGCTTATCATTGTCAATTGATGGTCAAAGCTCCTGAAGAAATATATCTTTTGAATAGGAAGGAGTGCAGCTCCGTGAATGGATCCTTTGTGTGCCCAATGGGGTACAAGATTGATAAAGAGGCTTATGTAGGTTATCACTTTTTACTTATGATGTCTTTTCTTTGGAGGGCCAGACTGCTCCTTGGTTATCTTCAAAAATTGACACAACTCCTGTCCCTTGAATATGATAACGAAGGCTTCCACGTCTAGAGTCAGTACAGGATGTACTTCTTCCGGGATTGGACCTTGCCAAAGAACTACTAAAAGTGTTCGACGTTTCGCCCACCATCATAGGGGGTTTCTTCAGGAACAAAGAAATAAAATACAAGGTAATATACAAAAATGAAAAATGAAAAATGAAAAAAGGGACCAATTTCAAAACATCAGAGTACGGTAGTTCAGTATGTCCACCATACCAGAAACGAAACTCTTCTGAATTAAAAATTTGGTACAAAGGATAAGAAAGTTTGGACAGAAGAGCACGGTAACTCAGTATGTCCACCATACCAGAGGCGAAATTCTTCTGAGTTTCGGCTGTGGTATGGTGGACCTACTGAGTTACCGTGCTCTTCTGTCTAAACTTTGGTCCTCCCTTTTCTCATTTTTGTATTTTTCCTTGTATGTTGCCTCTTTGTTTCTGAAGAAGCCCCCTACGATGGTGGGCGAAACGTCCACCCCTATTTTTAGTTCTTTGACACGGTCCAATCCCGGAAGAAGTATATCCTGCTCCCTGAACAGGAAAAAAAATTAAAAAACACAATAACGCGTTTTGATAGCCAAGCTATTATCTTCAGAGAGATCTATCTCTCTTGGTTTCAGAGGACAAATTTGTATGTCAGTTTATGGTGTCTATTTACGCTGATTTTTAGAAAGAACTGAACTTCGATGTGAAGAGGTTGAATCCAAGCAGAAGCGTTTTTAATTTCACTTTTTCCATTGAATGTTCTGGGGTTCCTCAGGTGGGAAGTAAAAACGTTTCCCACGTAATTGTTCCGGTGATTTTTAAATCGGAAATAACTCTAGATAGGTAAGCAAGTAAATTTTTTCGAAATGGTATTTTTGTTACCTGATTTTTTGCCTCTAAAAATTGGCTCCTTTGTCAGTTGAAGAAACATCACAGAAGATTGCACATATCAACTGGATTACTTATCCTTTTATTTACGAGGGTAAATCAGATGAACCTGAATTTGTTTTTAAAAATTTATTGGTACAAGATACATATGTGAAAGTTATTAACTATTTTACTACATAACTTTCTATTTTGTTATACATTTTTCCCAACGGATTGGAAGTTTTTTAATGCCATCATCATAATAAGAAGGGAGGCGTGTTTGCAACCAATTGCGTACAAATGTCTCGACAAATCCGCCTCTCAGAAGCCAGACTTTCTTTTTGGAGCTAAAAAGTACTTCACATCTTATCAGCTACTCACACTATACAAAGCTCAAGTTAGGCCAACACTAGCCAATACTGTTCTCATGTTTGGAGTTCAGCACCAAAACACACTTTAGCTCTCCTGGATTCAATTCAAAGAAGAGCGATTCGCCTATTTGATGACGGGAGTTCGACCGATTCTTTCGAAACACTAGAGCACAGGCGTATGGTTGGTGACTAGGGAATTCGATCCCGATCCTTATTTCTAATCCAGGGATTTCGAGATTATATTCAGTCAGTTCCGGGATCTCGGGATTATTCCGAAGGTTACAAATTAAAAAAATTAGCTTTTCAACCAACAAATCAAAACAATCAACGTAATCAAAATTTAGAGAAAAAACAACGTATTTTACGGTAGAAACGCATTAGAATCCTTGTCTTCTGGGAACTTTCCTAGAGTGCAATCGCTTCGCTAGGTGGCAGTGTTTCAACTGTTGATAGTTCATCAGCTACCTATGATTTACTATACACGCCTGTAGGGCTGCATGAATTTGCAGTCTATGTTGTATTCTACTTGCATACGTAAAAATGCAGATATAATTAATCAGACTTAAGAAGTAGACTAACCAGGCTTAAAATCAAGTCCAAAGAAGGTTTCACCCCTTAATTGCCGATGTGGTAAAGGGGTGAAACCTTCTTTGGACTTAATCACAAGCCACAGTGTTTAGTTCAGTGCTTTAGGCTTAAAATCACCCAATTCTTATGTTGAAGTTACTCTTTTTAAAGAATCAATAAGAGCTCTTTAAACTAAGGAGCCATCCATATATTACATCGCACGAATTTCATGACTTTTTGAGACCCACCCCGTCCTTGCAACAGGTGGTCATAATTGTATGACCTTTTTCACTCCGACGTCACATATTTTGCAAATAATTTTTTAATTTAGAAATCACCTATTCTCCCTGAGTTTAGTTTTCGTATATTATATATTTAAATTTGCTATTTTATCCTATTTGTTTAATATTTCACCAACCTTTACTTGACAAAAAATGTTATTTTAATAAATTCAGGATTTTCATTTTGTTCTCGAAATTTTGCCTATAACATCCAAATTTTATAAAATAAGCCCCAAATTTTAACTCAAAATTTTAACTTGCGGATCTCACTTCAAAATTTAATATACTTCTTGAACTTTTGACTTTTATCTGAACATTTTGATTTTATCCTCCATATTTCGTTTTAAAATCGAAATTTCAGAAAAATTGAAATTCCTGTTTTAGGTTTGAATAAAAAAAGAATTAAAATTGGTAAAAAAACCTGAAACCTGAAAAGGTGTCCAATTGTTTTGAAATTTTTTCATTTTCTTCTCAGATCTTCCACTTCAATCTCTAAAATTAAAACCTAAAATTTCCATAATTCCAGATTTTGAATAAAATGCAAATTTGTAAAATAGTGCAAGAATCAGAATCGACATTGTTTTTAGAAATATCGAAACTCTTTTCCAATTTTCAGTTTTGAAAGTAAATCTGCATTTAAAAAAAGCTAAGATTTTAAAAACATGGGAATTTGAAAAAAATTCAAACATTGAAGAAATCGACAATTTCAAAAATTGTAAAATTGAAAACGGTGGCAAAATTTTCGAAAAACTTCGTAATTTTGAAAAAACTTGAAATTTCGAATATAAACTTCCAATTTTCATATTACCGTTGACTTGAAAAAATTAAAACTTTTGGGAACTTGAACTGAAATTTCAGAAAAATTGAAATTCCTGTTTTAGGTTTAAATAAAAAAAGAATTAAAATTGGTAAAAAAACCGGAAACTTTTGTAAAAGGTGTCAAATTGTTTTAAAATTTTTCCATTTTCTTCTCTCATTTTCTCTTCACTTCAATCTCTAAAATTAAAACCTAAAATTTCCATAATTCCAGATTTTGAATAAAATGCAAATTTGTAAAATAGTGCAAGAATCAGAATCGACATTGTTTTTAGAAATATCGAAACTCTTTTCCAATTTTCAGTTTTGAAGGTAAATCTGCATTTAAAAAAATCGTTAACTTGGAATTTCCAAATTTTCAAAAAAGCAGAATTTTTTGAAGGACTAAATATTGAAGAAAAACCAAAATTATAAGAAAATTTGAAACCTTTAAAAGTGCTTAAAATTTTGAAAAGTTAAAATTTTGGAATAATTAAAATTCGCTAAAAAAAACGAAAATTTGAAAAATGCGAAATTTTAAAGTCAAAATTATCAACAAAACAACCACAATCGGAAAAGGAGTAGACATTTTGAAAAATCGAAATTTACGAAAAAAAAGATTGAAAAATTGAAGTTAAGGCATCAGAATTTTAATGAAACTTGAAAATTTTCGTAGAAAGTTAAAATTTCCAGGAAAAAGCTAAGATTTTAAAAAACATGGGTATTTGAAAAAAATTCAAACATTGAAGAAATCGACAATTTCAAAAATTGTAAAATTGAAAACGGTGGCAAAATTTTCGAAAAACTTCTTAATTTTGAAAAAACTTGAAATTTCGAATATAAACTTTCAATTTTCATGTTACCGTTGACTTCAAAAAAATAAAACTTTTGGGAACTTGAACTGGAAAGTTTCAGAAAGAGATAGAAATTTCGAACATGTCAAATTTATTTAAAAAATTCTCCAGTTATGTTGTTAAAAAAAAATTTTTAAGTACAATTTTCACGAAAATAGAAAATTTATTAAGATGATTCAAGTTTTAAAATAACATTTCCAAAAAACAGTCTACACTTCGAGTTTCATCTCGAAACGAAAGATATTGTGATTTTGGAGAAAACGAAATTTTTGAAAATAGAAAATAAGACGAAATTTTAAAAGAAAGATGAAATTTAAGAAAGTCAAAAAGTCAAATTTAAATTTTCAAAAAAAAAAGCTTAACATTTTGAAAACAATGACAATTTTTAAAAAGAAGTTAAAATTTTCGAAAATATCGTGAATTTGAATAATGTAAAAATTTTTATAGGTAACTAAAACTTCCAAGATTTTTAAAAAGTAGTCGAAATTCTAAAAAAAATTTGAACACTGAAAAAATTGACATTTTAAAAATTTTAACATTTGAAATTTTTTAAAAAATATGTAATTTTCAAAAAGGTTAAAATCTTGAAAATTAGTAACATCCAGTTTTAAAAATGGTCAAGATTTTAAAAAAAAATCGAAATTTTAAACAATTGAATAATGTATGGTCAAATTTTCAAAGTAAAATGAATTTTTCTGAAGGTCTTCGTATTTAAAAAATCCCAAAATTATTAGAAAATTCAAAAAATGGTTCAAATTTTGAACTTAAAATTTTCGAAAAAATCAAAATTTTGGTTAGCTGAAATTTAAAAAAAAGTAGAACCTTTTTAAGAAAATCGAAAATTTTAGAGGGAAATTTTGGAACATTTTTGAAATTTCCAAATATAGTCAAAATGTTCAAATAAAATTGTAAACATTTTCAAACATTTTTTAAAATGAAATTTAAAAAAGTTCAAATAGTCGAAAATTTCAAAAAAACCGATAATGAAAAAATTTCCCGAATAAAAAAAAATTGTAATTATCCAAAAAATGGAATTTTAAAGAAACTCCAAATTTTCAAGAAAATGTATTGTGCAAAACTCAAAATTTTGAAAAATAATAGCTGAAAATTAACAAAGTCAACATTTTTAGGAATAATAATAATAATTTTTTGTAATTTAAAAAATATAGTAATTTTCAAATAGTTTTTAAAAAAGCGAAATTTTGAGAAAGCTTAAAAACTTCAAAAATTCAAACTTTGAAAAAACGTCCAACTGACAAAAAACTTGACATTTTCGAATAAAATTTTCAAACATCGAAAATTTTGAAAATATAACAATCTTAAAAAAAATTAATATTCTAAAAAAAGCCTAAATTTTCGTAAAATCAACACTTGGCAAAGCCAAAATTTTCAAAAAAAGTAAAATTTTGAAAATACTTCGTCGAACATTTTTCCAAATAAGTCAAAATTTTTAAAAAAGTATCGACGTTTTTTTCGAACATTAAACTTTTTGTGAATATTGATTCCCTGATATATTTACTTTTTTCAAAATTTTTAGAAAAGTATCGAAATTATGAAATAAGAAAATTTTTTAGTCTGCATTCACCAAAAGTTTAAATTTCGAGTAAAAGATGAAAGTGGAAAAATGAAGAAATTTTCAAAAAAATCTAGAAAAATGTCGAAATTATTAGAAAATCTCAAATTTTTTTAAAATTGAATTTTGCAAAAAGATATCGGAAGCAAAATCTAAATTTTCAATAGTCTACATTTTTAAGAAAGACTAAATTTTCGAAAGTATTCGAAACATTTAAAAAGGTGAAATTCTTCAAAAAAAACGTCTAAATTTTGTGACGTCACGAATCTTATGACTCGTTTCGCCTTTGTCACACGATGTCATACTTTATTGACCCCCTTACTCCCTCTTAATCTCAGAAATAACAACGCGTGCGGTGTCCCATCATCAATTTTTTTAATTTAAGATACAAGATTTTCATTTGAAACAAGCATACCAACCCAAAAGCAGTGCTGCTCGCAAATCCCGGGATCGAAATAACTTAATCCCGAAAATCAGAATCCCGGGATCAAATCCTTTATTGAAGACTTGTCTCTTTTCTGCAAGTACTATCATGGAAGATGCTCGCAAGAACTAATAGGATTGATCCTTCCAACGGCAAGATTCTTGAGGCATACAAGAGAGTCGGAGACAGTAAATTCCTGTGCGGTTTAGCCTGACACAGTGAGGACTTCTATCTACAGAGACTCTTTTTTCTATAGAATTTCCAAGCTATGGAACTCGTTACCAGAAGGGATTTTCCCCAAAAATTACAACCTATCCTCATTTAAGAAGGGGGTTCATCGTCATCTATCCTTGTTTCCGCATCCTACTCGCAGTGCTTTGAAGGCATAATGGGAGACCCTTTGCGAGTGGATTAAACTTAAAAAAAAACAGTAGCATCCTCATGAAATCGCTTACCTCCTAGAGCTTCTTTCAGTGGTCCAAACATGGTGATAAGACGGGACTATAAGGAGGGTGCTCTACTGTTGCCCAATGCATTTCCTCTAATTTTAAATGTGTTAGATTGGCTGAGTGGGGGCGGGCATTGTCGTGAAGCAAAATCACATTTATGAAAATTCGCGCTTCTTCCGCCGATATGTACTTTTTTATTCATCCAGTAGCTGGCAGTAGCAAGCAGCATTAACCGTACCATGTTTATGCAAAAAATAGACGTGCACAACTCCTTTAAAATCCCAAAACACTGTCGCAAGAACCCTTCCACCTGTGACGCGAGTTTTTGGCTTGACGGGTGCACCTTCCCCCTTTCTTCTCCACTCCATGCTTCAGGGGTGTAACGGTGGAGCCAAGTCTCATGACACGTAACGATACGTTGCCCCTTCAAGTTGAAAACGTCCAAGGTAGCGCTGACAAATCTCCACGTTGTTGTTTCTGTTCTTCAGTCAAAAGACGAGGTACCCACCTCGTAGGAAATTTTCGAAACCCCAGCTGATTTGTAATGATGGATTGAGCACTACCAAAGCTTATTCCTATCTGAGCTGCAATTTCACCAGCAGTTAAACGGCGATCACCTTCCAAAAAACGTTGAACACTTGTCCGCAGTCAAACTAGTCCGAGGATGACGGGCATGGGGCTCATTTTCAACTTAGGTTCGTCCTTATAAAAATTTGTTGTGCCATTCTTACACTGGAGTTTTCTTCAAACAAACTGTGCTTCTAATCTATGAAGAATTTCGGCGGGCTTTACACCCTTAATGACATGACGCTGCGCAACGTGCGGATGAACCTCTTGCTCACTTATTGTTTTTACAATTGACGAATGGCGTGAACGGAATTCGCTTGAGTGCAGGAAGTCACCTTAAATCCCCACTCAACATGTCTAAGAGTATGCGCACACTCCCGATGCCCCCATAGCGACATGGTAGAAATTCCGATGCATATTTGATTAACCCTCTTATTGTTGTAGCCTCTCATTACCACCTTCAATAAATTATGTGGACGAAAACTCGAAACTAAGGGACGAAATCCTTTTCATACATCAATTTTCCTCGATTAATTTAGGACCAAGCCCAATAAAGCAACATCTCAGGCTCCTAATACCAGACGTTGAGGTTGATGGTCATCCAATTTTTGAAATTGTAGACTCGCAGGTTGAGTAAAAATTTAGTCACCGTGCTACTAAAAGTCATCACTTTTAATTATCCAACTTTTCAGATTTCTCTGAATGAAAATTCCATGCCGTGTCACGTTCAAGCTAATGTGACCGTTGACGAGGTTAGAAATACGACCAATGTTACATCTCCGATAGAAAAAACTCTGATTTTTGATTGTGATCGGAAGGGCATTATCTGTTACGAAGTTTCTTGCAGTAGTAATAATTTTATGAAAAAGGACGAGATGATAAAATATAGCTTCCAATTTAAACTTCACCCTGCTTTTCTGAGTACGTATCTAGTTTTTTAATTTTTCAATTATTATCGACTCGTCTTGAATTATTTCAAAAATTTAGTTCATTCAGTTCGTAGGGTAATTAAATTATTATCTGAATAATTGAAACTGTTTACTTTTGAAAATATTTGTGGGTCAAAAAATGTTTTCAAAAGTAAACAATTACAGTAAATTCAATAATAATTTAAAAATTCTCCAACTGGGTTCGGCAAGCTAAAGTAAATTTTTGAAATAAGTATCTGTTGATCCAGTGTTGCCATACGTACGGTAATTACCGTATATGTACGGTAATTCTGACAAAAGTACGGTGTACTGTCCAAATATTAACCCCGTACCCAAAAATACGGTAATTTGCGTTTTACTATTTAATAACAATAAGTTTGTTAAGCAATTCACCAATATTACTTTACGTACACTTCCACAATTTACAACCAAGTAAAAAATTTGCGCCCTGCCATCTCGTTATAAGTAGAAACATTGTAGTTTTTCAAGTTTTTTCTGGGATTTTAAACACTATTATTTATATTTTAATTATTTATCCCTAATTAGAAAGATCCGATCCATATATTTATTTTTAGCTTTGTTTTTTATTTATGTCTTTTTGGTTTTTTTACGAAGATGTAGAACGGGCATTAATTAATAAAAATATATTTAAAAATATAAAGTTTAAACTGGAAATTACGAGATTAAAGTGGAAATTTCTATTTTATTCTCCAAATTTCGACTTTTTTTGAGGAAATTTCATAGATAAAGTCGAAATTTTGGCTTTAATCTCGAAATTTCAATTTTTTTTCACGAATTTTCGAGATAAGTCGAAATTTCTTATTCTATGGTTAGGTTAGGCAGATGAAGTTGCGCTCCACCAACCCTTAGAATATAAGAATATATTCTAAGCACCAACCCCTTTGCAATTTAATATTGACACTTAGCAGTAGGCTACGTTGAGTAATTTCAATTTTCTATCAATCATTTCGACTTTTTTCTTGACATTTCAAGGTTAAAGTAGAATTTTCGAGAAAAAAGTCGAAATTTCGAGTTCAAAGTCGACATTTTACAAAAGCGTAGTAAGGACATTGATTAAAAAAAAATATATTTGGAAATTTCGACATTTTACAAAAGCGTAAAAAGGACATTGATTAAAAAAACTATTTTTTTAGATATCGATTATTTCTCGAAATTTAATTATTTTTTTGAAATTTCGATTTTTTTTGAAATTTCGACTTTTTTTCTCGAAATTTCGACTGTAATGTCGAAATTTCGACTTTAATCTCGAAATTTCGGATTTCAACTCGAAATTTCGACTTTAATCTCAAAATTTAGGATTTAAACTTGAAATTTCGGCTTTAAATTTGAAATTTCGACTTTACACTCGAAATTTCGACTTTTTTCTAGAAAATTCCACTTTTTTTCTCGAAATTTCTAATTTTTCTTTCTGAAAATTACGAGATTAAAGTCCAAATTTCGACTTTAATGTCGAATTTTCGATTTTGATATCGAATTTTTCCTCGAAATTTCGAGAATAAGTCGACATTTCTATACTTTACGGTTGAATTAGGCAGATGACAGTTGCGTCCCACCATTTCCCTTTCCCAACAATCTTGACAGTTCGTAGTAGGGTGCCTTCAATAATTGCTATTTTTATTTACCAAAATTTCGTCTTTTTTCTCAAAAATTCGAGTTTAAGGTTGAAATTTTGAGAAAAAAGTCAAAATTTCAAATTTTAGATCGAAAATCCGTGATTAAGATCGAGATTTCGAGAAAAAGGTTGGAATTTGAGAAAAAAGTCGAAATTTCGAGAAGCGATCGGAATTTTAAGAAAAAAGGTCGAAATTTGAGAAAAAGCTCGAAATTTCGTAAAAAAGTCGAAATTTCCAGAAAAAGGTCGAAATTTTGAGAAAAAGAGTCGAAATTTTGACAAAAAGAGGCAAAATGTTGAGTCTTATGTCAAATTTCGAGGAAAACGTCGAAATTTCGATATTAAGCTCAAAATTTCGAAAAAAAAGTCAATATTTGAGAAAAAAAGTCGAAATTTCAAGAAAAAAGGTCGAAATTTCGTTATTAAGGTCAAAACTTCGAGAAATAAGTCGATATTTGAAAAAAAAAGTCGAAATTTTGAAAAAAAGATCGAAATTTGAGAAAAAAGTCGAAATTCGAGAAAAAGAGTCGAAATTTTGAGAAAAAGAGGTGAAATGTTGAGTCTTATGTCGAAGTTTCGGGAAAAGTGTCGAAATTTCGATATTAAGGTCAAAATTTCGAGAATTAAGTCAATATTTGAGAAAACAGTCCAAAATTGAGGAAAAAAACGAAATTTCGAGAAAAAAGTTGAAATTTGAGAAAAACATAGAAATTTTGAGAAAAAGTTCGAAATATTTCGAGAAAAAAGTCAAAATTTGAGAAAAAAGTCAAAATTTCGAGAAAAAAGTCTAAATTTGATAAAAAATTTGAAATTTCGAGAAAAACAGTCGAAATTTTGAGTTTAAAGACGAAATTTCGAGAAAGATGTCCAAATTTAAGAAAAACGTTAAAATTTCGGGAAAAAAGTTGAAATTTGAGAAGAAAGTCAAAATTTGCAAAAAAAATCGAAATTTCGAGAAAAAAGTCGCAATTTGAGAAAAACATTGAAATTTTGAGAAAAAGGTCGAATTATTTTAAGAAAAAAGTCAAAATTTGAAAAAAAAGGTCGAAATTTCGAAATAAAATTCAAATTTTCTTGAAAAAAAGTCGAAATTTGCGCAAAAATTTGCAATTTTGACAAAAAAAGTCGAAATTTTGAGTTTAAAGTCGAAATTTCGAGAAAGATGTCGAAATTTCGATATTAAGGTCAAAATTTCACGGAAAAAGTCAAAAATTAAGCAAAAAAAACGACATTTCAAAAAAGATTCGAAATTTCGATATTAAGGTCAAAATTTCGAAAAAAAAGTAGATATTTGAGAAAAAAGTCGAAAATTGAGGAAAAAAAAACGAAATTTCGATAAAAATGTCCAAATTTAAGAAAAACGTTAAAATTTCGGGAAAAAAGTTGAAATTTGAGAAGAAAGTCAAAATTTGCAAAAAAAATCGAAATTTCGAGAAAAAAGTCGCAATTTGAGAAAAACATTGAAATTTTGAGAAAAAGGTCGAATTATTTCAAGAAAAAAGTCAAAATTTGAAAAAAAAGGTCGAAATTTCGAAATAAAATTCAAATTTTCTTGAAAAAAAGTCGAAATTTGCGCAAAAATTTGAAATTTTGACAAAAAAAGTCGAAATTTTGAGTTTAAAGTCGAAATTTCGAGAAAGATGTCGAAATTTCGATATTAAGGTCAAAATTTCACGGAAAAAGTCAAAAATTAAGCAAAAAAAACGACATTTCGAAAAAGATTCGAAATTTCGATATTAAGGTCAAAATTTCGAAAAAAAAGTAGATATTTGAGAAAAAAGTCGAAAATTGAGGAAAAAAAAACGAAATTTCTATAAAAAAGTCGAAATTTAAGAAAAACGTTGAAATTTCGAGAAAAAAGGCGAAATATTTCGAGAAAAAGTCGAAATTTGAGAAGAAAGTCAAAATTTGCAAAAAAAAGTTGAAAATTTCAAGAAAAAAAGTTAAAATTGGTAAAAAAAAAACCGTCAAAATTTCGATATCAAGGTAAACATTTCGAGAAATAAATCGATATTCGAGGAAAAAATCGAAAATTGAGGACGAAAACATTTAAATCAATGTTCTTTCTACGCCTATGTAACATTTTGACTTTAATCGTTAAATTTTGATTTAAAAATTGAAATTTCAACTTTTTTCTAGAATTTCAACTTTTTTCTAGAAATTTCGACTTTAAACACCAAATTTCGACTTTTTTTTTCGAAATTTTGACATTAAAGTCGGAATTTTGACTTTCATCTCGGGATTAAAGGAGAAACAGTTAACATTCCCCAATGAACATTTTTCAAATTAATGTCCTTTCTACGCTCTTGTAATTTTTACTTCCAAAAAAGTAAATAAACTTTTTTTGGAGTTTTTAGTGTATTTATTAATAAGTGTGTAACGTGTTCCACCACTAAATAAAAGTTTTTAAGACCGGCAACAAGTAATAAAATAACGTACGGTAATTTTTGTGAAAATACCGTGATTTTAACTGCGTATGTACGGAATTTTACCTTCAAATATATGGCAACACTGCCTCTATCTGTTGTTTATTCAGTTTGTAACATCGTCAACACGTTTCGGTTCCAGGGGATTATCTACGCAAGAAAGATTCGAAGAAAGAAATCGTTGCTTTTGTAACGAGTGCCTTGTTAAGTAACGGAACTTACACGTAAGTTTAACTTCCTAGAAATCAAAGCATTTGGCTTAAGTGATTTTTTTTAGAAGAACATCGAACGCTGTATCTTTTTTTCATGATCCAACTTTAAACGCGGTACTTCCCTTGTGGATCTTTATTTTGGCTGTGGTCATTGGCTTATTGGTTTTAGCTGTTTTAGTATGTTTATTATATAAGGTCAGTATTTTGGTCTTCAAACGGAAACCACTTTAAAGTACACTTTCATTTAAATAGTGCCACTTTTTTACGAGGTCGTATAAGGAGAAATTGGCGAAGGAAGAAAATTTGTTACAAGAAGAACCAGAGGAAAAAACGGCAGAGGAGGTAGTACCGAACTTTATAGCTTTAACAGAACTAATTTATTTTTTTACAGAGTGTAAGTCAAGGACCGTTACAAGGAAACGATATTTAACTAATGAAAATATTTTAATTTGTATACGACCGTATTAAGCTGTTAATAATAAAGTAATTTGGTGTTAAATCAGGTAATTATTGTTTTTTGAAGTGAAAATTTCCTTAGGAGCGTTGAACGACTTTGACAGGAAAAAACTAATGGTTTCGCGTTACCACCACGCTGTCTTGTAGGTGACATGCTCTAATGTTTACACTTTATGTAGCTATGCATGAAACCTGAAATATAATTTAAAAAACGCGATATCTTCAGCTAGGTTCAAACTTGGACCCTGCCACGCCTAAAACATACATTCTAGACCACTGGACCACTCCAGCTTACGCTCTTGAAAGCTAAACTGGCCTGATAATCTAACCCTACTCCTGACGTTAAACTGAATATTCTAAAATGATTATTATTATTCCTATTCTCTCCGTAAACGAAAGCTGACTATATCAGAAAAGAAAAAAGGCTGGCAAATTACCGGCAGGCGTAAATTGGAAAGACGGCAAGCGACTTGCGCAATTAAAATAGAAATGAAGGCAGCATAATAAAAAACGCTTTACACGTACATAATTTCACCTACGCATTGCGAACGGCAGAGTGGCAACAAGAAATGGTAATATTTGACCGAGCGTGTGGCGACGATGTTATATTTTTAAGCGAGAATTGTAGATGGCGCGCCATATTTAAAAATATAAAAAAATGATTTTTTTTGAAGATATTTGAAAAATATTGTGCTTATGTGATTTCGTTTTTATTTTTTTAATCTAGTTAAAAATACATGTTAAAATAAAATAAAATTTTTTATTGCTCGTTGTTGTAAACATTAGAATAAGCTTATCAAGATGAATGTAAGTATAAAAATAATTTGATATCCTTGACGTCATTTTACAACAGTGCAATGACGAGAAATTATTTATATTCTTGCTACCGATGACATAAACATGGTTGCTTTTCCTCTGTCTGCTTCTCTGAAATATAAAAGAATTGAGTTATTTTTTTTGATTTTTAAATAAACATTGTACAACCACATACAAAAGCAAATTTGTTATTACACCAGCTGGACGGTAGCAGACCACAAATTATTGACAAACTGTAGATAACTTCTGCTAATTGCCAAGGAAAAATAACTTACCTGTAAGAAGAGAAATAATCAACTATTCAGAGAAACTGATTCAACAAATTGCTCATGATAAGCAACTTTTATAACAAAGATTGGCAAATGTTAAGAAACTTTTTACTCGAAACAATAATATTGTTTCTTTTAAAATTGTTTCTTTTAAAAATGTTTATTTCGAAATTTTGACATTTTTCTGTGGAAATTTGGAATTCTTTCTCAAAATTGTGAGGAGACTTCAATTTGAAATACAAATCTTGTCTCCTGAAACCAAGGAAATTAAAAAACAAAACAAAGGTTGCTCTTAAGCGTTTTGACGGCCAAGATATCATCTCAAGATGATAGCTTGGCTGTCGAAACGCATAAGAACAACCATTGTTGCGTTTTTTAATCTTTCTTGGTTTCAGGGAACCAGGTTTTGTATTTCCATTTTTGAAGATAACCAAGGACCAGTCCGTTCCACAAAAAAAAGACTTTAATTTAAAAACGTTTATACTTTTAATCTCTAAATTTCGAATTGTTTGGAATTCTTGAGAGCAACCTGTGGGCGCAGTTAGGGGAAGATTTGGGGGCTAAGCACACTAAAAGATGGACTAAAAATATTCAAATATTATAAAAAAATTCAGTTAAAAAACTCGTAACTGATGAGAAATGATTCAATCTAAATCTCTCCAACAGGGTTTCTTAATGTTTATTAATTTTATTTAACATTTTAGTAGTCGAGGACCACTTTCAAAATATTACAAACCCTACTTCCCTCCCTTTGAATATTAGTGTCGACTGAAAAAAAATTGACCAAAAAACAGCTCATCAAGTCCAATGCGCCAAATTCCTCCTCGCCGGGTCCGTTATATTTTTAACGACCAAAAAAAAAAAAGATCATGAACCCAATATAAAAAAAAAGTTTCTGTGGAATAAAAAAAGTTACCCAATTCGATTGCGTATTACCTTTCATCTTCCCATCTGCAAATTCTTTCTCGTTTGTCGTATCCCAACGTAACGACTAAAAGAAATTTATCGTATACAGCTACTCAAGCTGGGGAGCCCCAAGGGGTCCATGAATCCCAATTTAAGAAACTCTGCTCCACAATTTCGAGAAAAAGTCGAGATTCGTTAAAATTAAGTTGAAAGTATATAAATTTTAGGAAAAAAGGTACAACGAGAATTATTACCAAAAAAAATCGAAATTTCAAGAGAAATTTGGAAATTTTTGAAACATGTTTTAGAAATTTTTAGTTTAAAGTTAAAACCACAGAAAAAATGGGAAGGCATTTTGGTTAAATTCACAGAAAAAAAAATTGAACAGTTCTGGGGATTGCCGACAGAAGTTAAAGCTTAAAACTATGATATAATAAATTTCAAAGATGTTTCAAAAAAAATCTATTTCCAAATTTTCAGCGGTTTGAGGGCGGCGACTCACATCCACTCACCTTTTCCCCATATAACGACCCCCACTCCAAATTTTTCTTTTTTATATATTTTCATTTCAACCCCCTCAATTTTTTTTTATATTTTCTTTTTTACATATTTGAATGTTGCCCCTTCGAATTTTTTGCTCCCCATTTTTTGCCCCCTGAATTTTTGCACTCCCCCCAATTTTTGCTCCCCTCATTTTCTTTTTTATATATTTTCTATTTGCCTCCTTCCATTTTTGTCCCCTCTCCAATTTTTGCCCCCTATTTTCTTTTTTATATATTTTCAGTTTGGCCCCCCATTTTTCTTTTTTATATATTTTCACTTTGCCCTTACCAAGTTTTCTCTTGCTCCCTATTTTTCTTTTTTATATATTTATATTTTGCCCCCCCTCCCATTTTTCTTTTTTATATATTTTTATTTTAGCACCCCTCAATTTTTCCTTTTCATATTTTCATTTTGCCCCTCCATTTTTCCAATTTTCACTTTGCCCCCCCCCCTCCAATTTTTCTTTTTTATAATTTTTTACATATTTTCATTTTGCCCCCCAATTTCTTTTTTATATATTTAAATTCTGCCCCCAATCCCCCACCCCCCAAATTTGCCTCCCCCTATTTTTGCCCCTACCCCATTTTCTTTTTTATATTTTTTCTATTTGCCCCCTTCTATTTTTGCCCCCTCTCCAATTTTTGCCCCCTATTTTCTTTTTTTATATATTTTCAGTTCCCCCCCCCAAATGGGGGGCATTTTTCTTTTTTATATATTTTCATATTGCCCCCACCAATTTTTCTTTTGCTCCCCCCATTTTATATATATTTATATTTTGCCTCCCCAATTTTTCTCTTGTTGCCCCCATTTATCTTTCTTATATGTTTTTATTTTTGCATCCCCCCAATTTTTATTTTCCATATTTTCATTTTGACCCCCCAACTTTTCTTTTTTAACTTTTTTACATAATTTCATTTTGCCCCCCCCCCCCCAAATTTTCTTTTTTATATATTAGAATGCTGCCCCCTAATTAAACCATTTTTTGCCTCCCTAACTTTGCCTTCCCCTATTCTTGCCCATCCCTCAATTTTCTTTTCTATAATTTTTCTATTTGCCCCCTCATTTTTGCCCCTCCCCAATTTTTGCCCTCGCCTATTATCTTTTTTTATATATTTTCAGTTTTGTCCCCCATTTTTCTTTTTTATATATTTTCATTTTGCTCCCACCAATTTTTCTTTTGCTCTCCCCTTTTTTTCTTTTTTATATATTTATATATTGCCCCCTGTTTTTCTCTTGCACCCCCCAATTTTTCTGTTTCATATTTTCATTTTGCCCCCCCTCAATTTTTCTTTTTTATACTTTTTTACATATTTTCATTTGGCCCCCCAATTTTCTCTTTTATATGATTGAATGTTGCCCCCAATTTTCTCCATTTTTTGCCCCCCTCGATCTTCCTTCCCCCTATTTTTGCCCTCCCCCATTATCTTTTTTATATTTTTTCTATTTTCCCCCTCATTTTTGCCCCCTCCCCAATTTTTGCCCTCCCCTATTTTCGTTTTTTCATTTTCGGTTTGGTACCAGTTTTCTTTTTATTACATTTTCATTTTGCCTCCACCAATTTTTCTTTTGCTCTCCCCATTTTTCTGTTTTATATATTTAAATTTTGCCTCCCCAATTTTTCTCTTGCCGCTCCCCCATTTTTCTTTTCTACATATTTTAATTTTTGCACCCCCCAATTTTTCTTTTTCATATTTTCATTTTGCCCCTCCATTTTTCTTTTCCATATTTTCATTTTGCCCCCCCTCACGCCAATTGTTCTTCTTTATACTTTTACCTGGATTAGCGGGTGCCGGATTAGCCGTGCATGCATTTTTTCCCCTATCTTTAGTCGTTTAGCGCGCCTAAAGAAGTTTTCACTTCAAGCAAAGAAAATTTTCAGAAAAAAATCTGAATTGAAGAAACGCAGAAATTTTAAAATTATAAAAAATATCAATTTTAATTTTAGGTTAAAAACTTAGTTGGAAAAAAGGAAATTGGTGCAATTTTGCGAAAAAGTCGAAAATTTGAAATGTAAGCCAACTTTTCGAAAATAAAGTTAAATTCGAAAATGTGACTTTCGAATAGAACGTTTAAAAATGTTAGAGAAAAGATGTAAAATTTTTTATGTTTGAGCTAAGGATTTAAAAAAAAATTTGACAGGTCATAAAATTTTTAACAGAATTTGGAACTGAAACCGGAAATTTCGAGAAAAAACTAGAAAATTTGAAAAAAATCTGTTGACAGGTGGAAATTTAGAGTCAAACGTCAAATACTAAAATAAAAATTGAAGATGTAAACTTATTTATAAAATAAGGGGAAACAGTCAAAATTTCGAAAATGAGTCGAAATTTCAAATAAAATCGGAATTCTTAAAATTTACACTCAAGATTTCAAAAAGAAAATTAAACTTTCTAGAAGGTCGAAAATCTGAGTTAAGTTTAAAGTGGACAATGGAAAGGTGAAAAGGGTAGATACTAAGAGTATAAACTCGATTTTAAAAGAAAAAGAACATTCAACTTTCTAGAAGGTCGAAAATCAGAGTTTAAAGTGGACAATTGAAAAATGGAAAATGTAGATATTGACAGTGTAAACCCGATTTTGTAAGAAAAAGAAAAAGAAAACTTTCTAGAAGGTCGAAAATCTGAGTTTAAAGTGGACAATTAAGGCTAAAAAAGGTAAATATTGAGAGTGTAGACTCGATTTTATAAAAAAAAAGATGAACATTTCGATGTTAAGGACAAATTTTTGAAAAAGAAGTAAAAAAGTCGAATTAAAATAAATGTTTTTCAAAGAAGTAGAAACTGGAAGTTTAAATTTAGAAATTTTAAAATAAAAAAATCAAAATCAAAGTTGCTATTATGATATTGAAAATTTAGAAGAAAATCACTGCAGAATTCTAAGAAAAAAGTTGGAATTTTCTGATGAATCGAAATTTGCAAGAGAAATTCGAATTTAAGTAGTAACAGTGAAGAAGTATTAAAAATATAAACTTGGAATTACGTGAAGAGAGTTAAAATTTGGAAAACAACCCTGAATTTATAAAAAAAATTCCAAAAAAAAAGACTTTTGAGCTTTGAATTTTTGAGTAAAAATTTTATTGAAAAAGGAAAATCTTGTGGGTTAAAATATAAATTTTAGAAAAAAAGTAAATTTTAAAAATAAAAATAAAAAAGTATGACTTCGAGGTTTAAGTGAAAATTACGAGAAACAAAAAACAAAACTTCTATAGAAAATATGATTTTGATTTTTAAAATTGAAGAGGCAGAAAAAGACACTAAAATAGCAAACTCATAATTTTGAGAACAAATTCAAAATTTCGGACAAACAACTCGAAGTTTATAAAAAAAATCGAGTTTAATCTTTCAAAATTCAAAAAAAGATAATCCCAACATTTTGGGGAAAAAGTCAAAATATTGAGAATAAACTTGTTTTTACTAAAAGCGTCTACCAAAGCGTTTTTCAGAAATTGGCATATGACAGAAAACATTAAAAATGAGAATTGTAATTTAAGCGAAAAAAGTCAAATTTTTGTAACATTTCGAAAATAATGTGAAAATCACTCCAAAAAGACAATATTTCGAGTAGAGATGTTTCGAATATTGGTTTTCCCACATTCGCGAATGCGAATATTCATTTTCAACATTCGCGAATGCAAATGCGAATGGGAATGTTGACTTTTGTGAAAAAATTCGCAATTTCCAGAATAAATTGAGTTTGCAGGAAAAAAACAATTTCTAAAAATATTTCCGTTGCAATTTTCATTTTCATATAAAGTTTGACATAATCTTGAAATTTTAAAGAAATATTTTTCTTTAAATTTCGTAAAAATATTATTTTCAAAATTTGTTATTGTTATTTTAATACAATTTTAGAAAAATAAAAGAATTTTAAAAATAAGTCGAATTTTGGATAATAAAGTCGTAAGTTAGAAAAAGAAGAATTATGGTAGTAAAAAAAGACAGTTTTAAGACAAAAGTCAGAATTCTCAGGAAATTAAATTTAAAATAAAAACTTTTCCTTTTTTAAAAACGTGAAAAATATTGAACCTTCGAAAGAAAGAGTTAAAAATCGAAAACAAACAAATTTTGGAAAAAAATCAAAATTTCGAGGAAAACAACGACATTTGAGAAAGAGATCGAAATTCGAGAAAAAAGTCGAAATTGGTAAAAATTCGAAATTTTTCAGGGAAAGTCAACTTTTGTCGAAATTTCCAAAAAAGGGCGAATTTTGATAACAATTTCAAGAAAAATTCGAAATTTTAAGAAAAAGAGAAGAGAACATTTCTCAACCTTACATTATTTTGACGACTGTCTGAATAAAAGACAAGTTTCTCCCCCCCACCCCTGCCCCACTGTGACAATAGAAATTATCCACTATTGAGATAAACGTCGAAATTTTCAAAAATTACTTTACCAAATTTCCAGATAAAAATTATTCTAAAAATGTCTACTTTTTATCAAAGGGTCCTCCAAATTTTGAAAAAAAGGCGAAGTTTGATAAACAAGTCGAAATTTGCAGACACATTTAAAAAAAAGACAACATTTTGAGAAAAAATATGATTTTGAAAAACACGTAATTTTGAAAAAAAAAAACGAATTTTGAGCTGAAAAATTAAAAATTTGAGAAAGTTAGATTTTGAAAAAAGAAGTCGATTTTTAGAATAAATTCAAAATTTCAAAAGAATTTTTTGGAAAAAAGGAAAATTTTGAGAAAAAATCGAAATTTCTAGAAAATTTTGAAATAGGGAAAGGACTAATCTTCAGGAAAAAATAAAAATACTTTTTATAAAGTGGGACTAGATAAATTGCTGCATTAGTTATTGTCTTAATAAAAGCTGACCCCTTAAGGGCCCATGAACCCTAGTTTAAGAAACCCTGTTGTAGCAGTCGCATTCTTATTGCAAACTTCAACTTGAAATTGAACTTGAAAAAAAGTGGCACTTCGTAAAACCAGGCTCTTTTGGTAGTTTGATAACAACTTTAAGTATATCACGAATGGTAATGCAGAAGCTGGACTAGTTAAAATACAATGCGACCACCGTACTCGCCAGATCTGTCACTACTGCTACTTCCACAAGTAACAAAGACGTAGCTGCTCAACACTTCAAAGAAGTGCCACTTCTTCAAACACCTTCACAGTTTCTGAAAAGGACCACTTCTAAATAACGAGACACTTGCTCGGGTGAATTTAAGCACCTGCTCAAGCTACTTCGAAGAATTGGTCAACTTAAGAAACTTGTATTTTATTGGAACAAATAAATTTGATAAAAATGTCTTAGTTATCGTAATTCTTATTATGATTTCTGACAAACTCCACAAAATTGCTAACCAAGATGCCAACCAATGAAATGTTAACTTTTTTCCTTTATTCCAACAACTAAAGAGAGAACAGTTGCATCGCCTGATGAGGCTCCAAACACCAGGAACGGAAGTTGACAAAGAAAAAAGTCTAGCAAGTGATTCATCAAAGTTAATATTGAGAAAGCAATACGTAGTTGAGCAAAATAACTAGAATCAGTTGATTACAATTGATAAGGATCACAATCCTCAGAACCAAATTTCTTATTAATATAATTTTCAAAGTAATGGTGCTTCAGTTACGAGACACTCATTAGTTGGGTTAGCAGTAAAACAGATAAAATATTTAAAATTACTGTATTAAAAGAATCAGAAAGACACTATAACAAGCCAAACATCGACACTCAAACATTGGTTAGATATAATTTATCTGATTCATACTGTTTGATGCGGACAGCGTACTTTTCACTCTACGCAGTTTGATTTTCTCCTTAATATGCGACAGTCTTTTCGGCCCTCGTTCGTTACCGTGAACTTGAACTTGCTGCAAATTACTCAGACTTTTTTCTCTTTCCAATTGCACCACGGAATACAAATCGAAAATAAACTGTTGGTTAGGAACTGGACTCGCCAGCGCCGTACTAGGAACTCGTATCAAAGCCGTTTCGTTCTGGTGCTCATCGGGAGTGTCCAGGTAGAATTTCGGCATCGATTGCTGGCGAATGATCGGCATATCTTTCGCCTTTTCTATCTTCAAATACAAACTCTTCGACATTCTTCTTTCTCTTAGCGATTTCTTACGATTCTGGTTATCGGTTGGGTCTAAAGTGTTGGTTTTTGGTCTGAATTGTATACCAGCGTCTGTAGTGTCGGAGGAAGTTGATTCTTTTCCTTTCGATGGTAATTGATTCGTCTCCTGAAGTTCCTGGATGGTGTCCCTTGTTTCTTCGGTGGTGATCTCGTTAATTGTAATGGTAACACTCTGGAATCAAATTCAATTACAGAAACTTATGGAAGGAAAACCAATTAAAAATTGAAATACAAATCTTGTTCTGAAACCAAGAAAGATTAAAAAACACAACAACGCGTTTCGACAGCCAAACTATCATCTTCAGAGAGATACAAGATAGATCTGACAAGATTTGTATTTCAGTTTTTAAAGATAACCAAGGACCAGCCCGTTCCACCAAAAAAAAAGATCAATCAAGGATTAGCATAACTTACACTTCTACCAATAATTCTTTCTCTATTTTTTTGGTTTTTTCCCATTCTTTTTTTTCCTCTCTCTAATTTTATAACATAGTAGCTAATACCCGAGACTTTGTCTGCGTGAAAGACGAAAAAGAATTCTTGATTTTTGGGTGACTTTAGTTCTCCAAGTATTTTCTTAGAGATAGAGAACTAAAAGGAGCGGTGACAATTTTTTTTAGAATTTTATAATGGTTTGGCCAAATTTAGATCTTTTTCTCACTTAAACTTTTCGAATTTTTCTGCAAAAGTTGCATTTTCGTGAAAAGAGTCAAATTTTTAAGTTTAGAGTCAAAATAATTTGAATGTATAGAAATTTGGAGAATTTTTTACATTGAATTCAAAATTTTGTCTCGAAGTTATTAATTTATTATTTTAAATTTTAAATTCGGGGAAAAGTGTTAACATTTTTTTCAAAAAGTTCAAGTTACGAATCGTACTGAAAACTCTGAAAAAAAACACTGAAATATATCTATCCCTTTCTCTCCTTTCCTCTCTGCTCTCACTCTCTCTTTCTCTCCCTTTTTTCTCTTCTATTATTCTCCCTCTATGTCTCTCTACCTTCCTCTTTCGCTCTCTTCTTTTTCTATTCTCTTCATTCTCTTTCTCTTCTTTCTGTTCTGTCTTTTCTATTCATTCTCTCTCTTCTACCTTTTCTCCCTCTTTTCTCTCTTATTTTTATTATCTCTCTTCTCTTGCTATTTTCTTCATTCTCTTTTCTTCATTCGCTCTCTTCTTCCTTTTCTCTCTCTTTTCTCTTTTATCTTTATTCTGTCTCTCTTTTCTTTCTATTCTCTTCATTCTCTCTCTTTTTCATGTTCTCTCTTTTCTCTTCATTCTCCCTCTTCTTCCTTTTCTCTCTCTTTTCTCTCTCTTTTCTCTCTTATCTTTATCTCTCTTCTCTTTCAATTCTCTTCATCCTCTCTCTTCTTCCTGTTCTCTCTTTTCCCTGCATTCTCCCTCGTCTCTCTTATTTTCATTGTCTCTCTTCTCTTTCTATTCTCTTCATTCTGTCTCTTCTTACTGTTCTCTCTTTTCCTTTCATTCTTTTTCTTTCTCCTTTTCTTCCTGTTTTCTCTCTCTTTTCTCTCTTATTTTCATTATCTCTCTTCTCTTTCTGTTCTCTTCATTCTCTCTCTTCTTCCTGTTCTCTCTATTCTCTTCATTCTCCGTCTTCTTTCTTTTCCTTCTCTTTTCTCTCTTATCTTTATTCTCTCTCTTCTCTTTCTATTCTCTTCATTCTCTCTCTTCTTCCTGTTCTCTCTTTTCTCTTCATTCTCCTTCCTCTTCTTTCCCCCCCTCTTTTCTCTCTTATCTTCATTCTTTCTCTTCTCTTTCTATTCTCTTCATCTTCTCTCTTCTTTCTGTTCTCTATTAATTCTCCTTCTTCTTCCTTTTCTCTCTTATCATCATTCTCTCTTCTCCTTCTGTTTTTTTCATTCTCTCTTACTGTTCTCTCTTTTCTTTTCACTCTCCCTCTTTTTCCTTTTCCCTCTTATCTTCATTCTTTCTCTTCTCTTTGTATTCTCTCTATTCTCTCTTCTTCCTGTTTTCCCTTTTCTCCTTATTCTCCCTCTTCTTCATTTTCTCCATTATCTTCATTCTTTCTCTTATTTTTCTATTCTCTGTATTCTTTCTCTTCTTCCTGTTCTCTCTTTTCTCTGCATTCTCTCTCTTCTTACTTTTCTACCTTATCTTTACTCTCTCTCTTCTCTTTCTATTCTCACTTCTTCCTGTTCCCTCGTTTCTCTTCATTCTCTCCCTTCTTCCATTCTCCATCTTTTCTCTCTTATTTTCATTATCCCTCTTCTCTTTCTATTCTCTTCATTTTCTCTCTTCCTCCTGTTCTCTCTTTCTTTTCATTCTCCTTCTTCTTTTTGTCCCTTTTTTCTCTCTTATCTTCATTCTCTCTCTTCTCTTTCTATTCTCTTTATCTTCTCTCTTCTACCTATCTTCTCTTAATTCTCCATCTTCGTCCTTTTCTCTCTTATCTTCATTCTCTCTCTTCTCCTTCTGTTTTCTTTATTCTCTCTCTTCTT
The DNA here is from genome assembly GCA_028583605.1 of Dastarcus helophoroides. Taxonomy (NCBI): domain Eukaryota; kingdom Metazoa; phylum Arthropoda; class Insecta; order Coleoptera; family Bothrideridae; genus Dastarcus; species Dastarcus helophoroides. The sequence goes on along the minus strand of CM053337.1, from coordinate 22,972,590 downwards.
TCTGTTCTCTCTCTTCTCTTCAATCTCCCTCTTCTCTCTTTTACCTCTTATCTTCATTCTTTCTTTTCTCATTGTATTCTCTCCATTCTCTCTCTTCTTTCTGTTCTCTCTTTTCTCCTAATTCTCCCTCTTCTTTATTTTCTTCATTATCTTCATTCCTTATCTTTTTCCTTTTCTTATTCTTTTCTCTCTTATGATCATTCTATTTCTTCTCTTTCTATTATGTCTTCTTCTTGTTCTCTTCTTTTCCTTCCATCTCCCTCTTCTTCCTTTTATCCCTCTGTTCTGTCTTATTTGCATTCTTCTCTCTTTTCTTTCTGTTCTCTTCATTCTCTTTTCTTTCTGTTCTTTCTTTTCTCTTCATTTTCTCTTGTCTCTTTCTATTCTTTTCATCTTCCCTCTTTTTTCTGTCCTCTCTTAATTCTTCCTCTTTTTTCTTTTCTCTCTTATCTTTATTCTCTCTTTCTCCTTCTGTTCTCTTCATTCTTTCTCTTCTCTTTATATTTTCTTCATTCTCTCTTTTCTTCCTGTTCTTTCTTTTCTATTCATTTTGCCTCTTATTACTTTTCTCTTTTATCTTCATTCTTTCTCTTCTCTTTCTGTTCTCTTCATTCTCTCTCTCTCTCTCTTCTTCCTGTTTCCTCTTTTCTCTTCATTCTTTCTCGTTTTCCTTTTCTTCTCTTCTCTCTTATCTTCATTCTCTTTCTATTATATCTTCTTCCTGTTCTCCCGTTTCTCTTTATTCTTCCACTTCTTCCTTTTCTCTCTTATTTTCATTCTGCTTTTCTCTTTCTATTCTTTTCATTCTCTCTCTTCTTCCTGCTCTCTCTTTTCTCTTCATTCTTCTTCTTTTTCCTTTTCTTACTTTTTTCTCTCTTATCTTCATTCTCTCGCTTCTCTTTCTATTCTCGTTTTTTATTCTCCCTCTTCTTCCTCTTTTTCCCTATTTTCTCTCTTGTCTTCATTCTCTTCTTTCTCTTTTTATTCTCTTCATCCTCTCTCTTCTTCCTGTTCTCTCTTTTCTCTTTATTCTCCCTCCTTCTCCTTTTCTATCTCTTGTATCTATTTTCTTCATTCTCTCCCTTCTCCCTCTTCTTTATCTTCTTTTTATCCTCTCTCTTCTCTTTCTATTCTCTATTCTCATCATTCTTCGTCTTCTCAATCTTCTATCCATTTTCCCCTTTATTTTTTTCTTCTCTTCTTTCTCTTCTATCTATTATCTACATTTTCTCTTTTATTACTCTTCTCTCTCTTTCTTTCATTTTCTCTCGTCTTCTTTATCTTCTTCTTCGCTTTCTTCTCTTAATTCGTCCCTTTCTTTTCTCTCTCTTTGTTTCATTTCCTCTCTTCTTCCCCTTCTTTCTCTTTTCTTCTTCTTTTCTCTCTTTTCTTTATTATCCCTGGTCTTATTTTTCCCCCTATTCTTTCTCTCTTCTTCTCATTTTCTCTCTTTTTCCTCTTCTCTATCTTTACTCTTTCTTTATTCTTCTTCTCTGTCTTCTCTTTATTCTTTCTTTTCTACTTCTTCTCTCTCTCTCTCTCTTCTTCAATATCCCTGTTCTTCTTTTTCTACTTTATCTCTCAATGTCTCTCTCTCTCTCTCTCTCTCTCTCTCTCTATCTCTTCTCTTCATTTTTTCCCTTTTTTCCCTTCTCTATCTTAACTTTTTTTCTTCCTTTATTTCTCTCTTTCTCTTTTGTTTTCTCTTCTTTCGTTTCTCTTCATTCTCTCTTTTATCCCTTTTTTTCTCCATTTTTCTTCTTCTGTCTCTTTTCTTCATTATCTTTCTTCTTCTGTTTCTCTCCCTTTTCTCTCTCTCTCTCTCTCTCTCTCTCTCTTCTCTTCATTTTTTTTCTTCTTTGTCTTTTCCATCTTCTCCCTTTTTTCTTCTTTTATTTCTCTTTCTCTCTTTCGCTCTCTCTTCCCTCGTTTCTTACTCTTCTCTGTCTTCTCCTCATTCTCACTTTTCTCCCTTTTCTTTCCACTCTCCCTCTTCTTTTGTTCCTCTCTTCTCTTCATTCACTCCCTCTTCTCTTCTCTCTCTCTCTCTCTCTCTTTCTTCCCCTCCCCCCTCTCTCTTTTCTCCCTCTTCTCTCTCTTCTTTTTAATCTTTCTCTTCTCCCTCTTCTCCCCATTTTACCTGGTTTTTTTCTTCCTCTTTCCTCTCTTCTCTTCATTCTCCCTTTACTCTGCCTACTTTCTCTACTCTCTCAAATCTTTACTTTCTATTCTTTCCTTTCACTATCCCTTTTTTCTATCACTCTCTTTCACGACTTATAACAACATTCCTCCCCCCAACGCTAATCCACATTTCTATCAGACTTTCACCAACATACACACAGTCTGATAAAAATAAGCATTGATAAAATATGGACCTACTTTTTCAGTGGAGGTTTCCTTAAAATTTTCCTGGCTGTCCTCCTGGGACTCGACGATGACCTCCTCGGTTATGATCGGGGCGCTCCTCGATATGAAACTCGTTTTGGTTTTGAGCAGATCCGGTCCTTTCGAGATGATTTCGTCCTGCCACCACTTGCGACGTTCAGAGAATTTCGGTTGTTGTACTATTGGCGATTGCTGTTTTTCTGGTAATGGATCAATGGTAACTACTGCTCGACCGGCTATCACAGATACGCTGTCGTAGAATGCTATGTTGTCAAACATGTTGTTGTTTTTTTCGTCTTTTTCTGCCGGTTCCTCGTAGAGGGCTATGCTTTCGTCGAAGCAAAAATGTTTTTCTATTAGGTGCCAGTAACATGTTTCCAGACAACTGAAATAAAAATAAAAGAAATTAAGAATCGGTTTAAACATAAATTAAGATTTTCAAAATGATATACAGGGTCTCCCAACGAAAACTTGACCTCCCTTATAACCAGAAGAACCTAAAGTATTTTAGAATTCGCAGAGACACGTCAATTTGTGTTCTTCGTGGGACCATTTTTAATGATCAAGCGAACTTGACATATTCATCCCCCTAACTCCTATCGGCATGGAACTACCCTGCTTGTGATATATCATTTTAAAGCCCTTTTTTTTATTGTAAATACACTATGGTGCATCGATTTTTAAAATTGATTGAGAATCGCAAACGAAAACTTGACAAATCCACATTTGTGTTATAGTGTAAATGGCCAGGGGTGTTTACCCATTTTTCGGCAAAAAGTGAAAACAAATAATAAGGACATATATTTTTCTTAGATATCTGTAAGCGATATCGGCTAATTTTGAAGTAAAATTTATATTTTTTCTAGTAATTATAAGTAACAAATGTCAAGCTGCAGTTACAACACATAAAAGAAGCAAATTAAAATATTTCTTTAAAAGAAGTAGTACAGAGTCTCATATATCGGTGCATAGCAAACTCTATCACATAATCTAATTATTAATTCTGAAGGAAAACTGTTACAGATTTTTAAATAACGTATTCAGTCATAATATAACGTCCAAGGTTCAGACACCAGCAGGTTTACCTTGTCGGTAGCAACATATTTTATGCATAAACTAAAATGAGGTAAATATAAGCCCCGTTTTTATTATAAACCAGAACAGGCACCTCTAAGGTTAACACAGATCTAATAATGAAAAAATTATCATTCGAGTTGAATAAAATTGATGTGCTAATTATACGATAATTGAGAGGAAACTCGCTATTATGTGGTACGTCAGATTCCATTGTATCCAATTATTAATCATCAAGTAATACCATCATCGTCACTTGACTATAGCATCTAAGAAAAGCAGAATAATAGCCGCCGAATGCAGCTAACAAGAAATATTATATGTATAATAATTATGCAAGTGTCTCGTGTCTTCCTGGTCTCAGGACAGGCACAAGAAGGCACGAGATACTTGCGTAATTGAAACCGATGAAGAAAATTGTCAACATTTGATTGAATGGATAATAATAATACCTTATACATGTATGTGTAATAACAATACCGTATAAATTAAAAAATAACTTCAGGGTCTAAAAAATAGTATCATTATTATCTGATTTATCCGCATTACTGGATAGTTTTGAACAATGTCCTCGTTAAAATATCTCATCAAATCTCGAATGATAACGATGACAAAGTTTCATTTTTATCGGCAAATAAACTATCATGATTGCGATAAAAATGCATGACGTAGCATTAATTTAACGGATGCTTGAATGGTGCGTCAACCGGATTTAAATCGCTTGGAATTCTCTTGGGCTCAGAAGGAACGGTCATCAGAAGACGTAACAAGCTCATTAATGGTGCCCCATCCAGGAGACACTCTTGCTTCCTTCTTCTACACCTTTTTACCTCCATATATTTTCCTCAGGACTTTTTTTCCCATAATAATAATAATAGGTTCCCAAGATTCGTTAATTGGAACATAGGGCATCTACGAAAGTTCGCCATCTGGTCCGATTATAGGCCATTTGTTTTATTTCGCCCCAGGTTTTATTCATTCTTTTGGCCTCGTCTATTACCGTTTTTTTCCCATGCTTGTAGCTTATTTTTTTTACTCCGAGGGTCCAGACTTCAGACTCATATGGTTACTACTGCTACTTACATTTAAAATGTGACATTGGACACAATAATCAAAATGCAACTGTGAAGATTAAAAACGATGACAAACGACATTCATTAACAATTTGTAGTCATTGTTAAAGTAATGATTTATTTATTGGATATATCAATTCATTTCCGTTTTAGTGTAATTAAAATCTGATGCACTTCAATCAGCACAAGCTAGCATGCAACCCAATGAAAGTGATTTTATGCTAACGATACTTTTTTTATTATATTTTTATTTTTTATTTGTATTAAATACACTTTTATTATATTGAATGTGCTTTCGTGGGTTATAGAAAACTGACTAGTAATACTTACTGTTGACAGCATTTGCACATCCTGTTTTAGTCTCTGTTTCATAAAACACTTAGTCACACATTTTACCTATAAGTGGATATTGTTATAGATAAATATTAAGAGGTGCGCTCGGTTGATAAATTTAATTGTTCCCTAATTATCTTTCCTGAGAGAATCAACAATGATCGCGTTATCATTAGTAACATTGGTATCATTTTTACATCATGTTCTAATGGTTCAGTAGAAACAAATGAATTATAGCAAGGCGTTCCATGCATTTTGTCGTTATCTAAAATTGTTGGTTATTTTGCGTTTTTGTTGGTTTCCTTTAGTTGAACTATTTCAGTAGGCATGCATACTATTTTAAATTTATGCCCAACTGCGTTGAATGTTTTAAAACCAAACAAAATAGGTGACTGATACAGTCGTATGATCCTTAATTTTTAAAATTAAAAACATTTGACTCGAATGTTTAAAATCAAAATAACAGATGAAGAAATAATGAGGTTTTTGTGGCCAAAATCATCAAATAGGTATACAATTTAATTAAAAATAATTTTGAACTCAGCTAAAGGATCTGTAATAGTTAATAAAATCTAGAGCACAAGCGTAGCCTTGCGATTAAACTGACTTTAAATTTACTTTGCACTAAGCTCCAATATAAAATCCCAAATAACTCAATACTTTACAGATCAAAATATCAAAGTGACAAGTCGTTCACTACATAGCCATAATTTGACACCCAGTTGAGTTATTTTCATTTCCGAGCATAAAAAATAAATGTTTATGTTTCCAAATTCGTATAATTTTTCTCTTAAAATAGATCACTAAAATTTTCGGATTTTCTTTTAAAAATATTGATTGAAGTATGAACAACTGGCCCCCTAATGGATGATTGTAATATTTTCGAAAAGTTATCGGCTCGACTTTATAGTTTACAGTTCTAACGGCAAATTAAATTCGATTTTGGATAATTTTAAGGATAAATGAGAACAAACGGAATACCAAACTTGTAAATACTGTCAAATAATCCGCTTCATGAAAATCAATTTGCCTATCAAGAAGGGAATCCACAGAGACAGTCTTCCACAATCTTGTCAAAAATATAGAAAGTGAATACTCAAACAAAGAAATGGCTCTTTGTGGATTTATAGACACAGAGGGTGCTTTTGATAACACTTCATATGAAACCACAAAGGCAGCAGCTATCAAAAAAGTTTTTATAAACCTATTATCGACTGGATCGTCACCAGATCACCAGATCACCAGAGAATCAAAGCAACCTTAGGCAGTGATTCTATCACAGTGAGCGCAGCAAGGGGTTGTCCCCAAGGAGCTATTTTATCTCCACTGCTGTGGTCCATCGTGGTTGATGACCTAAAAATACTGCATTACTAGGGCTTTGAAGCAGTAGGTTATTCAAATGATATTACTGTCATTATTAGGGGCAAAAACGATAAAATACTGTCGGATTTAATGCAAAAAGCCCTAAACACCACTGATAGCTGGTGTTCAAAACAAGGGTTAAGTGTAAACCCAAATAAAACAATAATAATTCCTTTCATGAAGAGATGGAAGCTAAATCTAAGAGCTTCCACTATGAATGGAGTTCAACTTAACTTCTCAAGTGAGACTAAATATCTAGGAATAGTCCTAGACCAAAAGTTCACCTGGAATCCTCATTTGACTCAAATAATCAAGCGAGCCATGACAGCATTCTGGACGTGCCGCAGACTATTCAGCAAAACCTGGGGTCTGAAATCGATATAGGATGATAATGACACCCCTAATCACATACGCTTCTTTAGTATGGTGGCCAAAAATAACGAAAAAGACAGTACAAAACCAACTGAACATAGTTTAAAGATATGCACTTCTGGGAATAACAAGCGCAATGAACACCTGCCCAACAGCAGCAATGGAGGTAATGCTAGATCTAACTCCTCTCCACATTTCAGTGAAGAGAGAGGCGATCAAAATAGCCTCAAGATTACTGCAATTAAAACAATTTAAAGGAGACTACGCCGGTCACATGGGAATTCTCAAGGAATGTAACCCTGTGATTTTAGCAAGATGGGTTGATTACATGCAACCCAGATACGAAATTGATCATTTTATTGAAGTGGACTTGAATAGCCAGACTGACGCTCAATGAGTACCTGAAGAAAAACACAAATTATCTATCTGATTTACAGATGGATCAAAGGCAGCACATGGGACTGAAGTGGGAATTCATGGCCCTAACTATAGGTTCTCTAAAGCTTTAGAAAAGACCCAACTGTCTTTCAAACTGAAATACATGCAACAGAACTCTGCGCCTACGAGTGTCTTCGAAGAAACCTGAAAAATTAAAATACAAATCTTGTCCCCTGAAACCAAGAAATATTAAAAAACACAAGTTACAAGTTATGTAGCTAAAACTATGTATATTCATAGGCTATCTAGAATAGGAAAGGGTAGGGCACTTGCCCCTCCTGGCTCTTAAAGTCGCCGAAAATTTATATTCAATTGAAATTTCCATTTTTTCTTCAGAATTCGTACTGTACTTGAAATTTCGACATTTGTCGATAATTTCAATTTTTTTCACATTTAGTGATTTTTCAAAAAAAAAATTTTCTAATTTTTGGCACATGTTGGCTTTCTCCTAAAAATTTCGAATTTTTATAAAATTTGGAATAGAAATTTTGATTTTTTTATAAATTTCGATCTTCTCGAAATTTCAAATTTTTTTCCGAATCTGTTTTTGCTTTTGTGATTTTTTCGAAATGTCCATAGTTTTCTCAAAATTGGTTCTTTTTTTAGAAATTTTGATTTTATTTCAAATTCAATCCTTTATGTTCCCAAAGATCTCAATATTTTCGTCCAAGTTTGTTTTTATCTGAAAATTTTGACTTTTTCTTTAAAATTTGTCTTTTTAAAAACAAAAATTTTCAAAATTAAACCTTTTTTCTCAAAATTTAACTTCCATCAAATCAACTTTCTGTGCGAAATTTTTAATTTTTTCGATATTCACTGAAAAATTTCGAATTTTCTCTCAATTTTGAAGTTTCACTTGACTATTTCAAGCCGATTTCTCAAAATTTCGCCTATTTCTACGAATTTCTTTATTTTCCTTAATATTTGGATTTTTATGAAAATTTCAACCTTATAGAATCTAATTTTCCAGAAATTTTGACTAGTTTCTTAGAGTTTGCTTTTTTACCTTTTAGTGAAGAGGGAAGCGATCAAAGGAGTCTCAAGATTACTGCAATTAAAACAATTTAAAGAAGAAGACTTTACTGGTCACATGGGAATTCTCAAGGAATGTAACCCTGTGATTTTAGCAAGATGGGTTGATTACATGCAACCCAGATACGAAATTGATCATTTTATTGAAGTGGACTTGAATAGCTACACTGACGCTCAATGAATACCTGAAGAAAAACACAAATTATCTATCTGATTTACAGATGGATCAAAGGCAGCACATGGGACTGGAGTGGGAATTCATGGCCCTAACTATAGGTTCTCTAAAGCCTTAGAAAAGACCCAACTGTCTTTCAAACACGCAACAGAACTCTGCGCCTACGAGTGTCTTCGAAGAAACCTGAAAGGTTAAAATACAAATCTTGTCCCCTGAAACCAAGAAATGTTAAAAAACACAACAAAGGTTGCCCTAACGCGTTTCGATGGCCAAGTTATCATCTTCAGAGATATGCTCCGAAGATGATAGCTTGGCTATTTATAGATTTCTATTTCAATATTTGAAGATAACCAAGGACCAGTCCGTTCCACCAAAACCTGAAAGGAACAAAGATCTACATTAACTCTGACAGCCAAGCGGCAATAAAGACTCTCAGCAGCTGCATTGTCAAATCCAAACTAGTTTGGGACTAGAAACAAACTCTAAAGCAACTGGCTAAACACAACAGGATCAACCTTAAGTGGGTGCCAGGGTACAAAGGAATACAAGGGAATGAAGCTGCGGACCAACTCGCCAAAGAAGGACCTGCATCCTCATTTCTTGGACCTGAACCGGCTTTCGGTTTTTCTAAAATTCAAATCAACAATGAAGTCAAAAAATGGGAAGCAAAGTCAAGAATTTCCCATTCGAGATTATATCTGCGCCTACGAGTGTCTTCGAAGAAACCTGAAAGGAACAAAGATCTACATTAACTCTGACAGCCAAGCGCTAATAAAGGCTCTCAGCAGCTACCTTGTCAAATCCAAACTAGTTTGGTACTGTCAACAAACGTTAAAGCAACTGGCTAAACACAACAGGATCAGCCTTAAGTGGGTGCCAGGGCACAAAGGAGTCCTGAGAGTGAAGAATCTGCATCGTCATTTCTTCAATGTGAACCGGCTTTTGGTTTTTCTAAAAGTCAAATTAACAAAGAGATCAAAAAATGGGAAGCAAAGTCAAGAATTTCCCACTGAACTAAGACAGGCGAAAAGATTCATATTTGGAAGGCTCTGGAAAGGTCTACTTAGAACTCAGCAAATCCGAATTGAGGATACTAATCGGCCTCTTAACAGGATATTGCTCTATGAGGTACCACCTCAAGAAAATAGGTCAAGTTGAAACAGATCTATGTTGCTTTTGCGCAGAAGCTGCGGAGACTGCAGAACATGTGCGATGCAAGTGCGATGCGCTTGCTCGCAAAAGGCACGTCCAACTCGGATGTGCCTCCTTAGACCCTTCATATATGAAAAAACTCAATCCCAGGTCCATAATAAACTTTTACAAGAGTTTGAACCTGGGAACTACATAGATCAGGGTATGCACAAAAGATCTCCCTAGGTCGAGGTGCGGGGTGGACGAAAAGAAACACGAAACGACCTACATATAATCTAGTCCAATTTAATATACATATAACTGAAAATATTCAAATTGAAATTGTAAATTTTAAGTAAAAGATGAATTTTGGGGAGAAAATCCACGATTTCTAAAAAATATTGTCAAAATTTCGAGAAAAAAAAAGAGCATTTGCAGGCTGAAGTCGTTTTCAGAAAAAGCGATATTACAAAAGAAAATCCAAATTTGGAATTAAGAGTACAAACAATTTGCAACGTGGCCAACTACCAGTGGTGGAATAAAGCAGCCACGCAGCTGATGCCATCAAGAAATAAAAAAAGGATTACATAGGAACTGAAATCGGTCTCAATTTGGAAATTTTGATTGGTAAAGAAATATATCGATATGACAGAGATTATTTTTATTTTTCATTTTTAGTATTCAAAGACCTAAAATGAAGTGGCCCAGGCAGAATGTATCCAGAGGAGGAGTACTTCAACCGACCAAAGTAAAGTACTGTTGCGCGTTATCTGTTCGAATGATTATTAACACGTGAATTGTAACACACTTTATTTCCAAACTAAACTCGGAGCACACAACTGAATAATTTACTCTCTTATTCATTGACTTCTAACTAATAACTCACTAACTAACTACATTGACTTAGTGACTGACCGAGGAAAAGCCGACTGGTCCCCTTATATATAACAGTCCATTCAAAAGTCCATAGGATGACACATAGATGGCGTTAGTAGAATTTTTTCCATATGATTTTTATTTAGTACTAACCTTTAAACGATACGTGTATAAATTTGACCGCAATCTAACTATTGATTCGTGAGTTATAGCATTTTGTGTGAAGCAACTTTTGTTATTGAAAAAAAATGGAAAAAAGTGAATTTCGAGTTTTGATAAAGCATTGCTTTTTGATGAAAAAAAAATACAGTGGAAACCAAACAATGGCTTGATAAACATTATTCGAAATCTGCTCCATCGAGACAAATGGTAGAGAAATGGATTGCTGAATTTAAACCTGGTCGTACCAGCACAGATGTTATTATTATTCATTATTATTCTATTGATTCGAATTAGGGTGTGCGTCCAGGTCAACAGATCGTTGGTGACACCGCAGTGCGATTAAAGTTTAGTGAAGTGACCGTGCGAGAATAGAGAGGTTTGTTCTCCAAGGGAATTGTGCGACAATGAAGAGAAAAAAGGCGAAGACTTGCAAAAGGGCAACAAGCTCGATATCCGGCGACGATTTTAAAAATATGTCGATAGAGGAATTGACGGAATTACTTTTAATGCTAAAATCGGCACTAGAAGAGAGAGTAGGCGACTTGAAAGCTACAGAAAATGTAGTAAGTTTTGTTGCTGAAGAAAAGAAGGAAGACTTAATCTCTACACAAAAAGGAGAAGAAAGCGAAGAAAGTACCCAAAATTCTGTCGTTAACTCAGAGAGAATAACGATGGAAAAGAAAAGTGAAGAAAAGGAAAAGCGCGAAAAGCGCAAAAGGACTGAAGAATTCAAAATAACGGCTATTCAATCAAAGCCAAGCAGAAGCAAGAACAAAACCTGTGAAAGAAAAGGACAGGTACCTCCAGTTATTCTGCGGGAGCAGCAAAATTGGTCGGTCACCGCGAATATTATGAACACAAAGAAAATTGCATACATCAAGGCACAAGCGAGTAAGGATGGTATAAAAATCCATCCTACTCGCCCAGAAGATCATCAAGCCCTTGTACAGGAACTCAAGGAGAAGAAAATTCACTACCACACGTACTCCCTTTCAGAGGAAAGAAACCTCAAGGTAGTACTGAGAGGAATTCCCACTTTCTTAAAGGAAAAAGAAGTTGAAGATGATTTAAAGGGAAAAGGATTTCATCCAACTCAAATTGTTCGGATGTATAAGCGAAGCAAGGAGAGGACAATAATGCCGCTCGTTTTTGTTGAGCTAAACCGAGACGAGAAGAAGATATACGAAATGAAAACCTGCTGCGGCCTAGATATAGGAGTAGAGGCCCTCAGGAGAAGAAAAGACGTCGGGCAATGTTTCAACTGCCAGAGCTACGGACACACACAGAAAAATTGTCACGCGGACCCAATCTGCGTCAAATGTGGGCAAAAACATGCGACAAAGGCATGCGAACTTCCGAAGACACAACCGGCAAAATGCGCCAACTGCGAAGGGGCTCACCCTGCGAGCTATCGCGGTTGTCCCGCATTACCGAAAACCAAAAACAGCAAACCCAATACTGCAAAGAGAATCGAGGGAGTTTCATATGCAAGTAAAGCTAGGGCAAAGAGTGAAGACAACGAAAAGAAGGCAGAAAAAGAAGAAGCCGGAAAGGCAAAAAAGCAAGAAGAGGGAGAAAACAAGAAGGAAAAAAAGAAGACAAAAAGGCAAAGGTAAGCATTATTTTGTGTGACATGATAATGCAATTTTCCAGCTCAGGAGCAACAACAAAAGAAGTGAACAACTTCCTAGAGAAAATGCAGAAACTACTGAAGATAGTAGAGTAAATCAAGAAGACAGCAAGCAGTCTACTAACCCCGGGTTTTTGTATGGTTTCCCCGGGGGCTCGGTCAAATGACTAGTAGGCAAAAGAAAAGCAAGGCGCTCCATACGCGTGAAGAGGGTGTTTTCAGGGCAGATATGTAAAGTCTGCAAAAAAAGAGAGAAGCAGACATGGAAGGTCTGAGTCACTCAAGAGGCAAAAAAGCAAACAGAAACAACAAGAGGAGACAAAGTTCTTAATAGGAAGAACAGAGCGACGAAGGGGTAAAAGGAAGGAATTCCTGACCCCACAAGAAGATTGGAAGATAAGGACAAAGACCAGCACAAATGATGCAGAGCGCAGTGGACGCCCAAATGAGCTGTTATTCCAGAAAACATCAAAAAAACCCACAAATTGGTTATGAACGATCGCAAATTGAAGGTGCACGAGTTAGCTGACATTGTAAAGATATCAGATGATAATGCTTTTACCATTTTACACGAACATTTGGGTATGCGAAAGCTCTGTGCAAAGTGGGTGTCGCGTGAGTTTACAGTCGACCAAAAACAACAACGAATCCATGCTTTAGAGGAGTGTTTGGCGCTATTAAACCGCAATAAAATGGAATTCTATCGTCGACATGTAACAATGGATGAGACATGGCTTCACTGTTACACACCAGAACCCAAAAGACAGTCAGCTGAGTGGACAGCAGTCGATGAACCGAATCCAAAGCGTGCAAAGACGCAACGGTCGGCCGGTAAGGTGATGACTTCTGTATTTTGGGATTCATCGACTATCTCCAAAAGGGAACAATCAGCAACAGCGACTATTACTAAGCACTTTTGGATCGATTGAAGGCTGAAATCGCAAAGAAATGGCCACATTTGCAAAAGAAAAAAGTGTTGTTTCACCAAGATAATGCACCGTGTCACAAATCGATGAGAACGATGGCAAAATTAAATGAATTGGGCTTCCAATTACTTACCAACTCACCGTATTCTCCACATTTAGCCCCCAACGACTTTTTCCTGTTTTCAGATCTCAAGAGAATGCTTGTTGCAAAGAAATTTAAGTCCAATGATGAAGTAGTCTCTGAAACTGAGGTCTATTTTGACGAGAAAGAGAAGGCGTACTATAAAAGTGGTATCGAAGAGTTTGAAAATCGCTATACTCGTTGTATCGCCCTCGAAGGTAACTATGTTGAATAACAAAATCGAGTTTTGTCAAAATTTCGCTTTTTTCTTACTTATCCTACGGACTTATTGAATGACTTGTTAGATCCCCTTTCGGGCTCTAGAAGAATCCAGCAGATAAGGCTTATCGTTTGCCGAAATTTCTGGAACGCTTATCTCTTGTTCGCTTTATTATCGCGGCCGCTTTCCCTTATCAGATTTTTCTAGAAAATTTCCTTAACTAAACTTTATAATTACGTTTCGTTACACTACAATTCGATTGACTTTTATCGAAATCTAATGTGTAAAGTTAAGAACTCAATTTTGTTTTCTTTCTACTTTAATATTGAAATTGAAATTTTCCTAAAAGTTTTTATTTTTATTGTTTGAGCATTTTCATTTATAAGTTTTTCAAAAATTAATCCTTTTTTCCCAAAATTTGGAGCTTCCACTTTAATGATTAGTTTTCGTTTCTAAAATTTCAAGTTCATATTTCGATTTTTTCTAGAAAATTCAACTTTTTTTCGACATACTTTCTCTCGATATTTTTAAACTTCAACTTTTTTTTCTCATAATTGCCTTTTTTGTATATTTTCGCTTTCGCTTAAAATTTAGGTAGCAAGCTCAAGAATTCGTTGTTTTATTTGAAATTTCGACATCGACTCTTTTCTGTAAATTCGGCAGCAAACTCCTTGAACCGAATTTTGAATGTGAAATTTAAACTCAATTTTTTATAAATTTGGCGCTTCTGAATGGGGTATAAGATGAAATTGTAAGAGGGTCGTTTGCCTAGGAGGGCTCCTGAGTACCGCACACTACTGTCCCCTGACGACTCTGATTTTAATTAAAAGTTTATGTATTGGCGTATCTACAATTTTTTTCTAGGGGGGCCTGGCCCCTGAAAAATGATGACGGATAAATGTACAAAATAAAGATAATTTAAACTTGACATGATGATTTCGATAATCCATTTGTGGAATGTTGCTTTTAATAAAATTACCCAAAAAGATTTTCAGCGAAAAGTGTTCATTTTGATTGCTGCATTAATTAACTAATTATTAAATAACTTTAATTTTCCATTTTTCTTTGCAAAAATGTTTAACACTTTTTCGGGCGCAACGTTTTCTTCAATTGATTAATTATTTAAAACTAAATTTAAATTATTTAAATCAAAAAATTATTTGTAAATTAGGAATTTTCTTCTGTATCCATTTTTTTCAAAATGTGAATCTAGAAGTTTCGATTTCCTTATTAAATCTGAAATTTCATAAATTTTACACTTTCAATTTCTTCTGACATTTTTCACCTAAGTAAACGTTTCGATTTTTTCAAGAGATTTTGAGTTTTTTTGACGCCTCTAGTTTTTTTTTCGAAGTTTCAATTTTTAACCTGAAAATTTGTTAAAGCCCCATTTTTTAATCAAAACTGTGATATTTTTCTAAATTGCGATTTGAAATGCAGTTTTGACTTTTTCCCCCAAAATTTTGATTCCATGATCAAAATGTCATTTCAGAACGATTTTCATTTTATTTTCTAAATAATGACTTTAAATTTAATTTCAGTTTTTTTTAATAGTATTCTATTTTACAATTTCGTGTAAAACTACATTTTTCAATACAAACGCTAAATTTAGATTTCCTCTTCATATTTATCTTAATTATTTTAATATTTTCTGTAACATCAGATTTTTCTGCAAAGGATATTTTTCTCTATCACTTCCATTTAAAAATCGAAATGTCGAGAAAATTATTAAATAAATTTCCAATTTTTAAAAAAATTGACTTTTTCTAAATATTTCTAGATTCATTTGCTTTCAAATATTTTGAATTTAACCTCAAAATTTTGAACCGATTCTCAATATTTTAAGGATTTAGTTCGATTTTTTTTAATTTTGAATTTTTTACAGTTTCAGCTTTTACTTTTGTTAATTTTTTACTTTAAAGTGAAAATTACGTTTTTGCTTTTTTATTTTTTAAAATTTTGATTTTATAATATCCAAATGTGTTAAGTACAGCCGACGAGGCTGGGACGACGTACGATTAAACTTGCAATTTAAGTTTACAGATCGTCTTCAATCACCATGAATTATTTTAAAAAAATCAAATGATATACTGCCATATTTAACGTAGCTGATACAAGTTATGTAGCTAAAACTATGTATATTCATAGGCGTATCTAGAATAGAGAAGGGTAGGGCACTTGCCCCTCCTGGCTCTTAAAGTCGCCGAAAATTGATATTCAATTGAAATTTCCATTTTTTCTTCAGAATTCGTACTGTACTTGAAATTTCGATATTTGTCGCTAATTTCAATTTTTTTCACATTTCGTGATTTTTCAAAAAAAAATATCTCTAATTTATGGCACATGCTGGTTTTCTCCTAAAAATTTCGAATTTTCATAAAATTTGGAATAGAAATTTTAATTTTTTCTATAAATTTCGATCTTCTCGAAATTTCAAATTTTTTTCTGAATCTGTTTTTGCTTTTGTGATTTTTCGAAATGTCCATAATTTTCTCAAAATCGGTTCTTTTTTAAAAATTTTGATTTTATTTCAAATCCAATCCTTTATGTTCCCAAAAATCTCAATATTTTCGTCCAAGTTTGTTTTTATCTGAAAATTTTGACTTTTTCTTCAAAATTTGTCTTTTTAAAAACAAAAATTTTCAAAATTAAACCTTTTTTATCAAAATTTAACTTCCATCAAATCAACTTTCTGTGCGAAATTTTTAATTTTTTCGATATTCTCTGAAAAATTTCGAATTTTCTCCCAATTTTAAAGTTTCATTTAAATATTTCAAGCCGATTTCTCAAAATTTCGCCTATTTCTACAAATTATTTTATTTTTCTTAATATTTAGATTTTTATGAAAATTTCAACCTTACAGAATCTAATTTTCCAAAAATTTAGACTAGTTTCTTAGAGTTTGCTTTTTTTCGAAATCTTGATTTTATATCTCAAAATTTGATACTAAATATTTCTAAAAGTTTCGACTCTCTGCTTGAAGTTCGTCTTTTTATCGAAATCTTGATTTTTCTTCTTCAAATCTGCCGTTTTCTTAAAAGTTTCCTTATCATCAAAAATTCTAAATTTTAAGCTCGTTTTTTTTTCGAAATTTCGTCATTTTTCTCAATACGTATTCATGTTGTTTCGAAATTCTGCTATTTTTCTTAATATTCTTTTTTTTATATACTTCGACTTTTTCAAATTACACTTTCCGGAAATTTCAAATTGTACCTATCTCAAAATTTTCCTTATTTTTGACATTTCGACTTTTATCTCGAAATATTTTACGTTTCTGGAATTGTAGACTTTTTCCCCGAAATTCTCTAACTTTGATCGGAATGGAATATGGAATGTTAATATAAAAGCAACCATGTTGAGAAAATATTTTTGTATTTAGTAAAAAAAATTGAATTTCTTTACCGAAATTTAAATATTATGTTAACATTTAAATAAAAAAGTTAATATTTCGAAAAGAATATTTTTGCCAACTTGCGATTTTTTTTTGAAATTCGACTTTTTTTTCACAAAATTTGCCCTTAAAAATTTTTGTCTTTTTTCGATTTTTCGACAGTTTGCAAATTTTTCCAGAAGGAAATTTGATTTTCTGAATTTTTTGACCTTTTCTCGAAATTATAACTTCTTCTGAATTCCACTTTTTCCGCTCTTTCTTTCCTTTTCTTGGAAATTTGAATATTTTCTAGAAATGTCGATCATTTTCTCGAGATTTTGGCAGTATTTTTCGAAATTCGTTTTTATTAATGTTCGGTTTTTTCTGATTTTTTTTAATTTGACTTTGTGGACTTCCACGAATGTAGAGAAACAAGTGGAAATCTTTTTTTTTTTGGTGGAACAGACTTGTCCTTGGTTATGTTCCAAAGCTAATATACAAATCTTGTCCTCTGAAACCAAAAATACCACAAAAGTTGCTGTAACGCGTTCCGATAGCCAAGCTATCATCTTCGGAGAGACACAGTATCTCATATTAGTATCTTTCTGAAGATGATAGCTTGGCTATTGAGCGAGTTAGAGCAATTTATGTTGTATTTTTTAATATTTTTTGGTTTCAGGGGACAAGATTTGTATATTAGCTTTGGAACATAACCCAGGACAAGTCTGTTCCACCAAAAAAAAAAAGATTTCCACTTGTTTCTCTACATTCGTTTTATTCTCGGAACAGGATATACCCCACAATTTGAAGTTTTGTTTCTGGAAATTTCTACCCCCTCAAATTTCGACTTTTTTTACAATTCGATTAATTTTTTCAAAATCGGAGCAAAATATTAATAAAACGTTATAATTTCTAGAATAATATGTTCGGAATATTTCAGAAAAAAAGCTTTTCGATTATATTCAAATTTAAATAAAGTAACATTCTGAGGAAAATATTGTTGGTTATTTCAGTTTTTTTTCCAAATTTAATTTATTCAGGAAATTTTTCAAAGTTTGCAGTTTGACATTCGACATTTTTATCAGTATTTTTTTTCTTTGCCAATTTTGATATTCTTGAAAATTTAACTCTTCTCTCAAAATTTTAGTCTAACACAAAGATTTCATTTTTTCCCCAAAGTGTCGACTTAAAATTCATTTTTTTTCTCTTTCTATAATGTGAACCTTTTGTAAAAATTTTCTGTTTTTTTTTCCAAAAATTTTAAATTGAAACTAGAATTATCGAAGTTAGAATTAGTGGGTCCAATCCGTCAGTATTTATAGCCAGAGAGGTACTTTATGATATTTTATGATATTGCGTCGAGTCACTCTGTCACAAAGCACACGTTCTTATCCCTGGAATCCCGTAGTGCGAAGGATAACTGTACCACAGATTGTTTCATGTTTCACATTTAGGAAATTTTAAAATAATTTGTATTATGAATGATATCATGAAATATCAGAGTTTTATTTTTGGGTTGGTAACCTAATATTCTGGGTTGGGCACCAGACAATTCTGGGGTGGGCACGGCCCACCCGGCCCTCCTCTATATCGCCAATGAGTTTATGTAAATATTCTACAATTAAGTATTTTGCTTTTGAGTTTTTAGGTACTTTCGGTTCTGCAATTAAGTGTATAAAATAAAAGACGTCATTTAAAACAAATAGCTTTATCATAAGACCCGATTTAGATAACAGAAAAAATCATTGTTAATTCTTTATATTGTGCCATTAAGATTATAAAGTTTTCCACTCCGGAAAAATAACTTTAAAGAAACTGTAAACATCTCCTTTTAATTATTACCTATATTAGTCTACTGCTAATTTGTCATAAAAAAGGCTTTGTCTCTTTATGGCTTTCCCTCTGAGTCTCCGAGAAAAACAAATAACTACCAGGGATTGAAAAGATAATCTTTGTCTTAATTATTGCCTGTATTAGTTTTCGGTTTCTTATGTCTGAATTTTTCGGGAAATTTTTATTTTTTTTCCAATATTTCACTTTTTTGACATTTTTGACTGTTTTAATATTTCGATTAATTTAAAAATTAAATACAATTTTTTGCTAAAACGCCAATATTTTTAAAAATTTGATTTTTTGAAAATTTTTATTTTTTATGAAAATTTCGGTATTTTTCAAAATTTAAAATTTTTCCAAAATATTCGGATTTATTCACCACTTTTTTTGAACATTTTGACTCTAAAATTTCGACTTTTCTGAAAATTTGGAATTTTTTTAACACCTCGCATTATTTGTTAGCTTTTCTAAAATAGCCCCTTGAGTATATTACATAAAAATGTCAAAGTTTTCAAAGAAAATATGGTAAAAATTTAAAAAGTGAAAACTTTCAAAAAAGTAAACATTTTAAAAAAGGATCCATTAAAAAACTTTAAAAAAACTCGACTTCTAAAGCATTATTCAATGTTGAAGTTTTAAATTTAAATAAATCTTTCAAAAACATTCCAAATCTTTAAAACAGTAGAAATTTTGGAAAATTTAAAAAAGTCGAAATTTCAAAAAAGTCGAAATTTCAAAAAAAGTCGAAATTTTAAAGAAAGTGGAAATTCTCTAAACAGTCAAAATTTCCAAAAAGAGTCAAATTTTGACAACTATTGAAGCTTTCATAGAAAATTTAAACTTCCAAAAAAACTTAAGGATTTAAATAAAACCAACGTTTTAAAAAATAACCAAATTTTCGAAAAAGTGAAATTTAAATTTTTAAAAATAGTCTAAAATTTAAAAAATATTCGAAATTATGACGAAATCTCGAGATTTAAAAAAAATGAGGAATTGTCAGTGAAATCTTCTAAAAACTTAAATTTTTCAAAAACCTAAATTCCGAAAAAAAGTCAAAATTATCAAAAATTTCGAAATTTTTATTGGTTAAAACTTTGAGAAATAAGTTAGAAAGTCACAAACCTCAAAAAGAAATTCAATTAAATAAATATCAAAGTTTAAAAAAAAATTAAGATTTTCAAAATAAGTCAATATGTTGCAAAAAGTTGACAATATGAAAAAACTTCCAAATTTTCGAAATAAATCAAAAACTTTAAAATGCAACGAAATTTTTGCAAAATAATTCAAAATTTTAACAAGAGTCGATGTTAACAAATCAATATTTTCAGATAAAAGCGAAATGAGAAAGTGAAAATTTTTCAAAGTCAAAATTTTGATAACTGACGAATATCGAAATTTTTCGAAATTTTCATAAAAATTTGGACTTCAAAAAATCAACTTTTGAATAATGTCAACAATTTGAAAGGATATTGTTGAAAGTCGATCTTTTTAAAAAATTCAGAGATTTTGATAAAATAGAGAAATTTTCAAGAAACCTTTTAGAAAAGTTGACATTTTGAAAAATAATCCGAATTTCAAAGAACAGGTAGTCAATATTTTGCAGAGATGTGGGGATTTAAAAAAGTGAAGCATTTACAGTTATATTTTCAAAACCAGCCAAAAGAAGAGCCCACATATTGAAGAAAAGTAAAAATTATCAAAGAATTCTACACTTCCAAAAAAACTAAAAATGAAGAGCAGAAATGTTGAAAAACAGAAAAATTCTGGTTAGTTGAAATTAAAAAAAAAATAAATGTCTCTTTTTTTAACTTTGGATTGAATATTTCCAAAAAGATTGGAAAAAAGGTCAATTTTTTTTAAAAAGCTGTAAAAAGTCAACACTGATTAAGTTGAAATTTATAAAGCAAATCGAAAATTTTAAAACCAGCAAATTTGTCAAAAAAAATTAGAAATTTTCCAAAATAGTCCAAAATGTCAGAACAACTCGAATCGAATAAAGTCGAAGTTTTAGGGAAATTTTGAAAAAAAATCCAAAGTTTTCAAAAAAGGTAAACATTTTTCGAAAAAACAAAATTTAAAAAGAGGTTAAATTTTAAAAAGACAAGAATTTTAGGAGTGAAAATTTGGAAAAAACGTCGGAATTTTCTAAAACACAAGGTTTTCAAAAACTCAAGGTTTTCAAAGGTGTCAAAATTTTGGAAAATCAAATCTACATTTTTAAAAGCCAAAGTTAAAAAAAACAATATTTTTTTAAAAGACCGATTTAAAAAAGTCGAAATTTTGAAAGACGAAAGTCCTAAAAAACTCAAATTTTGACAAGAAATCGAAATTTTCTGAAAAAAGTTTAAATTTTGAAATAATATCGTAATTTTCAAAAGATGCAATATTTCAAAAAATTTAATTTTTCAACAAATTGGACATTTTAAAAAATCTTCGGTGTCAAGCTTTCAAAAAAATCTAGAATTTTCGGAAGAGAAAGATTTAAAAAAAGTCGAAATTATCAGAAAAGTCGAAATTTTGAAAAAAGTAAAATTTTGACAAAAGTTAAGATTTCGGATGGTTGAAATTTATGTGAACAAAGATTTTAAAGCGAAAGATTTGAAAAAATTGAAATTTCGATAAAACATTCGAAATTTGGAAATAAAATCGGAATTATAAAAAAATTCATTAAAAAAATCGATATTCTAATTTTTGCAGAGATGAAATTTCAGAAATTTTCAATTAAAAGATAGAAATGTTTAAAATGTCAATTTTTTCAAAAAATACTTCAAAATGTCAGACAACTCGAATCGAATAAAGTCGAAGTTTTAAGGAAATTTTGAAAAAAAATACAAAGTTTTCAAAAAAGGTAAACATTTTTCGAAAAAACAAAATTTAAAAAGAGGTTAAATTTTAAAAAAGCAAGAATTTTAGAAGTGAAAATTTGGAAAAAACGTTGGAATTTTCAAAAACTCAAGTTTTTCCAATAATTCAAGGTTTTCAAAAGTGTCAAAATTTTGGAAAATAAAATCTACATTTTTAAAAGCCAAAGTTAAAAAAAAAACAATATTTTTTTAAAAGACCGATTTAAAAAAGTCGAAATTTTGAAAGACGAAAGTCTTAAAGAACCCAAATTTTGACAAGAAATCGAAATTTTTTGAAAAAAGTTTAAATTTTGAAATAATATCGTAATTTTCACAAAATACAATATTTCAAAAAATTCAATTTTTCAACAAATTGAACATTTTAAAAAATCTTCGGTGTCAAGCTTTCAAAAAATCTAGAATTTTCGGAAGAGAAAGATTTAAAAAAAGTCAAAATTATCAGAAAAGTCGAAATTTTGACAAAAGTAAAATTCTGGCAAAAGTCAAGATTTCGGATGGTTGAAATTTAGGTGAACAAAAATTTTAAAGCGAAAGATTTGAAAAAATTGAAATTTCGGTAAAACATTCGAAATTTGGAAATAAAATCGGAATTATAAAAAAATTCATTAAAAAAATCGATATTCTAATTTTTGCAGAGATGAAATTTCAGAAATTTTCAATTAAAAGATAGAAATGTTTAAAATGTCAAATTTTTCAAAAAATAGTTCAAAATGTCAGAACAACTCGAATAGAATAAAGTCGAAGTTTTAAGGAAATTTTGAAAAAAAATCCAAAGTTTTCAAAAACGGTAAACATTTTTCGAAAAAACAAAATTTAAATAGAGGTTAAATGTTTAAAAAGCAAGAATTTAAGGAGTCAAAATTTGGAAAAAACGTTGGAATTTTCAAAAACTCAAGGTTTTCCAATAATTCAAGGTTTTCAAAAGTGTCAAAATTTTGGAAAATAAAATCTACATTTTTAAAAGCCAAAGTTAAAAAAAAAACAATATTTTTTTAAAAGACCGATTTAAAAAAGTCGAAATTTTGAAAGACGAAAGTCTTAAAAAACCCAAATTTTGACAATAAATCGAAATTTTCTGAAAAAAGTTTAAATTTTGAAGTTATATCGTAATTTTCAAAAAATACAATATTTCAAAAAATTCAATTTTTCAACAAATTGGACATTTTAAAAAATCTTCGGTGTCAAGCTTTCAAAAAAATCTAGAATTTTCGAAAGAGAAAGATTTAAAAAAAGTCGAAATTATCAGAAAAGTCGAAATTTTGAAAAAAGTAAAATTTTGACAAAAATTAAGATTTCGGATGGTTGAAATTTATGTGAACAAAAATTTTAAAGCGAAAGATTTGAAAAAAATTGAAATTTCGATAAGACATTCGAATTTTGGAAATAAAATCGGAATTATAAAAAAATTCATAAAAAAAATCGATATTCTAATTTTTGCAGAGATGAAATTTCAGAAATTTTCAATTAAAAGATAGAAATGTTTAAAATGTCAAATTTTTCAAAAAATAGTTCAAAATGTCAGACAACTCGAATCGAATAAAGTCGAAGTTTTAAGGAAATTTTGAAAAAAAATACAAAGTTTTCAAAAAAGGTAAACATTTTTCGAAAAAACAAAATTTAAAAAGAGGTTAAATTTTACAAAGGCAAGAATTTTAGAAGTGAAAATTTGGAAAAAACGTTGAAATTTTCAAAAACTTTCAAAAAAAGTCTAAATTATCAGAAAAGTCGAAATTTTGAAAAAGTAAAATTTTGACGAAAATCAAAATTTTGGATGGTTGAAATTTATGTGAACAAAAATTTTAAAGCGAAAGATTTGAAAAAATTGAAATTTCGATAAAAAAAATCGAAATTTGGAAATGAAATCGGAATTATAGAAAAAATCATTAAAAAAATCAACATTCTAATTTTTCCAGGGGAGATGGAATTTCAGAAATTTTCAATTAAAAGATAGTTTGTTTAAAATGTCAAATTTTTCAAAAAGATTAACTGTTCGATAGGTTAAATAACAGTAAAAAAATCGTTATTTTCAGTAAAGCGAAGTGGGCAAAATTTTGCAAAAAGTTGAAATTTTCGGAAAAGTCGGAAGTTTTAAAAAAAGGGCGGAATTTTAAAAGTTGAAATTCTAAAAGTCGATACTTTGAAAAATGTCGAAATTCCAGAAAAAGGTAATATTTTGGTGGAACGGACTGGTCCTTGGTTATCTTCAAAAATTGAAATACAAATGTCCCGTGAAACCAAGAAAGGTTAAAAAACACAACAGAGATTGCTCTAACGTATTTCGATAGCCAAGCTATCATCTTCAGAGAGAGACTGACTCTGAAGATGATAGCTTGGCTATCGAAACGCGTTAGAGTAGTAAGCTCTGTTGTATTTTTTAATCTTTCTTGGTTTCAGGGAACAAGATTTGTATTTCAATTTTTCAGAAAAAAACTAAATTTAAAAGGGCAGATATTTAAAAAAAAAGCGATATTCAAAAAATCTATTTATTTAAACAAATTGAAGTGGTGGTAGTGAAATAATGAATGAGATCGGGTGAAATATTAGCTGGTCCCTAGATAAATTTTAACCGTCGAAAAAGTAATTTTTTTTTGAACAAATTTTACCAATCGATACATCGAAAAAATGTATTGATACCGTTCGATCATCGACGAAAGTATCGATACAAAAGTATTGAATATCGCAACGAAAACATCAATGTTTTTGATACATCGATGTATCGTGTGCATCCCTAGTTTGAACGGCACCACATATTTCCTAGTTTTAAGTTTTCACTTCTACTGGCAGTCGCCAAGACTGCTTATATTTAATGTTTGTTTTTTTTTTCTTCAAAAAGCATTTCAAGTCTTACTTTTTCTTTAAATTATTGCTTTAAACTCGAAATTTTGGTCCTAACATTTCGATTTTAAACGCAATTAAAATTACTTTGTTTTAATTTTAATATAAAAAGTTCGATGTCTCTCCAAAAAAAAAAGTACCACATATACTTACAGTTTTTTTCTTAAATTAGGGTTATAAGCTTAAATATAGAAACTTTCCCATTTTCTCCACAATGTTGAGTAGATATTGTTATAAATTTTTAACTTCTTTTGAAAAATTCTTAACTACGACCCCATCTTTATATCTTATTAAGAAAATGATAATAATAATGATAATTAGGAGTGGCCAAATTTTAATAAACACATAGGCGGTTGAAGATTTAGAACGCTCCTGAGAATCAATAACTTCTAAAAAAACTCATATGCTTGCAACATGTACATACGTCAATTGTACCAATTTAGATCTACGGTAGGATTTTTTAAATGGATCAAATTTCATAGCCGAATTCCCACAGCATACGTTAAGTAAGAAGGTAAACAGTTTTTATTAATTTCGCAAATACGGCGGACGTAAATTTATAACATTACAACGCTCAAAGCTTTAAAGTGGTTTCTCATTAAAAGTTATCGTCGACAAACGGCTGTAAATTGCTCTGCTGATCCTATGGTGCTTCTAGAAAATGATTGGATATTCATACGATGTTATTTCAAATTTTTGCACCGATATTTACACAAGGAACAGTATGCGACAGTGGCGGCTGCTGCTAATAAAATTTGGGGGTTGCAAAGAGACATTTGCAAAAATGTGCCGAAACTGGAAATTTTAAATTAACCTGAAGGAATTAAGAGATATTTAGGATTTTAAATTGATATATGTTATACCTATACAGGGTGTTACAAAAGTCCGGGCCGCTACTTCAGGAGCATATTCTACACATTAAAATATGAAAAATGTTGAAATACATTTTTTTCTTTAAATTGCCTCCTAACGGAGATATGACCATTTAAAGATGGCGCCCCTAAAGTGGTTTTTTTACTACAAAAAGTTAACGGTTAGTAGCAAAGTCATGAAATTGGGCAAGCAGTTAAAGAATTGGATTAAGCATATTCTCATGTAACATATTTTTTAAATAAGCAGTAGCGTGGTGTGTAGGGGGTTGCCCGCGATTATTTTTTGCCGTAACTTTTTTGTATTGCAATATTTCGACACAAAAGTGCCATAATCGTAAAAAGCAACATTTTTTATACAAACAAGGTACTCTTTCTCAAAGTCGCTAAAAGTAACCGTTTCCGAGAAAAAAGCGTTTAAACAAAATTGTTTCATTTATTAGAATTCGTTTTGCAAATTTCTAATTTATCCACTACTAACTGCATTGATATAAAAATAGTATAAAATTAAGAAAAAAAAATCAAAGCAAGTGTTCGAAATTACTGCCCCCTGCAGCAATACATTGCTCGGCTCGTCTTCTAAGGGAACTCCTTACTCTTTCGCAAATGCCTGGTGTATTGTGAATCTGGTTGAACCCATTTTCAATTCGTTCACGAAGATCATTGATATTGTCCACTGGTGTGGAGTAGACGATCTGCTTTAGATGTCCCCATAAGTAGAAATCGAGTGGGTTGAGGTCAGGAGACCTAGCTGGCCATGGTATCGGACCTCCTCGACCTATCCATCGTTGATGATAGTTGTTATTCAAAAATTCCCTAGCAACTGCACTAAAATGGGCAGGTGCCCCATCGTGCATTATCCACATTCGCTGTCTTGTTATGAGTGGAACATTTTCAAGTAACACGGGTAACTCTGTTTGCAAAAAATGTCTATATGATGCTCCTGTTAACCTATGAGGTAAAAAAAACGGTCCAATTATAGAGTCCCCTATTATTCCTCCCCAAATGTTAAGTGAAAAATGTTGCTGATGTCTCGACTGAATAACTGCATTGGGATTTTCACTTGCCACTGATGCATGTTGTGAAAGTTAAGTATCCCGTTTCTGGTAAAACCCGCTTCGTCCGTAAATAATATGAGCGATGGAAAGTTCGCATTTTCAGCGATCTTATGCAATAGCCAGTTGCAAAATTCTATTCTTGGAGGATAATCAGCAGCAAGTAACCCTTGCACTCTTTGAAAATGATAGGGGTAAAATTGGTAAAATTTCAAAATTCGCCAGATAGTTACGTGATTTACTCCTTTGGCTAAAGCAAGTGTCTAGTGCTGACACATGGATCTTCTTCAACTCGCTGAAGCACACGCTCCTCTAAATTAGCAACTTCTGCGTTTGGCCTTCCAACACGTTCGCCTTTGAAAACAAAATTTCCTGTTTCACATAAAGGAGCATGAATTTTCTGGAACAATTTTTCTCCTGGTAGGTGTCTATTAGGAAAACGTTCAGCATAAAGCCGTCTTGCTTCAGCACGATTACAATTTGCAAGCCCGTACATTAAATGCATATCGGCCATTTCTTGATTTGAATAGTCCATTTTATCAAAATAATGAAAAGTTAAAAAACTACTACACTTACTATTGACAACAAAAACTGCTAAAGTTTACAGCTTACGACCAAATTTTATCAGTGACACAACGTCAATCTCTGGCAGATGTTGTCAAGTACAATTGTTTTCTTTACGATCAGTTTGTATGACCAACTTATTTTTTCTTATACAAATTAGTTAGAATTTCGAAGACGGGATAGGATTATTTAAACGCCTTTTTCTCGGAAACGGTTACTTTTAGCGACTTTGAGAAAGAGTACCTTTTTTGTATATAAAATGTTGCTTTTTACGATTATGGCACTTTTTTGTCGAAATATTGCAATACAAAAAAGTTACGGCAAAAAATAATCGCGGGCAACCCCCTACACACCACGCTACTGCTTATTTAAAAAATATGTTACATGAGAATATGCCTAATCCAATTCTTTAACTGCTTGCCCAATTTCATGACTTTGCTACTAACCGTTAACTTTTTGTAGTAAAAAAATCACTTTAGGGGCGCCATCTTTAAATGGTCATATCTCCGTTAGGAGGCAATTTAAAGAAAAAATGTATTTTAACATTTTTCATATTTTAATGTGTAGAATATGCTCCTGAAGTAGCGGCCCGGACTTTTGTAACACCCTGTATAGTATATTGCTAAAATTCTCCTTTTTTATATTCGCCAAAAACAGAAAGAAAAAGAAGAGAAAGTCCATACGACGGACGATCTTTGGCAGCTGCAAATTTATCAATAACTTTTTACTGAAGTCAAGTATTCCCTAAATTAAGTCCTTTTCTTTGAAGACATCGTTAATGCGGACAATCTTTCCTGGCATATTGTATTTTTTTTAAAGCCGATTAAAACTTTTCTGTTTCGTAAATTACAGGTAATTCAGCTCTTAGTTTTTGTAAATTAAAAAATTGATAAACCTTATCGGTTTCTTTAAAATTCTTTTCGGGAAAAGTGATTTTATGTTGGTTAAACTTTTTAGAAAAAAATAAGGTTGCTGCAATTAAATGGCCAGTGAAGCTGAATCGTTCTTTAGCTTAGCAGATAACAATGTCACATAGGTACTTCTTTAGCTTCGCGAACTATTTCTGTTAAAACTTCGCTTTTTACAAAACACGGTCTGCACAATATTTAAGTCTGGAATAGGTCATCCACGTCGCTTAAATTCCAGTTTTTTTTGACATAGATCGGTTACAGAATGGCTGTGCAATTAAACTTTGCACTGAATTCATTTTTATTTGTGTTTCAAGACTCGCAACATTGACCGATGACAGATTATCAGTGGCGGCTCATGTTTAAGCATTGAGGAACTGCAACTTTCGAGTTTTTTCTCAAAATGTTGGTCTTTTTTGAAAACTTTTCCTTAACACTTTTTTATAGAAATTTTAAATTTTCTCTGATTTCTTTTTTAAAAATTTCATCTTTCTTTCTAAAATCTATTTTCTATTTATTTTCTAATGTTGATGAAATACGCATTTTCAAAAATTAATGTTTCTAAATCTTTTGATAAAAAAATTAATACTTCGAGAAAGAATTGAAATTTTGACAAAAAAAGGTTAAATTTCTCTAAAAGTGTCAAAATTTTGAAAAACTAATGATAATTTTAAGAAACAATCTAAATTCAACTCTTCTCGCATTTTGTTATTTCTCTGAAAAAAATAATACCAAATCTTCCCGTTTTTACCTGAGTTTGCAATTTCTACTATATTGTAGCAACATTTTTATTTTTTTCTAATATTTTGTTTTTTTGTTTTTTGTTGGGAAAGTTTTTATTTTCCTAAATATATTATACCAATAAATTTTCTCGAAATTACTTTTCCGGCAAATATTGTTCTTAAAATTTTTTTGGAAATTTCAACTTCTAATTTTTTATGTTCCTCTAATTTGCTTTAAAAATGTTAGGTTTTCCACGACATTTTGACATTTTAAAGTTTATTTTATAATTTTGACTAACAACTTTTAGAAAAAAATACCGACATTTCTGTAAAAATGTCAAAGTTTTGGAAAGAAACCAAAAAATGTTAGAAAAATTTTCCATTGCTTCCGCATTTTAATATTTTTCTTTAAAAAAACTAATAACCGATGGATTATTTTCCTCAAATTTCGACTTTTTTGCACAGATAATTCAAATTTTTTCTCAAAATTTCAATTTTCTCTGTTCGAAAATTGGAATCTTTTAAAACTTTGACCTATTTCAGAATTTTGATTTCATTCGAAAATTTCCACTTTTGTTAAGAATTTCGTTCGTATGTTCCTAGAAATTTTGATATTTTGTGAGAATTTCGGCACTTCTGACATTTTCGATTTAATTGCAAAATGTCAACCTCAAAAACTTCCGCATTTTAAAATTTATTTTTTGAAATTTGACCGTTTTTCAAATATTTCATTTGTTCTCCCAATTTTAACTTTTTTTGACAATTTAGACATTTACAAAAATATTCCTGTTTTGAAAACATACGGCTTTATTAAATATTTACTTTTTGTGAAAATTTAAAATTTTTTTAAGTGTTGAATCTTTCAAAATTTTGACCTTCTTGAAAATTTTGATTTTTTTTCCAGTTAATTTTAACTATTCTGATGTGACGTTTTTTTCCAAATTTTGGAAAATTTTGATTTACGAAAATTTGGAAAATTTCGATTTTCCAACTTATGGAAAATTTTGATTTTTGGTGATTTTCATTTTTATTAAAAATTCCAGTTATTTTTTAAATTTTCGATCTTTTCTCGAAGTTTTGATTTTTCTTTTGAAAGGACTTTTCTTTTGAAAGCTACAACTTATTTTCGAAATTTCGGCTCTTTTTTTAAATTTCGACTTTTATTTGAAAATTTTTTTTTTAATTTCGATTTTTTTTTAAATTTAAACCCTTTTAAAATTTCGTCCTGATTTAAAAAGTAGACTCTTTTTAAAAATTTCGACTATTTTAAAACATTTTACAGTTTTTTCAAAACTATCGAAAAATTCAATTTTTTTTGAAAATTTCGACATTTCAAAATTTTGTCTTGTTGAGCCAAAATTATTTTCGAAAGTAGTGACATCTTTTAATATTCAATAATACTCCTTAAGACTTAAAAATGCGGCTTGTTTCGAAATTTTTTTTCAGGTTTTCGAAAATTTCGACTTTTTAAATGTTGCCTTGTTCGAACAAAATTATTTTTCAAAACCCAATTTTTGGCTTGTAAAAGAAAATTTTAAATTTTAATGTTCAGTTAAATATCCTTTTTCATCCCGCTTGGGGTTAACATTTTTTAAATCGATTAATTACGTGTTTAGTGATTGCTTTCATGTATTCTTTATAAAGAAATTTTAACAAAAAATGTTCAGAAAAAAACCATGAAGTTTCTCCAAAAATGTCAACATTTTGGGAAAAACCGAAAAAATTTTAAAAAAAAGTTATTTTCAATTTTGACAAAAATATTGAATTTTCAGAAAAATATTGAATTTTCAGAAAAATTTAGAATTTTGAAAAAAATATTAAATTGTGAGAAAAATATTGAATTTCAAGTAAAATGAACCTTTTAAATTTCATCTTTTTGCGATTTGATATTTCGCTAAAAAAAACTTACTACTATTATAGAACCAAAGAAAATTCTGAATCGAAATTTCCAATTTTTTTAGAACTGTTATTTTTATTTGTTAAATTTATTCCCGGAATTGTAAAGTCCGTCAAATTTCGTTAAAAAATAGATTAAAATTTAAAGATTAGGCTCAAAATTTGGAGAAAAAGCAGACATTTCTAGAAAAAAGTTGAAATTTGTTATTATTACATAAAATTTTTGAAAAAATAGCAATGTCAGAATCAATGAAAAAAAAACAATTTTTAAAAATTAATTAATTGTCAAAAATATTTTTAAAATTTCGACTTTTAAAGTAGGAATTATTGAAATTTTCAAAAATGGGTCAACATTTGTAGAAATTTCAAAATAAAAAATAGTAAAAATCTTTAAAAAAATTAATTGACAATTTAATGTTCTAATTTAAATTTTTTCTATAATTTTGAAGTTACCAGAGAAGCTTCAAAGATCAAATATTTCAGCTTGAAGTCGATCCTTTGTTATTAAAATTCACATTTTTGGAATTTATTTGTAATTGAACTGCAAGTTCTTTTTCGAAATTTGTTTCATAACTTCGAACAATTTTAAAAATAGAAATTTTTCTTACTATTTCTTTAATTTTTCATAAAAACTTTATATTTAAAAAGAAAACAATATCGTTTTAAAAAATATATATTTCAAGCTCAGGAAACTTTCTAAAAAACCAGACAAAATTCATATTTAATCACAAAATTCCAATTTTTCCTCGAAATTTTGCATTTTCGACTTTTCCTAAAGTTGATATTTCTGTTGAAGGTTCATTGGGAAGCAACAGAGGTGGTTTATGTTATTAATTTTTTGAACTCGTTTGCTTTTACACAATTTTAACACAAATGCCGTCGCAGCACCCCCTCTAATTTTAGCTACTAGCCGCCACTGCAGATTATAATAACGAATCGGTATTTGGTTTGCACCCACAAGTACAACTTAATGCTTGCTTATGGGCAAGTATTTTAAGCGAACTAAATATGACCTAAGGCGCAGGTGCATATGTGTAAAGCAAATTTTGCAGTCTAGCCTGCAAACTTTGCAAACCATGGACCCAATAATGTCGTCAAACCCTTACGAATCGGCGGAATCCGCTATAGTCAGCAGTATGTTTGGTAACCATAAATCTGTTATCAATAAATAAAATAAACAACATAAAGAACAATTTACTTTCTTTTTTATCTCAGCGTCTTTTTGAAGGTTGCGCAAACCTGCAAACCTTAGCAGTGGCCGCCACTGGTCAGTACTACATTGCTGAAAACTCATTAAAATTTATCACTTGGACACTTTAAAAAATGTTACCACTTTCAGTAACCAAAGAAATCTAAAGAAGATTTGAGAACCACCCCCACCATTAATAATTTTGTGAAGAATTTTTTTCTATACGCTTCTAAGGGTGCGTTTAGATTAGACACTTTATTCCGTACATTTCTCTCTGGCATAAGTGTCAACTGTCCTAAGAGAAGCTATTCGAGACATATCTACACAGGAGATAGCTTCTCTCAGAATAGTTGACACTTACGTCGGAGAGAAAATATATTTTATGTCAGAGAGAAATGTACGGAATAAAGTGTTTAGTGTAAACGCACCATAAGACTTTTTTCTTAATAGGAAGAGTTATTCTTTTGTGACTCTTAGAGAAACTTCGTATTGTGCAGAATTACGAAAGAAAAAAATATTTGGTAAACGCTGATGACAGATATTTTTTATTAGTGCAGGTTTAATTGCTTTTTACAAAATGTAGTTGGACATTAACGATTTTGAATAACCTAGAAACTTCAGATATCATATGTCAAAAAAAAAAAAATCATAGAAGTCGTAAAAAATACATAAGCAGCCTCTATTTGTTTTTCTACGTCTATGGTATGGACCATGAAACACCCTAATTGTCAAAATTTTGGGGAAAGTCCTTCAGTAGAAGCATTGAAAACTTGAAGATAACTTCAGTTGTCAACAAAAATGAGCATCAAATGATGCTTTACTGGCAAACCTCGTACACAAATTATTGTTTAACAGCAGAACTAATAGGATATTAAACGGTCGGCCTCATTCGGATTTATGAAATAATTCGCTTTAATGAGAAGCGTATGCCGCACAACGTTTTACTGCTTGATAAACGTTTCCCCCATTTTCATCTATATTTCACTTTTATTGCGTTTGTAAACAGAATCACATTACAACTTTTTATGATCCAAACTAATGCGATTCGTGACGCTAAAATAACAATTGATAATTGACAAGTAACCGTGCCCATTGTTTTTAAAAATAGTCGCAGATATTTTAAGAAAATCGACACGAAAACAAACTAAATGTTGGAAATATCCGAAGTTGATTTTACAAGGGAAATAAACGTGATTTATCGTCGTAGCTTGAATTGGATAAATCTCATGTTGGGTTTCTCCGAGTTTCTAAAGCGAAACACGCGCGTGCGATAAACTTAGTTTAAATAATACGACAATTAAAATGTGGGTTACACGACGAGTTTATGAAAAAAATTTCAAGTTTGAAGCATGATCACATGACAATCAGGTAATGTGTTTATCAGCAGGCGCCACAAACACCAAAACTGATTACGAAAAACTTTGAGAAATTGTTTTGTATTCAAACAAGCATTGTTAAAAAAATTGTATGGCGGGGATTTGAGCGTTGCTAATGCAAGACGAACGTTACGACTGCAAATTGGTTTTCTGATGGTAATTTGCAATTTATCACAAATTCAATTCGACAATTAGAGAAATAACAATAAAAGCTAATTTTATGTAAACATGCATGCAGTAAGACGTGTCGTTATCGTCAACCTTGGCAATAACTTCCGATTTTAAAGGTTTACGGTTTAGTAAATAGTAGTTAATTCGAATAAAGCGCATAAAAACACCAAATTTTGATAACAATGGTTAACATTTTTTTGTGCTTGTGATTTAAAAATATCAACTTTGTTCAGAATGTCGACATTTTTTCACTCGACTCCCAAAACTTCAAGCTGTTTAGAAATTTTGACTTAATTTGGAAAATTTCGACTTTTTTCGAAGTTTTTACTTTTTTTGAAAATTCCAGCTTTAAAATAATGATTTTTAGATATATTTTCGTTTTCTTTCTTAGAAACTTTATATGAGAATCTCTGTTTTCGTTAAACAATTTCTTTTTTGAAAATTTGTTTTTGAATAGTTTAAATTTTTAATATTTTGACTTCATGACGGAATTTTTTTGAAAAATTTTGACTTTTTATCGCATTATTGACTACATTTTTAAAAATTTTGACTTTTTTTCAGATTTCCCATCTTGTTATTTAAAATTTTGACTTGAAATTTCAACTTTTTTGCAAACCTGACTGTTTTTAAGTTCGATTTTTTTAAACATTTACATTCTTAATTCGACTTTTTTTTTCAAAATTTCAGCTTTTCTTCGTTTTAACTTTCTGAAAGTAACGATTTTTTCTAAATCTGACTTCGATTTTTATTGAAAATCTTAACTTTTTTAAACATTTCGACTATATTTTAAAAATTTCGGGTTTCCAATTTCCCATTTTTTTTTAATTTTTACTTTTTCCAAATGTTAACCTAATTTGTAAATTTCAGCTCTTTTACAATTTTGACTTATTTTTCAATGTTTTGAAAATTGTTGATTTCTCAAAATTTTGACTATCTTTTTAAAAATGTTTTTTTTAAGTCTGATTCTGTTGAAATATTGCTTTATTGAAAACCGCTTTTTTTAATTTACACTTTTGTTTAAATTTTTGATTATTTCTTGAAGTTTTAAATTTTTTTTAAAATTTCGACTTTTTTTCAAAAGTTTCGACTTTTTTAAAAGTTTCGTTTTTTTTTTCAAATGTTTCGACTTCCTTTCAAAAGTTTCGACTTTATTTCAAAAGTTTCGACTTTATTTCAAGTTTCGACTTTTATGTAGGAAATGGGGTTTTTAAAAAATTCGAATTTTTAAAAAAATTTTGATTTTTTTGAAAAATTGGATTTTTTTGAAAAATTGGATTTTTCTCACAATTTCGATTTTCAAAATTTTCGAACTGTTTTTAAAAATGTTTACTTTTTTCGAACCTTGCCCTTTTGTCATGAAATTTGGACTTTTTTTAAGATATGATTTTTCCAGAACTGGAACTTTTCTCAAA
Source organism: Dastarcus helophoroides (assembly GCA_028583605.1). Lineage (NCBI taxonomy): Eukaryota > Metazoa > Arthropoda > Insecta > Coleoptera > Bothrideridae > Dastarcus > Dastarcus helophoroides. The sequence continues at coordinate 22,938,216 of CM053337.1, read as the reverse complement.
TTTTTAATTTGTTTTGAAAACTTCGACTATTTTTCAAAAAATTTTAATTTTTTTCGAAATTTCGACTTTTATCTATTAAATGGTATTTTTATTTGAAAAATTGAAATATTCGACTTTTATGTAGTAAATTGGTTTTTTATTTAAACATTTAAAAAATTCGACTTTTAAAAAAAGCCACCTTTTTGAAAAATTGGATTTTTCTCACAATTTCGATTTTAACATTTTCGAACTGTTTTTAAAAATGTTTACTTTTTTCGAACCTTGACCTTTTGTCATGAAATTTGGACTTTTTCTTTAAGATATGATTTTTCCAGAATTGAAACTTTTCTGGAAATTTTAATTTTTTTCCGAAATTTTCGACTATTTTTCAAAAAATTTTAATTTTTCTCGAAATTTCGACTTATGTAGTAAATGGTATTTTTATTTTAAAAATTGAAAAATTCGACTTTTTTTGAAAATTTTTACTTTTTTCAAATTTCAAAATTTTGATATTTTGTTAAAATTTCGACTTTTTTTTGAAGAATTTTTACTTTTTTTCGAAATTTCGATTTCTTTTAAGAAATGATTTTTTCCAGAATTGAAACTTCTCAAAATTTTAATTTTTTTGTGAAAATTTCTTGAAATATTCAAAAATTTTAATTTTTATAGAAATTTGGACTTTTATGTAGTAAATGGAATTTTTATGTAAAAAATTAAAAAATTCGACTTTTTTGAAAATTTTCACTTTTTTTAAATTTCAAAATTTTGATTTCGACTTTTTTAAAATAATTTTTACTTTTTTTCGAAATCTCGACTTTCTTTGAATAGCTTTTCTTTTTTTCTAAATTTCGACTTTTTTTGAAAATGTTCACTTTATTCAAAAGTTGAATTTTTCTCAAAATTTCGTTTTTTTCGAACTTTTTTTAGAAAATGTTATCCTTTTGTCATCAAAATTCACTTTTTTCTTAAAATATGACTTTTTTCAGAATTGAAATTTTTTTAAAAAGTTTAATTTCTTGTGAAAATTTTCACTTTTTTCATAAATTTCAAATTTTTTTCGATGTTTCGACTTTTACGAAGCAAATTGGTTTTTTATCTAAAAATTTAAAAAATTCGACTTTTTAAAAAAATGTTCACTGTTTTCGAAAATTAGATTTTTCTCACAATTTCGATTTTCCAAATTTTCGAACTGTTTTTAAAAATGTTTACTTTTTTTGAACCTTGACCTTTTTTCAAAAAATTTAAATTTTTTTCGAAATTTTGACTTTATTGTAGTAAATGATATTTTTATGTGAAAATTTCAAAAATTCGACTTTTTTGAAAATATTCATTTTTCAAATTTCAAAATTTTGATTTTTTTAATTTTTCGAAATTTCAACTTTGAAAATGTTCACTTTTTTTGAAAAGTTGGATTTTTCTCAAAATTTCGTTTTTTTCGAACTTTTTTAGAAAATCTTAACCTTTTGTCATCAAATTTCACTTTTTTCTTAAGATATTATGACTTTTTTTAGAATTAAAATTTTTTTTGAATTATAATTTTTTGTGAACATTTTCACTTTTTTTTAAAAATTTCGACTTATTTTCGACGTTTCGACTTTTACTTAGCAAATTGGTTTTTTATCTAAAAATTTTGAAAGTTCGACTTTTTTTTTTAATTTTCACTTGTTTCGAAAAATGGATTTTTCTCACAATTTCAATTTTTCATATTTTCGAACTGTTTTTAAAAATGTTCACTTTTTTTGAACCTTGACCTTTTGTCATGAAATTTCGACTTTTTTTAGGAAATGGTTTAGAATTGAAACTTCTCAAAATTTTATTTTTTTTTGAAAATTTCGACTATTTTTAAAAAAATTTTAATTTTTTTCGAAATTACGACTTTTATGTAGTAAATAGTATTTTAATTTTTTTTTTTTATTTTTAGTATTTTTATTTGAAAAATAGAAAAATTCGAATTGTTTTGAAAATGTTCACTTTTTTAATTTCAAAATTTTGATTTGTTATTAAGATTTCGACTTTTTTTTTTGAATAATTTTGACTTTTTTTTGAAATTTTGCCTTTTTTTGAAAATGATCAATTTTTTTCAAAAGTTGGATTTTTCTCAAAATTTCGTTTTTTTCGAACTTTTTTTAGAAAATGTTAACCTTTTGTCATCAAGTTTTACTTTTTTCTTTAGATATTATGACTTTTTTCAGAATTTACATTTTTTTTAAATTATAATTTCTTGTGAAAATTTTCACTTTTTTTTTAAAATTTCGATCTATTTTCGACGTTTCGACTTTTACGTAGCGAATTGGTTTTTTATCCAAAAATTTTGAAAGTTCGACCTTTTTCTAAATTTTCAATTTTTTCGAAAATTGGATTTTTCTCACAATTTCGATTTTTTAAATTTTCGAACTGTTTTTAAAAATGTTTACTTTTTTTTAACCTTGACCTTTTGTTATGAAATATCGACTTTTTTTTAAGAAATGATTTTTTTCAGAATTGAAACCTTTCTCAAAATTTTAATTTTTGCTAAAAATTACGACTATTTTTCAAAAAGTTTTAAATTTTTTCGAAATTTCAACTTTTATGTAGTAAATGGTATTTTTATTTAAAAAATTGAAAAATTCGACTTTTTTTGAATATATTCACTTTTTTCAAATTTCAAAATTTTGAGTTTTTGTTAAAATTTCGACTTTTTTTGAAGATTTTTTACTTTTTTCGAAATTTCAATTTTTTTTAAGAAATGATTTTTTCCAGAATTGAAACTTTTCTCAAAATTTTAATTTTTTTCTGAAAATTTCGAGGATTTTTCAAAAAATTTTAATTTATTTTCGAAATTTTGACTTTTATGTAGTAAATTGTATTTTTATGTGAAAAATTGAGAAATTCGACCTCTGAAAATTTTAACTTTTTTCAAATTTTAAAATTTTGATTTTTTATTAAAATTTCGACTTTTTTTTAATCTTTTGAAAATATTCCCTTTTTTTCAAAAGTTGGATTTTTCTCAAATTTTCGTTTTTTTCGAACTTTTTTTTAAAAAATGTTAACCTTTTGTCATCAAATTTCACTTTTTTCTTAAGATATAACTTTTTCAAAATTGAAATTTTTTTAAAAAGTTTAATTTCTGAAAATTTTCACTTTTTTAAAAAATTTCGAATTTTTTTAGACGTTTCGACTTTTACGTAGCAAATTGGTTATTTATCTAAGAATTTAAAAAATTCGACTTTTTTAAAAACGTTTACTCTTCGAGAATTGAATTTTTCTCACAATTTCGATTTTTCAAATTTTCGAACCATTTTAAAAATGTTTCTTACGACATTCTGACTTTTTTTCAAAACTTTCAATTTTTTCTCCAAATTTCGACTGGATTTGAAAAATTTAAAAATTTACTTCTTTTTGAAAATTTTCACTATTCTAAAACATTGGATTTTTCTCACAATTTCGATTTTTAGAACTTTCGAACTGTTTTTAAAAATGTTTACTTTTTTTAAACCTTGACCTTTTGTCATGAAATTTCGACTTTTTTTAGGATATGATTTTTCCAGAATTGAAACTTTCTCAAAATTTTAATTTTTTTCGAAATTTTGACTTTTATGTAGTAAATGGTATTTTTGTTTGAAAAATTAAAAAATTCGACTTTTTTTGAAAATTTCCACTGTTTTCAAAAATTGGATTTTTCTCAAAATTTCGATTTTTTCGAACTTCTTTAAGAAGTTTCACTTTCATACAAATCTTAATGGTTTGCCATCAAGTTTCGGCTTTTTTCTTAAGACATTATGACTTTTTCAGAATTTAAACTGTTTCCACTTTTTTCAAAAATTTCAACTTTTTCTCGAAACTTCGACTGGATTTGAAAAATTTAAAAATCCACCTTTTTTTAAAAATTTTCACTATTCTGAAAAATTGGGTTGTTCTCACAATTTCGATTTTTAAAGACCAAAATGATTTTTAGAAATAATGGATGTCGTTCATAGGCGCTGCTAGAATAGAAAAGAATAGAATTTCTCTGCTGAAATTTAGTTTTTCTGTTCAAATTCTAAATTCAGTTCAATTCAATTCAAATTTTTTACCAAAACTTTGTTCCCAAAATTAGCGTCTTTTTTAAAATTTAATTTATTAATGAAATGACTTGTGTTTTTCAACATTTTATTTAACAGACTTTAATTTCGAAAGTCGAGATCTTCTGCTGCTGGAAATTTTGAATTTTTTCTCGAGTCAATTAAACTTAAAAAAATCGTTTTTTTTCCTCAAAATTTCAATCTTTTTTCAGTAAATTGTTTACTCTTTAAAATAAAAAAAAATTGTCACTTCTTTGAAAAACTGGATTTGGACTATTTTGAAAAAAAGTCGAAATTTGATGATAAAAGGTCAAGGTTTAAAAAAATAAACATTCTTAAGAACAGTTTGAAAATTTTAAAAATCGTAATTGTGAGAAAATTGCAATTTTTCAAAAAACCGAAAATTAAAAAGGAGTCGAATTTTTTAAATTTTTAAATAAATAACCCATTTGATACATAAAAGTCGAAACTTAAAAAAAAGTCGAAATGTTTTTAAAATGTCAAAACCTCAAGAAATAACCAAAATTTTGGGTCAAAATGCAAATGAAAAAAGCGGTTTTCATTAAAGCAATACTCCAACAGAATCATACTTAAAAAAAACAAAAAATTTAAAAAAAAGTAAAAATTTTGGGAAATCCGAATTTTGTACCAAAATTTTTAAACAATTGAAAAATAAGTTAAAATTGTGAAAGCTGAAATTTACAATTTACGTAAAAATTTGGAAAATCTGAAAATTAAAAAAAAATGGAAAATTGGAAATTCGAAATTTTATAATCTAAAGTCGAAATGTTTAAAAGGGTCAAGATTTTCAATAAAAATCGAAGTCAAATTAAAAAAATCCTACTTCCAGAAAGTCGAAAGGAGGAAAAGCTGAAATTTTGGAAAAAAAAGTCGAATTTAGAAGGAAATGTTTTATAAAAATCGAACTTAAAAACAGTCAGGTTTGCAAAAAAATTGAAATTTCGAGTCAAAATTGTAAAAAACGTTGTAAGAATGTTCAATAACAAAATGGGAATTTTGAAAAATGATTAAAATGTTCAAAAATATGATCAAAAATGTGATGAAACGTCAACATTTTCCAAGAAAATTGCGAAATAAAGTCAAAATACTAAAAAATTAAACTATTAAAAAGCAAATTTTCAAAAAAGAAATTGTGTAACAAAAACAGAAATTATCATATAGTTTCCAAAAAAAATCAAAATATACCCAAAAATCATTATTTTAACTGGAATTTTCAAAAAAAATAAAAACTTCAAAAAAAGTCGAAATTTTCCAAATTAAGTCAATATTTAAAAAAAAACCTTGAAATTTTAGGAATCAGATGAAAAAATGTCGACATTCTGAAAAAAGTTGATATTTTAAAATGTTGAAATTTTCAAAATTCATAATTCTATAGTCAGAATTTCCAAAAAAGTAACACAAGAATTCTTGCTCTTCTTTCATGTGAACGAAGGGTATCAGCTAGTTTGTCAAAAGTATATTTTTGGTAAATTTGTCTGCTGTTTGTAAATTATGTAAAGTAAAATACAGAATAAAACTATCGACAAAGACTATCGATAATATCTATATTTTTGTAAGGAACCTATCGATAATATCGATAGTACAAACTATCGATGTTTAGTGAACACTACTTAAAATAAACACATAACAAAAATGTCAAGAATTTGATTAATATGAAAAAAATTTTGAAAAGCCGAATTTTGAGAATAAAGTCGAAATTTCAAGAGAAAGTTCGAGAAAAAGTTAAAATTTCCCATCTTGATAAAAGAAATCGAATCTCGGGAATTAGTTAAACGAAAACAAAAGGAATTTAAAGATTTAAAAATTGAAACACAGAACTTGTCCCCTGAAACCAAGAAAAATTAAAAAAAAAAAGAATTAAAAAACACAACAAAGGTTGCTTTCTTTTTCATTTTTCTTGGTTTCAGGGGACAAGTTCTGTGTTTCAATTTTTGAAGATAACCAAGGACCAGTCCGTTCCATCAAACCAAAAAAAAAGATTTAAAATTTTCGAAAAAATTAAATTTTGAGGAAATTCTATAATTTTCAAAGACAAGATGAATTGGGAAAATAAACTTAGAACATATTGTTGAACTTGAAAACAGTTAAAATTTTCTAGGGTACTAATTTTAGACAAAAAAAATTAAATAGTTTACGTTTACAAAAAAAATTGAATTTCCAGGACAAAAATGAAATTGTGGAGAAAACGATCTTGAATTGTTCCTCTCTTCACGTTTCCATTTTGATCAGAAAATGTGGCCTTTCTAGAAATGCTGCATTCTTGAACGAACCTCCAAGAAAAAAGTGGAAATTTCGGTATTTAAAATCAATTGTTTAAAATTCCGACCTTATACTTCTAAAATCTTAACATTTTTCCAAAATTTCAATTTTTATTTTGAAATCTTAAAATTTCGGATTTTTTTCGAAATTTCAGCTTTTTAAATATTTTGACAATTTTGAAAATACCCACTTTCCTGAAAATTTCACTATTTTTTTTAAACTTTTTAAAAATTTCGATATTTTTACAATTTTAACTTTATCTGATATTTTTTTGAAAATGTGTGTTTTGAATGGTGGGATATTTTTCAAAATTTCGATTTTAATTCAAAATTTCGTCTTTTTTTAAGAAAATCTGTTTTTTTTTCTTAAAAATTTCAACTTTACCTAGAATTTATTATTTCTGAAATTTCGCCTGTTCTGATACTTTATCTTCGTCCGAATTTAAACTTTTTAAAAAGTTCGGAATTCTCTGGTAATTTGACTTTGACAATTTCAAAAATTGAAATATAAATCTTGTGCCCTGAAACCAAGAAAGATTAAAAAACACAACAAAGGTGCTCTAAAGCGTTTCGACAGTCAAGCTATCATCTTCAGAGAGATACCTCTGAAAATGACAAGATTTGTAATTCAAATTGAAGAAAAATTGAAGGCTTTCTGACAACCTCCACTAAGTTGATAAGATGCGAACCAATGAAATGTTAATTTTTTTCCCTTATTCCTTCCAGTAACTAAAGAGAGAACATTTTACCCTGATGGGGCTCCAAATACCAGGAAGAGAAGTTGACGAAGTAAAAAGTCTGACAAGTGATTCATCAAAGTTAATATTGAGAAAGCAATACGTAGTTGAGCAAAATAACTAGAATCAGTTGATTACAATTGGTAAGGATCACAATCCTCAGACCCAAATTTCTTATTAATATAAATGTCAAAGTAATGGTGCTTCAGATACGAGACACTCATTAGTTGGGTTAGCAGTAAAACAGATAAAATATTTAAAATTAAAAAGCTATCATCTTCAGAGAGATACTGACAATTTCCATTTTTTTTTTCAAATTTTTGGCATTTTTAAATATTTAATATTTTCGAAAGGTTGGATTCTTTCAAAATTTTAATTTTATTTTAAAATAAACTTTTTTTATTCAAATTTAAAACTGTTTTAAGACTTGATTTATCTCAAAAATACGCCTTTTATCAAAATTTTAACTTTTCTTGAAAATTTCAACTTTTTTGAAAGATATGACTTCCAAACAGTTATGAAAATTTCAACATTTGTTCAAAATTTCCATTCTTTGAAAATTCGTATGTATCTCTTTTCAAAATTTGTTCAAAATTTTGATTTTTTTGAAACATCGGATTTTTTAAATTCTTATATTTGCTCCAAAATTTCGATTTTTTTAAAGCATCTGATTTTTAAAATTCTTATATTTGTTTCAAAATTTTGAATTCTTGCAAAATTTTAAACTTTTTTTAAAGATATTCACTTTTTTTGAAATTGTTCGTTTTTTAAAAAAAAGTCGTAACTTATAAGCCATATCCTTAAAAATTACGATTTTTTTTAATGTAAACCATTTTTCAAAATTTTGGCTTATTTTGCAAACATTCATTTTTTCTTCATTTTGACACTTCTCAAAATGTAGGCTTTTTTTGAAAATTTCTTCATTTTATTTTAAATCTCGATAATTTTTTGAATGTCGACTTTTTTGAAATTTTTGACGGTTTTCGACTATTATTCAAATTTTCAAATATTTTTGAGATTTTCCACTTTTTTTTCAAAATCCCTACATTTTTATCAAAATTCCGAATTCGCCATTTTGACAATTTCGACATTTTTTCAAATTTTTTATCACAATTTTCAGTTATTTCAAAATTTTGTTTACAAAATTTCAACTTTTAATTATGTTGACTTTTGAACATTTTTGTCGACATTTTTCAAAATTTTGGCCATTCATATTTTTAAAATTTTAGAACACTTATTGAAATTTCCAGTTTTTTAAAGTTTTTGTAAGTTTATTGAAAATTTCGTCACTCTTTCAAATTCTGGAATTTTTTTAAAAGTTGACTTTTTAAAAATGTCGATTTTTTTAAAACATGTTTGACCATTTTCTCGAAATGTTATCTGCCCAAAATTTCTAAATTTTAATTTTTTCTTTAGATATTTTTTCAAAATTTTGCCTGCACACATAAAATTTTAGGCCACTCTTTAAAGTTTACAGTTTTTTGAAACGTTCTGATTTTTAAAAAAATGTTGTCACTTTCTCAAATTCTCAATTTTTTAAAATGTCGCTTATTTAAAAATGCTGAAAAATGTTTCATTTAGAGCTTTTTTGAGACTACCAACTTTTTATTGGAAATTTATTGGAATTACATTTTCCAAAATTTTAACCTTTTTGAAAACCACTTTTCAAAATCTCGAGATTTTTTTCTCCTTGTTTACATATTAACTTTTTGTTTAATGTCGGTTTTTTCAAATTTTCGACCTTTTAAAAATCATAAATTTGCACTTTTTTATTTTTCGGATTATTTTTTAAAAATTCCCCATTTAAAATTTCAAGGGAGAAAAAATTTTAAAAAAATCTACTTGTTGGTTGGAAGAAACTTTGAAATTATTGTTTAATGTTATTTCTTTCTTTCTTTTGACTTGCAGAATTCGGTGTAACTGAGAAATTAATTACGTCAAAAAAATCAAAAAACAAGATTATTGTGCGGAATAAAAGAGAAAGCCACCATTGAGGCCTAAGTCTTTAATAAAACGGAATTTAATTTCGAAAAATAAAATTTCGATACAAAATCAAAAATTCGATTTTAAAAGTCTAATTTGTTTTCGAGTTCAAAGTCAAAATTTCGAGTTTGAAGTCGAAGTGTTGAGTTTTGTTAAATGTTAGATTTCAAGAAAAAATTGAAAATTTTGGAAAAAAATCAGTTTTAACGGAAATTGTGCATTTTAAAAATTTACAATTTTTTTATTTTAATACCTTTTTTCTTTTCGACGTTAATATTTGTAACATCCATTTAATTTTGGTGGAACTGACTAGTCCTTGTTATCTTCAAAAATTGAAATACAAATCTTATCCCCTGAAACCAAGTAAGATTAAAAAACACAACAAAGGTTGCTCTAACGCGTTTCGATAGCCAAGCTGTGTGAAGATGATAGCTTGGCTATCGAAACGCGTTAGAGCAACCCTTGTTGTGTATTTTAATCTTTCTTGGTTTCAGGGGACAAGATTTGTATTTCAACATCCATTTAAATTTCGAAAATATAACAAAAAATTCAAAAAAAATTGAAATAACGAGTTCAATTTTTCTGGAAAACTCGAAATTCGGAGTTTTAACATGAAATTTTTAAACTTTGAAATTGACTAAACTTAAACTTTGCAGTATAAATGTGCACTAACTTTTTACTTTTTTCTCCTAATTTTGAGTGCTTATGGAAAATTCGACTTTTTTTTAGAAATTTTGCTGATTTCAGTTCGAAGGGGGCGTTGTTTTAAAGTTCGCACAAGGGCGGCTGATGGGCACACTGATGGACTGATGGGAGGATATCTATGGGTATGATGATAGTACTTAAATAGTTTTGGTGAACTAATCCGGCTTTTGGGGGGGCTTAGCCCCCCTTTACTGCGTCTATGTTAATGACATTGTTTACAAAATAACCGATATTTTTTATGCCCTCGTATAAAACGTTTACCTCCTGGGTTAATGATCAATTAGCTGCTCTGCGCTCATTTTATAAATGAAATCTTAGTACATTATAAATAACTTTGATGGAGGAAATTCTCCAGTTGAACCAACTTAGATTAATATCTCATATTAAAACTGAAATACTCTTTTCAGGATTATCCTTTATGACATTCCTGTTTCTCTATTAGGAACCCACATGAATTTTAAGAAATTCCGATGACAATTTCAAGAAGTGAACCAATTAGAACATGATTTTTTTCCTTTAGAATCAATTAAATGCACTGTTGAACTGCAACACACTCGTGAACTTTTAATTACCGACAACTGCACGCACTTTAATCGAACGGCACTGACACAAATCCGTCTATAACGATCTAATGACTGGTTAACAATAGAAACTCGAATCGTTGATATAGAATCGACGACTCAACCGGAGACGGCTGTCGTTTAGAGAGGAAGGTCTACCTTTGGTCTATTGCCGCGTCCGTGTGATTATAAATATTATCTCCGAGACAGGTATGTTGGGATCCGATCACGCGCTCACTGGGGAGACTGAGGAGCACAAGTAACAACCGACGGACGGGACACGGTCTTTGGAAGGCCCTCCAGCGTTTCATGCTTGGCATCGGGCGATCAACCGAAGCGGCGTGCATGTTATATTGACATTGAACTTAATAATACCTTTCACTTTATGGTATACCAGACTAATTAGACGGCAATTTAGTGAATTTACTATCGTCTCGAATAACTCCATTTGCATGTAAAAGTGCAGTGGATTCCAATATCAAAAAATAGTTAATTCAGACGCTCATTACGTTGACACCCGCTGCTATTGATCCCAGAATTTCCCAAATAAAAAACAAAGGGGGCTCCGGGCGTCGCTACCTAGTTACCTAGGAGACTTTTTTTCATAACAATCAAAAATCGTTAATAAATCAAAAGTGCACAGCCCACCATTTGGCTTTACAGTTTACACTCAAATTTTCGACTTTTTTCGACATTGTAACTTTAAACTGTGAATTTATGCTTTAAACTCCAAAATTTCAGAAAAAGGGCCAAAAATTTGACTACAAACTTGACATCAATTTTTCTCTCAAAATTGCGGTCAGCCATAATTTTCAATTGAATCGCGAAATTTATGGAAACCTTAATTTAAATATAATTTTTTTTTTATATATAAGATTAGCTGTTACCCGTGACTTCGTCCGCGATATTAAATGCCTTTAGTGTCAATGTCGAAATCAAATAAAATGGCGACTTCTATATAGTTTGTCCCGCCGAGAATCGCCGCGATAGATATTGGCAAAGTACTCATCTAAAACATTTGAAAATTTGGCAACTTAGCAAGCCGTATGTCCACCATACCAGGGGCGAAACTGTTCTGAATTGAAAATTGGTACAAAGGATAAGAAAGTTTAGATAGAAGAACAAGGTAACTTAGTATGTCCACCATACTAGAGGCGAAACTCTTCTGACAGGAAAGAGGGAAAGGGAAACTTTATATACCATGTTATTGGGGAATTTTTGGATTTCAATGGTCTCGCTGGGAATGGTCGCGTTTCTCATTCCGTTTATCGAAAACCCACGCATACTAATCGTTATTTGCATGCAGAGTCCCATCATCACCCTTCCCAAAAACGTTCTGTCATGAATTCACTGGTTTTACAAGTTGTAGCAATTTCACAATTGATAAATCTTTCAGACGAATTGAACAAAATTCGTTTCAACCTCCTCAACAATGGTTACAAATCGCACGACATTTAAACTGTCATTCAACGACATCTACACCCTACCTCTCGTCCTTCACAAAATGCAATAATTTCTTCTAAAGCCTTTCTTCCTTATGTTCAAGGAGTAACAGATCAAATCGGAAAATTATTGAAAAAACACAACATTAAACCCATGTTTTCATCATCCTCAAAGATCCAACAGCTCCTCCCATGTCCCAAAGATAAGATTTCATCCTTTTGTTCTAATGGTGTGTACAAGGTTCCTTGTTCTTGTGGTTCAGTGTACATTGGATAAATGGGGCGATCATTTAAGACGCGAATATCCGAGCACCAGATATGTCTTAGGTTTAGTTTATTTTCAGTCAGCCATTGTCGAACATCAACATGAGACCCGACAGAAGATTCTTTTTGATAATATTTCAGTTATATTTAATATTCCCAATTACTATAATAGGAAGATACGCGAGGCCATTGAAATCCAAAAATTCCCCAAAAACATCAACAGAGATACATGCCTTCCTCCATCTGGAAACCAACCATCGGAAATCTTGGGAAGTGATCACGCAGACGAATGGTATATAAAGTTTCCCTTTCCCTCTTTCCTGTCAAGATTAATGGGGCTGGATATCCAGGTGGAGATTCCAAGGTCCAATAACCTGGCGAAGCAATGCCACAAGTATCAGCGTATCCACCACGGACAGATGAACTGTCACGCTGAGGCAGTTTGCGTGAAGTGTGCTGGAAAACACCTCACGAAGGATTGTAAGCGGTCGAGGGAAAAACCGGCCAAGTGCGCCAACTGCAAAGGCGACCATGTAGCGAGCTACAGAGGATGCCCTGCTTTTCCAGCGCCAAGGAAGCAAAATGCCACTCAGGAGAAGACCCCAACTTCGAAAGCCAAACCGACAGTAAAGGCAACAACAACAGTCAATCCTCCAAAGGCTGCGCCGAAACCGGTCGGAACCTCCGACCCAAAGGTAAGTGGAAACAATTATGCCTCAGTTGCAGGTGGCGCAAAGAAGATCCCAAAGAAGACTTCGGAAACGACAAATCAAGTCGCATTGTACTTGATTAGGGCCGTCTCCGAAGCCGGGAACAGCCAAGAGGCCATCGTAAGCATCATGATGATGCTTCCCAAGATAATCTCTCTGAAACAGTAATGGAGAGACGCCAGGGAAAGGAGAGTTAACGAAGAAAACCCTGCTCGTCACTAGCATCTCAAGGCACTTTTCTGGAACTGCAACGGACTCCAAGGCAACAGGAACGAACTCGAAGTTTTCGCAAAGGAAAACGACCTGGACGTACTGATGCTGAACGAAAGCAGGATGACGTTCAGATCTAAGGATCCCAAAATCCGAGGATATGTTCTTCACCGCAGAGAAAGACCAACAGGAGGAGGTACAGCTATTTATGTAAGTAGAAAGCTAACTCATTTTGCTGCAGGCACCCCGGAGTTGGAAAAGCTGGAAAGAATTGGAGTAACAATTCAAATGGCGCAGGGACCTCTGACGCTGGTGTCTTGTTACTCCATAACCAACGCCCTCACAGAGACAGATTTGGCACGCATCTTCGAAATAAACAATAACAATGTTACTGTGGCCGGAGACCTTAATGCCAAAAACGTCGAGTGGGGCAGCAGAGTCAACAACAAAAACGGGAGGACACTTCAAAGGTTCACAGCACAGAACGGAATCGATGTAATGGCTCCAGAAGAACCAACCCATCGTCATCACGTCACAGGAATACCAGATGTCCTGGACGTTGCACTGATGAAGGATGTTCGATACACTATTGAGTTAACATCAGTTAGTGAGACCACAACCCAGTGATGATGACCATCGAAGATGATCGTGGACCCAAGCCTCCAGAAACCTGCAAGAAAACAAACTGGACACAGTTCAGGGAGTATCTAGCAGAAAACCTGGAAGAGCCTGGAGAGATCAACACAAACGATGACATCAACGCAGCGGTGGAAAGACTGGAAATCACCATAAACGATTCAATTCTGGCAGCGACCAAAACTTTCCGGCATATAGAAGGAAGGGAACCACTGCCAAATCACTTGGTGGAGCTGATTAGAAGGAAAAATCGTGCCAGGAAGAGAGCAAGACGGACCAATCTTCAAGCAGATAAGGCGGAATTCAACAGGCTCATCCTCGAGCTCAGGTATGAACTCAGAGAGCACAAAATTTCTAAGTTTCAGGAACACCTAAGAAGTTGCAACCTCGAAACTTCATCAGATCTCTGATGCACAGCCAAAGCTCTAAGAGTAGTTAGGAAACCTATCCCTCCGATACACGAACCTCAAGGAATGACTCACTCAGATCAGGAAAAGGCCGCAGCTTTTGCTGAGACCTTTGAACGACACTGTTAGGCCACACTTGAAGAAGTGGACTTAGACTTCGTAGATGAGGTGGAAGAAGAGGTTCAAATTCTTCAGGAGGAAGTGCCAGAAGAAGACGACGTCATCCAGCCGACTAACGAGGAGGAAATCCAAAGCTTTCTGCGCAAGCTAAATGTCAAAAAGTCTTCGGGTCCAGATGGAATTCCAAACCAAGCTCTGAAGTCTCTTCCGGACCAAGCTGTCAAATACTTTGGAGCAATAGTCAATTCCATGTTTAAATACCGGTATTTTCTAACAAGATGGAAAACTGCAAACGTTATCTTCATTCCTAAGCCAGGTAAGGATGGGAAATTTTCCCAAAATTACAGGCCAATCAGCCTCTTATCCAACTTGGGTAAGGTGGCGGAAAGGATTTTGAGAAAGCGTCTGCAGAATATCATCAGCGATCGATACATAATTCCTAAGGAACAATTTGGGTTCCAACCTATGCACTCTACCTCAGACCAACTGCTGAGAGTGGTTGAAACAATCACTCAACGCATGAACTGGAACCAGGTAGTTGGAGCTATTTTCTTCGATATCTCCAAGGCATTTGACACAGTTTGGCACCAAGGATTAGTCTACAACATGCACCAGTTTGGAATACCTCTAACAATTGTTCAAATGGTAAGCTGGTTCCTGGACCAGCGTTCATTCAGAGCAAAGGTGGGACAGGAACTATCAAACCAGTTTAGGTTACAGTATGGGGTGCCTCAAGGCTCTGCTTTGTCACCTCTGCTGTATTCTCTGTTCACAGCAGACATCCCGAGAACCAATCCAACAATCGACCACACCTTATTGGCAACTTAGCAGACGACACAGCTTTAGTGGCGTACTCTTTCAGTCCGGAGGTGGTCACCAGACGACTTCAGGAAGCAACAGACAGTCTACTAGATTACTTCGGCCCATGGAGAATCCAAGTCAACGCAGACAAGACCCAAGCAGTCTTTTTCACTCGAAAAAGACTCCAACCATATGGACATATAAATGTTCATGGGTAAAACGTCGACTGGAGATTTCAGGCAAAGTATCTAGGTGTAATTCTAGACAAAAGGCTCACTTTCCAGGCATCGATTATGCAGTGTCCAAAGCCAAAATGCTGAAGGGACTGCTGCAAGCGATGATTGGTAGAAATAGTAACCTGTCCATTGGACTTAAAGTGTTACTATACAAATCAATCATAAGACCAGCGATGACCTACGCATCTGTAGCTTGGTCACAGGCGACGGATAATCAGATGAAGAAACTCCAGGTGTTCCAGAACGTCTTTCTAAGACAAGCCAAGGACGCTCCATGGTTTGAGAGAAAGAATCAGCTCCATAGGGAAACTGAACTACCTTTGGTAAGAGATTTTCTTAGGGAAATTAATTACAGGGCGATGGTGACAGCGGAAACGCATCCCAACGAACTAGTTCGACAGGCAGTGGATTACGATCCAAACATCCCAACCAGAATTAGAAGACCAAGGATGGTCCTCTAGGCTACGACTTCCATTTCGGAAAATTTTGTTTTGTTTGTTTCTTATGTTTCAGGCAAAACAGCTTGCAACAGTGCCCCAGCACTATTGTACTGTTCCTACGGAGGGATTGGGGGCCCTTGGTTCCCGGCCCGAAGAAGTAGGGGTTTTTAGTCGGTACCTGAAGTTTGAGCGGAACTCCGACACTATCTGAGTTATCTTCCCAGATGTCCGTAACGGATTTTCCCCTACTTTAAAAAAAAAACTTTCCTGTCAGAAGAGTTTCGCCTTTGGTATGGTGGACATACTGAGTTACCGTGCTCTTATGTCTAAACTTTCTTATCCTTTGTACCAATTTTCAATTCAGAAGAGTTTCGCCTCTGGTATGGTGGACATACTGAGTTACCGTGCTCTGATGTTTTTGAAATTGGCCTTTTCATTTTTGCATATTCCCTCATATTCCTCTTTTGATTTATTATTTCTTTTCTTTGTTCCTATGAGCAGAACGCATACGAAGCTATCTTGCACAACTTTTGAATAAAAAACATTATACCCAGTGGTGATTTCACCACTGCACATTTTAGTAAATTCAAACAGCGATAACTTTGTTATCTCAAAAGAAACGATGTTTGAACATCAATATTTTTTTCAATAAAACCTCAACGTCTTAAACATCGGTATTCGGTGTCGATAAATTGATATTTTTCTGATGTTTTTTAAATATTTTATTGAGGGTTTAGGAGTCAAAATTAGGAAAGTGTAGAAAAGGACGTCAATTTAAAAATATTTTTTTTTAATTTCGAGTTTAACTGAAATTTCGATTTTTTTATTCTTCACGGTAGACCCTTATTGACCGGAAATATTAAGTTTTTTTCAATTTATTTAACATTTCTTCGGTCCAGTTTGGAAATATTTAAATTTTTATGGTTTGTTGTCAATTTTCTAAACAATTTTTGAAATGCGACTACGTGATATTTAAATTTATTGAAATTTATTTAAATATTTCCAAACTGTGCCGAAGAAATGTTAAATAAATTGAAAAAAACTTCGATTTTTTTCTCGAAATTCCGAGACTAAATTTGAAATTTTGACAGTTATCTCGAAATTTCGACTTTTTTTTCGAAACTACGACTTTTTTCTCGAAATTTTGCCTTTAATCTGAAAATTTCATAAAACAATTTGAAATTTTCTTGAAGGACATCTTATAAAAATTTTTCGATTGTCTTGAAAATTTCGACTTTCTTTTTAAACATTTCGATATTTTTCAATTCTCAACATTATTTCATAATGTTGTCCTTTTTGAAATTTTGACTATTTTTCAAAATTTCGACCTTTTTTGCAAAACTTTACTTTGGTCAAAATTACATTTTATCTTTAAATGAAATCAGTACGACTTCAAAAATTTCGCTTTTCTTTTTGAAAATTGGATTATTTCAAATCTCCTTCAAAATTTTGTCTTGAAATTTTTTACTATTTTTTAGAAATTCCACATTTTTGGAAATTTTTTTATTGGAAAATTTGAGTATTTATAAAAAATGCCGAAATTTCGCTTTTAATCTCGAAATTTCCCGAAACTCTGAGATTAAAGTCAAAATTTCGACGTTCACCTCAAAATTTCGACCATAAATATACACGAAATTTAGGTTGGACATGCAATATTGGCAGATGGCGGTAGGGTGTGTTCAGGTATTTTTAAAATTTTTAACCAAAATTTCCACCTTTTTCTTAAAATTTCTACGTTAAAATCGCAATTAGAGATTAAAGAGTCGAAATTTTGACTTTATTGTTGAAATTTCGTGAAAAAAGTTGATATTTCGAGGTTAACTCTAAATTTTGCGAAAAAATTCGACAATTCGCCTCTAAGCGCAAAGTTTCTAACATTTTTTTTAAATTGATGGTCTTTCTACCCCTAATTTAATTTAATTATTTTTTATGAAATGACAAAAAAGGTCAAATTTCGGGAAAAAACTAAAATTTATCAAAATAGAATTTGGTTTAATACAAAATTTTGGAAGTTTGAAAAATAAACGAACTTTAAAAATGACAAAACTTAAAATAGCCAAAATTTTGAAAAAGAACTTAAAATTTTAAGGAACTTCGGAAATTAAAAAAAAAGTCTAAAATTTGAAATGTTTCAAATTTTACAAAAAACTCAGGTTTTTCAAAAAAAGTCAAAATTTCGGAAAAACTCTTTTTTAAAATGTCAGCCAAAATTTTGTAAAAATGCCAAAATTTATACAAATCACAGTTGAAAAAAGGCAAAGTCTTGAGAAAATATCGAATTTTGAAAATATTTGGAGTCGCACTAGTTAAAAAAAATTTGGATACTTTCAAAAAAAAGAAATTTTCATAAAATTTCAAAATTTGTGAAAAAGTCTGAATTTTAACAGACGAAATTTCAATCGAAATTCCAACATCAAAATACAGAAAAGATATCGACATCTTCATAAATAGTTATTTTCCAATAAAAAGATATCCAAAAATGTGGAAATTTTACAAAAGAGTAAAAAATGTCAAGATAAAATTTTGAAGGAGATTTGAAAAAATACAATTCTCTGAAAAAGCGAAATTTTTGAGGTCGCACCAATTACATTTGAAGGTGTAATTTTAACCAAAGTAAAGATTTTTAAAAAAGGTTGAAATTTTGAAGAATAGTCAAAATTTCAAAAAGGACAAAATTTTGAACTAATTTTGAAAATTGAAAAATATCAAAATGTTTAAAAAGAAAGTCGAAATATTCAAGACAATTGGAAAATTTTAAAAGATGCCTTTCAGGAGAATTTCAACTTTTTTCATGAAAAAACGAAAATTTCAAAGAAGACAAACTTTTTTAAAAGTAGTTCTAATTTAATTTAAAAAAATGTAATTCCGAAAAAGTAATGATTTAACGAAAAATTCGAAACTTTAAGAAGTAGCCAATAATTTTAAAAATAAGTGAAATTTTGAAAAAATGTGATTAGAAAAAATCTGAATTTTCAAAATAGTTGAAATTTTATAATAAAGTCAAATTAAAAAAAAAATATCGACAATTTAAAAAACATTCAAATTTTA
The DNA here is from genome assembly GCA_028583605.1 of Dastarcus helophoroides. NCBI lineage: Eukaryota > Metazoa > Arthropoda > Insecta > Coleoptera > Bothrideridae > Dastarcus > Dastarcus helophoroides. The sequence goes on along the minus strand of CM053337.1, from coordinate 22,919,619 downwards.
AAAAAATTCGAAAGTTTTTGTTAAAAAGTGAAATGTTTAGAAAATTACAAATTTTGGAATTTTAAAAAATAAACTAGATTTTGAAAATGTCGAAATTTGGAAAAAAGCCACAACTTTAAAAAAGAAATTAACATTTTGAAGAAATTAGAAGTCGAAATTTTGAAAAATATTGAAATATGCATGAAAAATTTAAATTTTCAGAAAAATTTCCAGATTTTTCAAAATTTTTTTTAAAAACTCGAACTTTTTAAAAAGTGATAGCACATTTTGTGAAAATGCCAAACTTTAAAAAAAGCGGAGCTCAGAGTCAGTAATTTTCAAGGAGTCAAATCTGAAAATTCAAAAATTTTAGAAGAATTCGAAATTTTTTAAAAATTGAAATTTTCAAAAAATTCTAAATTTTCGAAAAACTAGAAATTTTGAACAACGGACTAGTTAAAAAAATCAAAACTATAGAGTCAAAATTTTGAAAAATATAGACATTTTCGTAAAAAGTTAAAATGTTCAACCAAAAGTCAAGTTTTCTAAAAATAAGTGGATATTTTGAAAAGGACGAATTTTCTAAAAAAGTTTTTTGAGCCGAAGAGTACATTTGAAGTTTAGATTTTTGGAACAAAGTAGACATTTCCAAATTATAGGCTTACATGGGAAAAACTTTAACATTTAAAAGCTAACCTCAAAATTCTAAAAATGTCCACTTTAATCTTGAATATTTATAAAATATATTCGAATTTTCGATAAAAATTCAAAATTAAAGTCCGGATTTGGAAAAAAAAGTTCAGAAGAAAACTAAAATTTATAAAAATAAAATTTGATTTAATACAAAATCTTAGGGAAAATGCGAGATTTCTAAAAAAAATTGGAATCAAAAATATGCAATTTTCAGATTTAATCACGGAATTTTGATTAAAATTTCTAATATCCGGTAGTAGGTATGACGATTTACGTACTCAAAAATTTATAACTTATCAAATATTCGAAATTTGGAAATTAGGTTCGAAATTTTGTGAGTCTGTTTAGGTTTTAATTAGGAAATTTCTATTTTTAACTTGAAAATTGGTCTATTTCTAGAAATGTTTATCTTTTTTATGAAAATTTCGACTTTTTCTAGGGTCTTGAATTAATATACGAAATAAACAAAATTAAAAGTTTGAAGAAAGGAAATTTATGTAAAGAAACTTGTCTTAAAGAAACTGAAAACTTAAAGTTCAAACTAAAAATATTGATAGATACAAATTTTCTTTAAAATATTAAATAAATAATAAATAACATAAATAAATAAACATTCATTTATGTTTTCGAGTTTTCAAATTAATACTAGAAAAACTTTTCTAAAAATTCTTAATTCTCTATTAAAATTTGTGTTTTTTTTATAGATTGCCAAATAAAAATATCCAAATTATAAATTTTTACATAATTATATTGTTTGAATACCTGCGGCATATAAATTCAGCATCAAAATATTGTAACGCAATGTAAATAGATGGAATAGAATTTAGAATAGAATTGTATAATTTAGTAAATAAAAAAAGTTTCTACAAGGATCTGATAAGGGGAAAAGCGGCCGCGATAACGAAACAAATGGCAAATAAGCGTTACAGAAATTTCGGGAACGATAAGCCTTATCTGCCGAAAAGTTCTAGAAGCCGGGGTCCAAAACTATAAAAGGCGGTTAGCTTTCCCTCGAGTCAGTCAGTTAGAGTCGGTGTAATTAATGAGTTAGTAGAAGTTAATAATAAGTGAGTTAATTGTTCAATTGTGGTGACCCAAGTTGAGTTCAGTAATAAAGTGGTGTAATTCACACGTGGTAATCAATTCGAAATGATAAGCCCGTAACAATATTTATTCTACGCAACAGATGATGCTAATTTTATGACGATAAAGTCGATTTTTCAAACATCGTTTGTAAACTAAACGATGTATCGATATTTTTTATGTTTTACCATCGATGCTGAAACATCGATGTTTACAAACGATATGTCGATGTTTTCAAAACATCGAAATATCGTTTACTTTCCTATAGATGTGTCGCAAAAATATGAAAATATGAGATAATAACAATTTAGAAATTACTAATAATAACTTTTTTTTTAAATAATCAAAAGTATTTGAGAGGCAGCCATGCGGACCTTTTTTTCCAGATATTTATTGGGCTCAGTTGGAAAACACTGGTAGAGATCAAAACATAATTCGATGTTTTGAAAACATCGATGTTTCAACATCGAAGGTAAAACAAAAAATATCGATACATCGTTTAATTTATAAACGAGGATTGAAAAATCGATGTATCGCATCGCGACAGAATTAGCGCCATCTGTTGCATAGAATTAATGAGACGAACGTCCATACCAGTTACCCAAAAGAGGCAGTGTGCCTAAATTTTTACCATCGACGCTGAAACATCGATGTTTACAAACGATATATCGATGTTTTCAAAACATCAAACGATCGTTTGCATCCCTACACACCAATAATAGCAACGACAAGACATTAGCTGCCGTGGGCCCAGAGACTAAATAGACTGAACATTTCAATGTTGTCTCATGCGTACAGTTGAAGCTAAAATGCGGGGTAGTGGGAAGCTGCATCCCACTACTCTTAGACATGGCCGGATTAAGTAAAATTTATAAATACGAAACTTGCTGCGTAACGGTTCTAACGATTTAGATGAAACTTTAGAATTAGGGGCTTTTGGACCAATAGGATAATTTTTATAAGTGCTTTTTGGTAAAAGTTCAGGAGAACTATTTTCAAAGACATCTTGGTTTAATAGTAAAATAATTTTCTTTCAATACGCGACGCCTGTGTACAATATTGTTAAGCCGGTGCTGTAAACACGTCATGATTGCAGTGAAATGGCGGCGCGCGCACGCCGATAATTGAATATTTATATATTTCATTTTTACCTACCCAAAGGATGAAACTCTTGATTTTCCTTCACTAATGTGTTCACTGAGGTTTCAACAATGATCCACAATACACTTCCCCATATTTTCAGGCCATTTTCTAAAAAAAACCCCGATGTTATGTTCGCAACGGTCTGTCAAATAATGAGAGTGCGTTGCAAACTGGGTTGAGCTAGGCTTCCGCCAGGCTTTCATCTGGCTTCACTGCTTACCGTCTTACGTTCAGTCTATTTAGTCTCTGCGTGGGCCGGACTGCTGACACTGGCGAGCCAGATTTGCTCCGCGGGCCGGATTGCTGACACTGGCGGGCCAGATTTGCTCCGCGGGCCATAGTTTGGACACGTCTGGTATAGACTATCATCAGATTCTCAAGGACCATCATCCAGAGTATTGATGTCTCTCATGCCACGAAGACTTAAGATTTTAAAATTCTTACCTTTTTAATAGGTTGAATAAATCTATTATTTTAAATGGAGTTGGGGTCTGCTTCATGTTCCCTAGACCTCTATCGAATTGTGAACAGAGAGTATACAGAAATAGTTTCTGCAGCGTGAGTGAGAACCTAACCTAACCTAAAGTATGGTTCATATGCTGATTAGCAGGGACAACGTTGAGTATTCATCTGGAACTACAGAATGTCAAGAATATGCACCTGGAGTCTCAAATCCTAAAATGATATGTATCTATTAAAGAAACTCGTCCAGATCTCATAAAAGGTCAAAGGGAGTCTACCAAGAAAGACATAAGGTGAATAAACTGAAAAAAGAAATGAGTGGACAAGTGCCAAGAAATTAATACAGAATAGTGTTCGGGGGGGGGGGGGTGATTTTTAGGGAAGTATTTAATTCTCAATCATCTACACTAAAAGCCCCAAGAGGAAGAGGTAAAGTATGAAGTAAGCAAATATTTTGCTAATGACTAATTAATTGGAAGGTATTTTGCAACTGACGTGTTTTTACAACAACAAAACACAACAAAAAAAGAACAAATTAAGAAACACGGCATGTATTTGGCATAAATAAACATATTTTTTTTAAGAACGAACATTGAAGGTTTAATTTAAAACAAAAAATAATGTTTTTTCCTAATTGCTTTTAGTTCTTCAGTTTATTTCGTCAAGAAGCATAACGCAAAAAATATATTTGTAATAATAATAATGCTTCCGCCTTAAAAGATTTTAGGAACTACACGTTTCGTCTAAAATATAAAAACTATGAGCAGATCATTTTAGTAAATCACAGAAAATAACACAAGAACTACATTAAATAATCTATCTGGTAATAACATGAGTAAGTTGGTCACTGCTTGAGTTCGAACTGAGTTGAGTTGGGACGTGATAAATGGTTGGTTGCTTGATGACTTCTTCGTATGAAGGAGGTGGATCGATGCTGAATTCTGAAATCATAGCACGTTCATGTATTAAAATACAAACACCAAAACACAAACAAACACCAAAATAAAAACAAACACAAACAGACACCAAAACACAAACAAACACAAACAAAAAACAATAATTTTTTGATCAAAAGTTGCTAAACCCAGTTATGTATTAGAATCTCTAGCTGCACTCGTTATTAGATGAACTTAATTTGGCTGCAAAATACCTGTGTAAGGAGGAGGCGACGAAGGAAATACCCCTGGGCATTCCTCTGGAGTGTACATCGAGTTGAAATATGCATTTGGCGTTCGTGTTGCCGCAGCCCTTTCTTCAGCTACTCTCTCTAGAAAGCAATACAAATAGGTAATTAGGTCAATCGTTTTATCCTCTTTGACATGTTGATGAATTGTCATGCTTTTCTAGTTTTAGAATTTTCAGGTTACCATTTCATTATAAAGTGTCCCAGTATAACATAATGCGGAATATTTATCAGATTCAGATTTCAATATAAGTTCTTTTTTGACTTTATTTGGTGTCGTCAGTGTAGGAGATACCGAGAGTAGGATACGTGAAGTGAATAAGGAAAATTGAAAGTAGTGGTGGGGCAATAGTTCTGTGGTAAAAGAGTCTGCCTCTCACGTGAAGATCCCAGGTTCGATCCCTGGTCGCGTATTCGCATTGTTTATTATGATACAGAGCATCAGTGCTCTGAAACGTAGTAAGAAATGCTAAAATGATAATGACATTCTTTACTAGGACACAGAGCAGTAGACGAAGGTTTCCCAAACAGAGCATCTGTGCTCTGAAACGTAGTAAGAAATGCTAAAATGGTAATGACATTCTCTACTAGGACCCAGAGTAGTAGACCAAGGTTTCCCAAATTTTTTTTGCCCCAGTTATTTTTATGCTTCTACTTCGTGACCTACCAGATTTTTTAATCATCTTAAAACTTCTTTTTTTTTCTAAAAATATCGACCACATTGTGAAGTTAGAAGTCAAAATTTCGCCTTTTCTTTCTACTTCGCCTTATCTTTTCTCAAAATTTGATCCAAAAATTTTACATCGAAATCCCGAATTGATTTCAAAGTTTTCTTTAATCTTAAAACTAAGTTTTTTACCATGCTGAGTTTCTCTTAAAATTTCAATATTTTTTTGAAATTTTTTAGAATACATTTAATTTTTAAGATTATGCTAAACAATCGACGTTAAAATAGAGAATTTTTTTCTAAAATTTGTGCTTAAAATTGTTGGTCAAACTTTTGAAAGGAACCGTGAAATAGTAAAGCTATTTCAAAAATTCCCAACTTAAACTTTCAATTTTTTGTGTTTATCCTAAACCTAAACCTTTTTTTGTGTTTTGGCTTTTTTGCAAAGATTTTGACTTTAGAAATCGTAAGATTTTCTGTTAATTAAAGTTAAATTTTCCTTTTATTTTTATTTTTTCCAACACAAACGTTTATTTTTTTTCTGTACTTCTGGGGAGAAGTTCCAAAGTTCGACCTATTCCTCTTTAATCTTAAAACTGAGCTTTTCCACCATGCTGAGTTTATCTTGAAATTTCGATACTTTTTTGAAACTTTTTCGAATATATTTAATTTCTAAGAGTATTCTAAATAGTCGACGGTAAAATAGAGAATTTTTTTCTAAAACTTTCGGCTAAATTTCAAAGTCAAAATTTCACAGAAAAATGTAGATTGTTGGTTAAATTTTGAGAGGAACCATAGTAAAACTATTTCAAAAATTCCCAACTTAAACTTTCAATTTTTTTGATTTAACCTAAACCTTTTTTTGTGTTTTGGCTTTTTTTGCAAAGATTTTAACTTTAGAAATCGTAAGGTTTTTCAGATTTTCTGTTAATTAAAGCTAAATTTTCCTTTAATTTTCATTTTTTTCAACACAAACGTTTATTTTTTTCTGTACTTCTGGGGAGAAGTTTCAAAGTTCGACCTATTTCTCTTTAATCTTAAAACTGAGCTTTTTCACCATGCTGAGTTTATCTTGAAATTTCGATACTTTTTTGAAACTTTTTCGAATACATTTAATTTTTAAGATTATTCTAAACAGTCGACGGTAAAACAGAGAGTTTTTTTTTAAACTTTCGCTTAAACTTCAAAGTCAAAATTTCACAAAAAAAATGTAGATTGTTGATCAAACTTTGGAGAGGAATTATGAAATAGTAAAGCTATTTCAAAAATTCCCAACTTATGTTTAACCTAAAATTTTGATTTTTTTTTTGGGTTTTTTGTAAAGATTTTGACTTTAAAAATTGTAAGGTTTTTCCGATTTCTTGTTAATTAAAGCAACATTTTATTTTCATTTTTATTTTTTTCAACACAATTGTTTATTGGTTTTTTTCTCTATATTTCTGGTCTAAATTTAAACTCGTTTTTGTCTTACAACCAATTTAGGCTAGAATTTTTTTTAGCATTGATATTGATTATTTATAAACTTTTAATAAAAATTGAGAATTTTGTAAGCATAAGATATCGTTTTTAAAATAGATATTTTTTAAAATTTAGAAATCAAAAATAATGATTGGGTTTCTTTTTGAAATATTTTACCATTTTTCTCAAAATTACCATTTTAAATAAAAAAGTCGATGTAAATTTCAAAATACCACCTTAAACCTGAAATTTTCGCTTTTTTTTGTTGTGACTCCAATATTTCGATTCTTATCAAAACTCCAAATTTAAATCTTTAATTTTTAGTTTCTGTGTGTTTCAGTTTTGGTAAAAATTTGAAAATTTGAAATTTTCAAAAAATTAATTTTTTTTAAAAGTTTTGAAATAAAGTGGTATCATACTTTTAAAAAAGTCGAAGTTCTAATAAAAAAATATTTAAAATAAGTTAAAATATTGAAAAAGGGTTGCAATTTTGAAAATAGAGGAAATTTTCGAAATAAAAGTAAATATTTTGAAATGCCAACATTTTTAGAAAAAGTGGCAATTTAAAAATCGTTAAAATTCTAAAAGAAACGACATTTTTAAATAAAACCTGAAATTTCCAAATTAATGTACAAAAAAGTCGAGATTAATACAAGTAGATATTTTTGAGTTATAAATTGCAAAAATAAAATAAATGTGCAAAAAATTTTAAAATCCTTAGCCTGGATTTTTAAATGTTGATATTTTTTAGGTTAAATTTAAAAAATAAGTCAAAATTTCGAGACACAGTAGAAAATCTAACGTCAAAACTTTGAGAAAATTTCGAAATGTTGATAAAAATATTTTTTTTTTGTGGAACGGACTAATCCTTGGTTATATTCAAAAATTGAAACACAAATCTTGTTCCCAGAAACAAAGAAACGCTTTAGGGCAATCTTTGTTGTGTTTTTACTTCTTTCTTGGTTTCACGGAACAAGATTTGTATTTCAATTTTTGATAAAATGGGAACTTGAAAAAGTGAAAATTTTCAAGTGTCGAATTGTTGTGATAAATCGATCAAAAATCAAAATTTCAACAAAAAATCACAATTTAGAAATAATAGGAATTTTAAAATTTCGAAATTTTCAATAAATTAGTTTTCAAGAAGTGGATATTTTTAAAAAAAGAGTCGTAATTTTCATAAAAATATAATTCTTTGGAAACAAATAAAAAGTAAAAACAATGTCCAAAAAGTCATCATTTCTAGAAGAAACAGAATTGAAATAATTCTGTAATTGTAAAATATTTCATCATTTTTCTCAAAATTTCCATTTTAAATAAAAAAGTCGATGTAAATTTGCAAATATTAGCTTAAACCTGGAATTTTCGCTTTTTTATTGTGACTACAATATTTCGTTTCTTATCAAAACTCCAAATTTAAATCTTTAATTTTTAGTTTCTGTGTGTTCCAATTTTAAGAAAAAAATTTTAATTTGAAATTTTCAAAAAATGTATATCTACTTTTTAAAGAAAGTCAAAGTTTCGAAATAAAGTGGTATCATACTTTTAAAAAAGTCGAAATTTTAATTAAAAAAATATTTTAAATAAGTTAAAAGTTTGAAAAAGAGTAGAAGTTTTGAAAATAGTGGAAATTTTCGAAATAAAAGTAAATATTTTGGAATGTCGAAATTTTCAGAAAAAGTGGCATTTAAAGACTTTAAAATTCTAAAAGAAACGACATTTTTAAAAAACCTGAAATTTCCAAATTAATAAGGTACAAAAAAGTCGAGATTATTGAAGGTAGATATTTTTAAGTCGCAAATTGCAAAAAGTAACTTTGTCACAAGCCAAAATGTGCAAAAAATGTTAAAATCCTTAACCTGGATTTTTAAATGTCGATCTTTTTTAGGTTAAATTTAAGAAATAAGTCAAAATTTCGAGAAACAGTGGAAAATCTACAGTCAAAATTTTGAGAAAATTCCGAAATGTTGATAAAAATGGTTTTGTTTGGTGGAACGGACTGGTCCTTGATTATTTTCAAAAATTGAAATACAAATCTTGTCCCCTGAAACCAAGAAACGCGTCAGAACAATTTTATTTGTTTTTTTTTCATTTTTCTTGGTTTCAGGGGACAAGATTTGAATTTCAATTTTTGGTAAAAATGGGAACTTGAAAAAGTTGAATTTTTTAATTGTCGAATTTTTGTGATAAATCGATCAAAAATCAAAGATCAAAATTTTATCAGAAAATCACAATTTAGAAATAATTGGAATTTTGAAATGTCGAAATTTTCAATAAATTAGTTTTCAGGAAGTGGATATTTTTAAACAAAAGAGTCGTAATTTTCATAAAAATAGAATTCTTCGGAAACAAGTAAAAACAATGTCCAAAAAGGCATCATTTCTAGAAAAAACAGAATTGAAATAATTCTGTAATTGTAAAATATTTTATCATTTTTCTCAGAATTTCCATTTTAAATAAAAAAAGTCGATGCAAATTTCAAAATATCAGTTTAAAGCTGAAATTTTTGCTTTTTTTATTGTGACACCAATATTTCGATTCTTATCAAAACTTTAAATTCAAATCTTTAATTTTTAGTTTCTGTGCTCCAATTTTGAGAAAAAATTGAAAAATTGAAATTTTCAAAAAATTAATATCTACTTTTCAAAGGAAGTCAAAGTTTCAAAATAAAGTGGTAACATACTTTTAAAAAAGTCGAAATATTAATAAAAAATATTTAAAATAACTTAAAATTTTGAAAAAAAGTAGAAATTTTGAAAATAGTGAAAATTTTCGAAATAAAAGAAAATATTTTGAAATGCCAATATTTTCAGAAAAAGTGGCAATCTAAAAATCGTTGAAATTGTGAAAGAATCGACATTTGTAAAAAACCTGAAATTTCCAAATTAATAACGTATAAAAAAGTCGAGATTAATACAACTAGATATTTTTGAGTTATAAATTGCAAAAAGTAATTTTGTCAAGAACCAAAATGTGCAAAAAATGTTAACCTGGATTTTTAAACGTCGATCTTCTTTAGGTTAAATTTAAAAAATAAGTCATAATTTTAAGAAACAGTAGAAAATCTAAAGTCAAAATGTTGAGAAAATTCCAAAATGTTGATAAAAATGCTTTTTTTTGGTGGAACCCACTGATCCCTGGTTATCTTCAAAAATTGAAATACAAATCTCGTTCCCAGAAACGAAGAAACGCTTTAGAGCAATCTTTGTTGTGTTTTTAAATCTTTCTTGGTTTCAGGGAACAAGATTTGTATTTCAATTTTTGATAAAAATGGGAACTTGAAAAAGTGAAAATTTTCAAGTGTCGAATTTTTCTGATAAATCGATCAAAAATCAAAGATTAAAATTTCAATAAAAAATCACAATTTAGAAATAATTGAAATATTGAAATCTCAAAATTTTCAAAAAATTAGTTTTCAGAAAGTGTATATTTAAAAAAAAGAGTAATTTTCATAATCGAGTTCTTCAGAACCAAGCAAAAACAATGTCCAGATGTCATGATTTCTAGAAAAAACAGAATTATTTAAAAAAGCCCACCTTTTCAAAATATTTCAATATTTATTAAAGAAACAGAAGATTTTCAATTACAATGTTGAAATTTTAAGTCAGAGTACGAAATTTCGAAAATACCACAAATTTTTTAAAAATAAAACGTAAACTTTAGAGAAAACGTCAAAATGATCAAAATAAATAAAATAAAATAAGACAAAGTACGAAATTTGGAAAATAACACGAATTTCTAAAAAATAAAACGTAAATTTTAGAGAAAAAGTCAAAGTGATCAAAATACATAAAATAAAATAAGACAAAGTACAAAATTTGAAAAATAACACGATTTTTTTAAAAATAAAACGCAAACCTTAGGGAAAAAGTCAAAATAATCAAAATAAGTTAGATAAAATAAGACAAAGTACAAAAGTTGGAAAATAACACGAAATTTTTAAAAATAAAACCTAAAATTCGGAGAAAAAGTCAAAATGATCAAAATAAATAAAATAAAATAAGACAAAGTATAACATTTGGAAAATAACACGAATTTTTAAAAAAAAACCTAAACTTTAGAGAAACAGTCAAAATGATCAAAATAAATAAAATAAAATAAGACAAAGTACGAAATTTAAAAAATAAAACGAATTTTTCAAAACTAAAACGTAAACTTTAGAGAAAAAGTAGAAATGATCAAAATAAATAAAATAAAATAAAACAAAGGACAAAATTTGGAAAATAACACGAATTTTCAAAATAAAACTTAAACTTCGGACAAAAAGTCAAAATGTTCAAAATAAATAAAATAAAATTTTCAAAAAACCATATATTTTAAAAAATCTGAAGATTTTCAAAATAAGTCAAAAATGTGCGTAAAGGTCAAATTTGTGAAATAAGTATAATAATAAATAAATAAATAATATATAATAATAAAATAAGCAAAATGTATACATAAGGCCAACATTTTGAAGAATAAAAATTTTAAAAAGTGTAAATTTTGAAAAATAAAGACAATTTTTAAATGTCGCAATTTGTAAAAAAAAAACTAAACATGCTGAAATTTTCTACAAAATCGTTTTTTTTTAATGCGAAATTTTCAAACATGAGGAATTCTTCAAAAAAGTTGGATATTTTTTATAAAGTCAAAACTTTTAAAATGTTCAAGGTTTTCAGTCAGTCAATATTAAAAAAATAACGATTTTAAAAAAGGTTCAAATTTGCAGTCGATGGAAATATTAAAAAAATTTAAATATTCAAAGAAAATTGAATAATTTAGGAAAAAAAATGAAATATTTGCATACATTTCAATGATGTATTATAAAAGTCAGTTCAACTGAATTTTTGAAATATTTCATAGGATTTGCTATTATTTTTCAGTATTATAAAAACATATTTTTTTGGTGAAAGGGAAAATTGAAACACAAATCTTTAAAAATTTCAATTTATAAAAGTCGAGGTTTTAATAAAAAAATTAGTTCATTTTTAAACCCGTCTAAAATTTTATGTCGAAATATTTGTTTTAAAATCAAAATATCTAAGCAATCCAAATTCAACCAAAAATTCTGATTTTTTCTGGAAGTTTCAACTTCATAATCTCAAAATTTGGAAGAAGAAATATCGACTTTATTATCGACTTGAGAGTCAAATATTTCAACAATTAATACTGCTTAAAAAATTGAAATACAAATCTTGTGCCCTGAAACCAAACAAAATTAAACAAACACAACAAAGGTTGCTCTAACGTGCCTCGATAGCCAAGCTATCATCTTCAGAGAGATACTATAAGAGATGAATGTCCTTTTTTTTTAAATTTAATCTATCCGCAAAGGGTAACCCCATTATGTCTTGGAAAAATAGGTGCTTTGAATCAGAGTAGACTTTGTCGACCATTTACGTAAATACGTAGGCTTCATTGTCTACTGCAGCGTTTCCCAAACTTTTTTCATCATGACTCATGTTACTTTTATGCTTCCCCTTCATAACCCACTAAAAGATCTTAAAACATCGTTTTTCTTCTTTAAATTTCAAGTCAAAATTTCGTCTTTTCCTTCTAGAATGTTAAATTTCGTTTTCTCAAAATTTCGACTTTGATTTCAAAATTTTTTCTAAAAATTCGACGTTGGAGAATTTATTTTATTAAAATTTTGAAAATACAAGTGGTTCTTTTAAAATGACATTTTCTAAAAGTCAAAATTTTCAGAAAAAGTTTAAATTTAAGAAACGCTCAAATTGTGACCGTCAAACTTTTGAGAAAACGCCGAATTTTCCAAAAACAAAAGTTAATAACGTATAGAAAAGTCGAAATTAAAAAATAGCGTTTTTTGGGTCAGCAACTGTAAAAAGTAAATTTCGAGCTAGCCAAAATGTACAAAAAAGTGAAAATTCTCTGTTTAAATATTCAAAAATTTTGAAATGTCGATTTTTTTAAGTTAAATTTACAAAAAAATTCGAGAAAAAAAAATTGAGGTCACAATTTTGAGAAAAAAATCGAAATGTTGATAAAAATGAGATCTTGATAAAATGTGGTCATTTTGAATGTCAATTTTTTTAAAAATAAATCGATATTTATAACAGTCAAAATTCCGATAAAAAGGCGAAAATCGAAAATTTAAAATGGATTTAGGATTTTTACAAAAAGGTCAATATTTAGAAATAACGTAAATTTTGAAATGTCAAAATTTCAATCAAATGTCAAAATTTTAGAAAGTGAGAGTTTTGAAAATATTAAAATTTTCGGAAATAATTCGTAATTTTCATAAAAATTGAATTCTCATGCTCATTAAAGGTCTGTGTCCCAATAAAGAATGCCATTATCATTTTAACAATTCTTACTTACCATTTCTAAAAAAATTGAAATACAAATCTTGTCCTCTGAAACCTCGTTCTCTGAAGAGAGATACTAGTATCTGTCTGAAGATGATATGATTGGTTATCGAAATGCGTTAGATCAACCTTTGTTGTAAGTTTTTAATCTTTTTTGGTTTCAGGGGATAAGTTTTGTATTTCAATTTTTAAAGATAACCGAGGACCAGTCCGTTCCACCAAAATTACCATTTTTTACTACGTTTCAAAGAACTGATACTCTGTATCATAGTAAATAATGCCAATGTGCTCTCCGGTCACCGATCACATAATTTTGAATCTACTACATCAAAAATTAAAATAGAAATCTTGTCCCCTGACACCAAAAAGATTAAAAAACACAACAAAGGTTGCTCTTGCGCGTTTCGATTGAGTATCTCTCTGAAGATGATAGTTTGGCTATCGAAACGCATTAGAGCAACCTTTGTTGTGTTTTTTAATTTTTCTTGGTTTCAGGGAACAAGATTTCTATTTCAATTTTTGAAGATAACGAAGGACCAGTCCGCTCCACCAAAATTACCATTTTTACTACGTTTCAGATAGGGCTTACAATACCGAACCAAAATCTGAATACCGGTATTTGATATTTGAAATTTGAAATATCGGGATACCGGTATTAAAACCGGTATTATTAATAAAAAATTTACTAGTTATATTTTTACCTACCTCAGTTGTTATATTGACTTGTTAACAAATAATATATGAAATCCAATAAATATTGTTTTGAAATGAGTAGATATTATTTATTTTATTTCATAGAGAGTAGGAATAGATAGATAAAAAAAACGTACAAGTAAAAATAAAAGTACATATTAAATTCTATGTTACATTTTACATATAATAGGCTCGTTTGGCATTATATAATTAAAGAAGTAAAAAATATAATTAAATTGAAAGTATTTATGAAATAATATTAATAACTTGCCTTTTGTTTAATAAAGTATGCTCTTAAAAAACATAAACAATCAATCGTTTCATCATCAAGCGAGGACCGAATTTTCGTACAAATATTACCAGCCACCGAAAAAGCTCTTTCTGATTCTACACTTGTCGGCACTATTGTCATTAAGAAATCATACACATTTTGTAAATACGTTCCTTTTGTTCCTGTTTTTTCAAAAAAAAGTAATTTCATCTTTTATTTTTTGTTCCAGACCTGGTTTTTTTTTAAACGCAGGCACGGATGAAGTATTTAGTGTTTCGTCTATTGCTGCCTGTAGTTTTTTCTTTAATGCGTTTACGTTTACCTTGTCAGATTCTAATACTGTTTCATTACTAATTTGGGAAGATATTGGAAGGGATGTTTCTTGCACAACTTCCATATCTTCTGTATCTTCTAGATTTTCATGTGTAAGCCGTTTAGTTAAGCTTACATTTTTTTTTAATGATTGTAAATTTGGATAAGCGTTTAAATATTTCTCCAACATCTTGTGAGCCCTTTTGCAGATACAGAAGTATTTGTGATAATTCAGTTCGTCTCAGTAAAATTCGAGATTTTAATGCTTCCAATAATTCTAATGCAATTGCAGATTTTTGCTGGGAAAGAGTATCTAACATAATCAAATGGTGCCATACTCGGCTCGGTATGTGTAATAAATGTGCCTGATATAGATTTTAATACAATGAAATTGTTTGTTTACCTTCAAAAAAGATTTCTTGTAATTAATTAATATTATTTTAAATTAGATTTATATTGTGCATAAATTCAAATTTTATCAACTAATGTAATACCAAAATACCGGTATTTTTACATAAATACCGGTTTTTAATAACGGACAAAAATCGTCCGGGATTCCGGTATTCGGGATCCCGGAATCCCGGTATTGTAAGCCCTAGTTTCAGAGCGCTTATGCTCTGTATCACAGTAAATAATGCCAATACGCTCCCCGGTCACCGATCGCACAATTTTCAATCTACTACATCAAACATTGAAATAGAAATCTTGTCCCCTGAAACCAAGAAAAATTAAAAAATACAACAGAGGTTGCTGTAATGCGTTTCGATTGAGTATCTCTCTGAAGATGATAGCTTGGCTATCGAAACGCATTAGAGCAACCTTTGTTGCGTTTTTTAATCTTTCTTGGTTTCAGGAGACAAGATTTCTATTTAAATTTTTGAAGGACCAGTCCGTTCCACCAAAATTACCATTTCTTACTACTTTTCAGAGCACTGATGCTCTGTAACTCAGTAAATAATGCCAATACGTTCCCCTGTCACCGATCGCACAATTTTCAATCTACTACATCAAAAATTGGAATAGAAATCTTGTCCCCTAAAACCAAGAAAGATTAAAAAACACAACAGAGGTTGCTCTAATGCGTTTCGATTGAGTATCTCTCTGAAGATGATAGCTTGGCTATCGAAACGCATTAGAGCAACCTCTGTTGTCGATTGAGTATCTCTCTGAAGATGATAGCTTGGCTATCGAAACGCATTAGAGCAACCTTTGTTGTGTTTTCTAATCTTTCTTGGTTTCAGGAGACAAGATTTGTATTTCAGTTTTTGAAGATAACCATGGACCAGTCCATTCCACCAAAAAATACTACATCAGTTTGTTATAACCAACTTGAATTCGACAAATACTCCGAGGGCAACGTTTAGAAGACTTTCAAAATACTGAAAGAGAGACAGACTGATTGGATTATCATAAAATTATTGAATAATATTTTTAACGTTACCTAAAAGTTTTGCTTTAGTTATTAATTTAATAATATGTAAACAGTTTAAAATATCATAATGTTAATACACAAATATTGTCCATGAAACTTCTTCTTGTTCTTGGGTTCAAGGAACAAGACTTGTATATGAAATTTTGAGGATAACTAAAGACCAGTCCAAAAAAAAATATTATAATGTTAGTTAAAAAAGAAATTTAAGTGATCTAGAGATTTGAATCAAGGCAGGCAAGAGAAGATCCACCGAGTTGAATTTCAGCTTGTCATTATATGGGAAAAAAATAGTAATACTTTTCCACAGTTGTACTAATCCCAAATGCAAATTTTTTTAACAAGGAAAAGTGCTCCAGATGTAATCGCAGGATCGAAAAAGATAAAAGAGCATTGTTCTTGAATTTTTTTAACGACAATTCGATCTGACAATAATTGACGTCATTCCATCGTGCGTCAGTCTTTTTAGACACGTAAATGCAATTTGACAAAGTACAAATTCTTTGATGTCTCAATTGTTTCTTTAAACACTCATCACACAAGCAAATGTGTTGCTTGTTAACTGACACAAGCAAATTGTTGCTCATGTACGAAATTTGCACGCGAAAAGTGTTCACGAATGCAAAACACGTGACACACTTTTCTAAAAGTCGATAAAATCAAGATAAGACATTTTGTATTTGTAGTGCAGTAAATGTTGTTTATTTTGTGCCATAAATCCAAGTTTTAAAGTGATTATTACGTCAAATAGATAAACGAGGATCGACTTTTATTATGACTATTTGGATCAATTTTAATTACCACAAATAATTATTATTCTCGAGGCCAACGACACACGATTACCTAGTCTATTTTTTTTGCGTTGGCCCTTATCAGTTTCCATAACTCATAGAATGTTAACAATAAATATAACAATAAATATTAAACGAATTTCGACCAAGTTTCGCTTTTCGGCATTATCAACGATTGCATCAGTAATTTGTTTGGCTGTTGTTACTCTAACCATCTTTATGGATCACATCATCTAGATGTACAGTCTGAGCCAAAAATCAAGTACTTTGGCACTCTTTCTCTTACTATAACAATAAATATTGAACGAATTTCGACCAAGTTTCGCTTTTCAGCATTATCAACGATTGCATCAGTAATTTGTTTGGCTGTTGTTAATCTAACCATCTCCATGGCTTACTATATCTACATGTACAGTTGAGCCAAAAATCAAGTACTTTGGCACTCTTTGTCTTACTATAACAATAAATATTAAACGAATTTCGACCAAGTTTCGCTTTCCAGCATTATCAACGATTGCATCAGTAATTTGTTTGGCACATCATCTACACGTACAGTCTGAGCCAAAAATCAACTACTTTGGCACTCTTTCTCTTATGTCTCGCTTATGCAGTGGAGATCTAACCTTCCATAACTTTTTGCTGCGATAGCTGTCAGTGAACTACCTTAAATAAGCAAGATTCCAAGGTGAGGGTCAAAAGATGGACAATCACTTTAAAATCTTGATAGTGCGGTAAATTTAAGTAAAATCAGATAAACATTATGAAGTTGCTGCAAGTAAAATTCATAAACAACGTGAAGATAAAATTGGTAGGTGTGAATCGATTCCATTTACATCCAGTGGCGGCTGGTCCTATAGAGCGCAAGAGCGCGCGCACCTCGTGAAATGAGTGATTAATTTTTTTTCTGTTTAATGTAAAAGACAAGGATTTATCACATTTTTAAGTACTAAATAATGACCTCTTAATTAACTAGTACTTGTGCATTACTTGGAATAAAGTGGGCATATGTTTTATTCCATTTTGAGGAAATTTAAATAAGTTGGTGCGCTCAGAACTAAGCACTTAGCGTGGCTGCTGTACGATTCCTATCAACGGCATCCTCGCGTTACGTAGAAACAAACTACGGAGCGCGCATTAAAGTTAGCGCAGTACGCCGCTCCCCCACGGGATGATGTCGGATGATGAGTACGAGACAGAGTTTGAAGTGAAATATTTGTGGTTCATGTGATAAGATTTCTGTTACAACTTTTGTGTCTTAATTTTGTTTCGAAATGAAGGATAGATTTTCATATCGTCAATCAATTATATTTCGATTATCTAATTATTAACATAAAAAGAAGTCATATGAGTTACAAATTTTATTACGTTTAATACTTCTGCAATCAATCTGACAGTACCATATCTTGTTACATCTGTCAGCGTTGTCTGTTATTGTTGTTATTGGCTGATTTGTATGGTTTAAATATTTAAACAAATTTTAAAATGAGTGACACAGACTGAACACTTTGAAGTTTTAAAACTATAAATGTTCAATCATTTAAATTATAATGAAAGTTACGAGAATGTTTTGTGTATTATTATTATGCATTACTACTTAACGATGAAAAACAAGTAACAAGCAAATGACAATTTGATGTTTTCGAAACATCGATATATCGTTTGTAAACATCAATGTTTCAACATCGATTCTAAAACATAGAAAATATCGATTCATCGTTCAGTTTACAAACGATGTTTGAAAAATCGATGTATCGTATCGCGATGGAATTAGTGTCATCTGTTGCATAGAATTAATATTGACGGTACAAATGACCACACAATTTTGTAACTAGTCGCTGGATAGCAGCAGTGTATATTTAACAAATTGATACTGAAGCTTAGCAGCAGGCATACAAACAGTACAATTATCTGACAATTCATAGTTTAGATATTTTTATTTGGCAACCTATAAAATAACACAAATTTTGAAAGAAAAATGAGAATTTTTAGAAAAGTATTAATTTGAAAACTCGAAACTATAAACAGAATTTTCACAATTATTTACTATTTATTTAATATTTAAAAAAAATCTTACCTATCAAGATTTCTGGTTTGAATTTCAAATATTCAGTTCCTTTAAGACAACTTACTTTACATAAATTTCCTTCTTTTGAACTTTTAATTTTGTTAATTTCATATTTTAATTGAAAACCTCTAGAAAAAAAATCGAAATTTTCATAAAAAAGATAAACATTTCTAGAAATAGACCAATTTTCAAGTTAGAAATAAAAATGTCCAAATTAAAACCTTAACAGAATTCTCAAAATTTCGGACCTAATTTCCAAATTTGGAATATTTGAAAAGTTGTCAATTTTTGAATAAATAAATCTTCATATTTAATACAAGAAATTATAAATTTTTATCAAAATTCCTTGTTTAAATTTGAAAATTGCATACTTTCCAATTCCAAATTTTCTTAGAAATCTCGAACCCTTTCCTGAAATTGTGTATTAAATTTTTATTTTTATAAATTTTGGTTTTTTCCGAATTGTTTCCCCAAATCCGGACTTTAATCTAAAAATTTTCTCCAAATTTTGAACATTTTTTTTAATATTTAAGATTAAAGTGGAAAATTTTAGAACTTTTAGTTTAGCTTTAAAATGTTAAAGTTTCTTTCCATGTATGTTTATAATTTGGAAATGTCTGCTTTGTTTGAAAAATTTAAACTTCAAATGTACTCTTCGGCTCAAACATTTTTTTTACAAAATTTGACTTTTTCAAAATAACCAGTTTTTTGAAAATCTTGCCTTTTTATTGAACATTTTTAACTTTTTATGAAAATGTCTACATTTTTCAAAATTTCGAATAATTAAAATTTTCGTATTTTTTCCGTTTTTTAAAATTTTTAGTTTTTCGAAAATTTGGAACTATTTGAAAATTGCGATTTTCAAAAAATTTCGGATTCTTTTGAAAATTTTGAATTTTTAAATTTTTGACTCTTTTTTAAAAATTACTAAGACTCAAAGCTTGGCTTTTTTAAGAGTTTGGTATTTGCACAAACTGCTTTGACTTTTATAAAAATTTGAGTTTATATAAAAATTTCGAATTGTTTTTGAAAATCTGGAGTTTTTTCTGAAAATTTTAATTTTTTATGAAAATTCAACATTTTTCAAAATTTCAACTTTTAATTTTTCCAAAATTTTCAATTTATTTTTGAAAATTGTGGCTTTTTAAAAATTTTTATAATTTTTAGCTATTTCTCAAAATTTCGAATTTTTCGTTAAATCTTTACTTTTCCAAAATTACATTTTTTTAAGTTAAATTAAAACCACTTTTAAAAAAGTTTGGCATTTTCGAAAATTTCATTTTTTCATAAAAAAATTTGAAATTTTCTTAAAAGGCATGTTATGAAATTTTCCAGTTGTCTTCAAAATGTCGACTTTCTTTTTAAACATTTCGATATTTTTCAATTTTCAATACTATTGAAAATTTTTATCCTCTTTGGAATTTTGACTATTTTATAAAATTTCGACCTTTTTTGAAAATCTTTACTTTGGTCAAAATTACAATTTATCTTCAAATGAAGTTAGTAAATAAAATGTCGCTTTTTTTGAAAATCGGATATTTTTAATTTTTTTTTTTTAATATTGTCTTGAATTTTTTTACTATTTCTTTCAGAATTTCCACATTTTTGGAAATTTCGACTTTTATGAAAATATCGATATTTTTTTAAATTTTAACTTGAAATTTCGATTCAAAATTCGTCTGTTAAAATTCCGACTTTCTCGAAAATTTGAAATGTTTTCAAATATTTCGTTTTTTAAAAATTTTCGAATTCCTTTTTTTTATTAGTGCGACTAAAAAATTTTCAAAATTTGATATTTTCTCAAAACTGCGCTTTTTTTTAAATTCCGGCTTTTATAAAGTTTGGCATTTTTACAAAATTTTGCCTGACGTTTTAAAAAAAAAGTTTTATCGAAATTTAGACTTTTTTTGAAAAACCTGAATTTTTTATGAACATTTTAACGTTTCAAAATTTAGCCTTTTCTTTTAAATTTTCGAAATTCCTCAAAATTTTAAGTTTTTTTTTTCAAAATTTTGGGTATTTTAAAAATTTTGACATTTTTAAAATTCGTTTATTTGTCAAAATTCCAAAATTTGTAATAAACCAGATTTTATTTTTATAAATTTTACTTTTTTCCCGAAATTTAAGTTTATTTTGACATTTCATAAAAAATAATCAAAGAAATTAGGCGAGGAAAGACCATCAACCAATAAACAGTGTTAGAAACTTCGAGTTTAAAGGCGAATTGTCGAGTTTTCCTCGAAATTTCGACTTCAATCTCGAAATATCAATTTTTTTCTCGAAACTCCAGGAGTAAAGTCAAAATTTCAACTCTAATCTCAAATTTCGACTTTAATATGGAAATTTCGAGAAAAAAGTCGAAATTTCGGTTATTAAAAATTGAAGTAACTGAACACATCCTACCGTCATCTGTCAATATTGTATGCCAAACCTAATTTTCGTGTACATTTATGGTCGAATGTTCGAGATTAAAGTCGAAATTTTGACTTTGACCTTAGAATTTCTAGAAAACAGTTGAAATTTTGGAATTGAAGGCAAAATTTCGAGAAGAAAGTCAAAATTTCGACATCAGAGTCAAAATTTCGACATCAGAGTCAAAATTTTGACGAAATTTCGAGAAAAAAGTGGAAATTCCAATTAAACTCGGAATTAAAAAAAGTTCTTTTTAAATTGATGTCCTTTTCTACACTTTCCGAATTTTGACTTCTTAAATTCGCAATTAAATATTTAAAAAACATCAGAAAAACATCGATGTATCGATACTGAATACCGATGTTTAAGACTTCGATGTTTCATTGAAAAAAATCTCGATGTTCAACATCGATGCTTTTTTGAACGATGTTTGCATCTCTAAAAACAAGTACTTAACTGTGAAAACCATTTGGTATTTGGTTCTAAATTATAGAAAAAATAGTTCGTTGAATAAACACCCACCACTAATTAAGACATTGTCAGCATGCGTGAAAATTTGAAGTGTATGTTTGTCAGTGTCAGTATTCTGCTTCAGGTTTTAGAAGATTTAATTGTGTTTTTAAAATGAACAGCATTTTTATATTAAAAAACGATTTTGGTATACTTCCATTAGAAGAGAAAGTGAGAATAAAAGAACTAGGTAGGCGTTTGCCAGTGTTAAAATTGAAATAAAAATGTGAAAAATAAATAATTAAATAAATAAAATACTATTAAATACCACGCCTTACAAAAAGCGTTCGTTTCTCCTAAATTTAATACCTTGCTGCGGCATTGAAGTTACCTAAACTTTAACTATTAATATTTTTTGCATCTGCGCACCCCCTGTCAAAAAGTCACCAGCCGCCACTGTTTACATCTGACTAATTTCTTGATTAATTTCAAAGTTCAAGTCCTTAAAACAGATAAATTTAGAGTAAGTATTAGTTATTAGACAGTTTTATTTGACCTCCAGAAAGTGTGTCAATGAATTTCAAGTGAATTTATTATTAAACTATCTGAAAAACAGGAATGATTCTTGAGTTCTAAAAGAAGAAACACGTGACAATAAGTATGTTAAAGAGCTAATTTTTTCGCAAAATTTTCTTTCTTTAAATTGTTTGACCCATTCTAGAAATTTTGAAGGACTCTTTTCACAACATTTCTATTACTCGATTGAAATCATTATTTTTTTCCTGTTAACTTTTAATCTGAATTTAAAATTTTTAGCAAAAGTCCAAACGGCGAGTCGATGGGAGAATTTCGAAGAAAAATTAAATTAAAAACATCTCAAAATATTGTGATCCGCATAAACAAGCTAAAAAGTGCTAAAAATATGACAAAAATCAAATATTCGATGTAGCTCTTATATATGACAATAAAAATTGTTCAGTATCTTTTTAGTAATACTGTTAATTAAATTGAAATGAGGTGCTTTATACTGATTCTTTGCCTAAAATAACCATGGACGAAGTTAGGTCATCAGATCTCGGAGGGCCAAAGCCCATAATATTGTAACGCAATGTAAATAGATGGAATATAATTTAGAATAGAATTGTAGAATTTAGTAAATAAAAAAAGTTTCTAGAAGGATCTGATAAGGGGAAAGCGGCCGCGATAACGAAACAAATGGCAGATAAGCATTCCAGAAATTTCGGCAAACGATAAGCCTTATCTGCAGGATTTTTCTATAACCTGGGAGCCAAAACTATATAAGGCGGTCGCCTTTCCCTCGAGTCAGTTAGTTAGAGTCAGGCAGTGTAATTAGTGAGTTAGTAGTTAGAGGTAAAGAAGTGAGTTCATTATTCAGTTGTAGTGTTCCTTATCTGCCGAAAAGTTCTAGAAGCCGGGAGCCAAAACTATAAAAGGCGGTCAGCTTTTCCTCAAGTCAGTCAGTTAGAATCAGTGTAATTAGTGAGTTAGTAGAAGTCAATAATAAGTGAGTTAATTGACAATTGTGGTGATCCAAGATGAGTTCAGTAATAAAGTGGGTATTATTTGATAAGTGTAATCATTTTAAACCGATAAGCCCGTAACAATATGAAAAGACGTAAATTTTATTTGTTCCATGTATATCAAGCAAATTGAATGTGATATTATTTACGAACTGTTCTGTCAGCAGTGACGGACTGTCCGGACGAGTATTCAAAAAAATGGAGTATTTTTTCGAAATTTTTTTTAGAAAATCTGACTTTCAACTTTCAATTTTTGTTTATTCTTTAGAACATTTTTCTTATAAACTCACAATTTAGACTTTTTTTGAAGATTCAAACTGTTACTTTTTATTTGTTTGTCCAAAATTTGAATTTAAACAATAAATCTTCAATTTTTCTAAAGAATTCGATTACCTATCGAAACGATCTCAATTTCCAAAATTCTATGTCTTTCTTTAAACTATGGATATAAACTCGAAAACTCGAATTTCTTTTCTCGAAATGTCAATGCAAATTTCGAAACGTCAACTATTTTCTAGAAATTTCGGGAACATCTTTTTCTACATTGTTTTCTTCAAAAAATCAAATTTCAAAATTTAAACATTACTTTTTACTGTTATTCTCAATATCAATAACAATTTCAGCTATTTTTAGAGCTTTAGCTTTTTTTAATTTCAAATTAAATCTCGACTTTTTTCTCAAAAACTTAAATCATTTATTCAAAATCAAAACGATTTTAATTTTGTTTCTAATGACTTTTTTGACTCTTTTTTGAAATTTCTAAAATATTTTTAATTTTTTAAAAGCCTGAAATGTTTTCTTAAATTTCCTGATTCTAATCTTTTCTGTTTTCACTAAATTTTAACCGTAAACTCGCATTTTTGTTATGATTTAGCGATTTTGATTTTAACATTGGAAATGTTTATGTTGAGATATGGGGTGAAGTTTCGGGTTTTCGTTCCAGCTTGAAGAACAAGGTGTCGGTCGGTCGGACATACTCGGATCGCCAGTCGAGCGCTCTCGGCGTCGAGAGGCCGGCATGAGAGAATGTTAAGTTTACAGTTCACCGCAGTGCACCATATTCATTTAATCCAGTGACGTTTCATTGGATAAGGCTATCAGCTATGGATATTAAGAGTATGAAAAATAGCGAAAAGTGTAAGACATATTGAGAGCGTAAAAAACGTTTACGAGAGATTGAAAATAGAGAATCTAGTGAGTTAAGTACGAAAACACCGCTAACAAAAACTGAACACAGTAGGCGGTATTGTGAGCATGTAAAGATGCGCAAACTTAAAGGTTCTGAAGTTTACACGGGCTATCCAAGTCAGCGGCCCTTAAGTGAGGGGTTATAATTCCATTATTATGCTGTAAACTCTTACCCTAAATCCAATTCACGTACTGTCTTGAAGTACTCAGTAAACGAATGTGGTAAAATATCTGCACTTATAATTTTTAGGGCTCAAATAAATGTAAATTACTTTTACAATAAAGTTGACAAATTTTTGCTTGTAGATTAAATATATTTTAATATTTCATTGTTTTCGCTTTGTACTAAAATATTTCTTTCAAGAGCCATGAGCATAGATGCCTTAATATTATTTTGATTTAAATTATTTCGTAGTCTATTTGGTTATACGAGTATATTTCAATTTAAAAAATGCAAGACCGCTTTAAAATAAAAGAACAGGTCCAACCGTTCTAAACATTTTTTAATTCACAAAAACCACACAACCCGATCTAAGACAACTAATTAACTGTATTAAAGGTTTTAGAGCTTTCGGCAAAAAAAGGGAATTAATTTTATTTATTCCCATAATAGCCGAAAAATTAAACGATCATGCAAAGCGAAAATGGCAATCAGTACAACCAGTACAGCTCTAGTTTTAATTAGAAATAGGTGCAGTAACTTTAAACAATGTCCAGCGTTGTTAAATCCAGAGTGTCAAGCGAACATCATTACTTCAGCATTAGTTAAAAAATTGTAATTTTCTTTAAAAGAGTTTGAAGTAATGTACCATATGAATCAAATCACATCTAAACGAATTCACGTGTGATCTGGAATAAGATAAACAAAATCACAGAACCAACCTCAATTTTTAAGATTGATAAATTTGCCATTCAACTGCCCTCTAATGTTTTTTTCGATGATCCTGATTTCAATGCGAAATAATCTAAATAGATTTATTAACTGAAACAAATTTATTTTGGGAGTAATTAGAAATTCCATTGAAATTTGAAAAAATTAACTTCATTTTTAAGAAAACAAATTGGTTTGAATGCACCTGGTCATTTAAAAGTCCATTCAAAGAAACAAAAATATGACATGCAATTCAAAGGCCATAAATTCTTGTCAGGAAGAACAATTACATGACCGGGGCAATAAATTTTAGGATCAAGAGGAAACTGAAAACAAAATACTTTTATCCCAAGAAGAAAAGACCCGAAATAACACTTTTACGACAATTACTACTTACGAGCACCCTGTGGTCTCTTCATTGTAACGTTGCCTTTCAAAAACGAAAGAAAAATGGGCGAGGCACATTCAGTGTCAATAAAATGATTCTTAAACTTGTAAAAAATAGGGATGACACGTGTGGACCACTTGTCGAAATGACAAATTTCTGAATTGTACTACTTATCCAACCAGGGGGTTCAAACAAACTGTGAAGGAGCATAAAATTCAGGTGGTGTAAGACACATCTGCAGTCAGCCTTAACGTCATTTTAATCGCCCAAGCAATAATACAAGAAGATTTCCGTTCCGTTTCTAATTTATCCTATTGTACTGTCAAGTAAGATCACTAAAATGTACAGAATGATAAAAAGGGTATCCATATGACACCGATTTTCAACGAGTTTTATGGCATCAGCAAAGAAGGACTTATTAAAAGTTTCTGTTTAATAATGGTAACTTACGGCACCACTTGTGCACCCTTTTTTGCAGCCCGTTTCTTAAAATAGCAAAAGAAGCTGAAGAACAATTCCCATTAGAAAGTAAAATAATCAGTCGCAATTTTTATATGAACGACTTATCAACAGATTTGATCTCAGCTAAAAGTGTTAGTAATTTTATTCAGCTATATTTGTGTCCTAGTGTAAACGGGCAAGGAAATTTAGTCTCAGATACCTGAGATTTCTATTATGAAATAAATCTCTAATCTAAACGCACCCTTAGGGTTAATTCATCTGATCATTACAATGCTAAACTTATAATACAATATATAGATCCTTTTTATTTTCAGAGATATCGGCTGTGGAAATGTTAACTAAAAGAGCCTGTATATTATTTAAAATTTTGTTTGGATCAATTCGTCGACCTCTTACTTCTAAATCTTGGCCCTGTGATAAGTAGATCATATATCTTTTTTGTAAGCGGTAGCTAACTGACTTCAATATAAAGTAGTCAATAGACCATAAACAGGAAACATATTTTTTAACTACTGTGTAGTATGAGGTGCCGTTCAGGACATAATAATTTTTTATGAATATTTAATAAATCAAACAATTTATATTAAATTTGAAATTATATATTATTTCTTTCTTGCAGTATATTTAATTTCAATGAATATGGATATTTAAATCTTCTGTTAAAAATTTTATATAAATATTCGTAAATATCTCTTTATAAAGATTTTATGTGATTTCAAAAATATTTATATAAAGTGTGATATATCAAACCACCGTAGCGGGCGCTAGAAGCGCTGGAACTTAAATTAAGGTTTGAAACTTTTTTTATTTTATTATTTATTTATTTATTTATTATTATTTTGTTATTATTATTATTATTATTATTATTATTATTATAAGCAGCATGTTGTCACTTTTTATGTCAGATTTTAGTGCTATTGATAAATATGTAAATATAATCAAGATTCAGGTGGCGACAAAATAAAATTGATATATAAATAATACCATACTCCATGCCCGATTCGTGCGGCTACTATCGCCTCTCACGGTCGTTTCATGTATCACAGTTTATATAAATATTTTTAAAACCACATAAAACTTTCATATAAAATATTTAAATAGATTTATGTAAAATTTCTATCAGGAGAATATAAATATTCATTTTTACAGAAATGAAGTATATTTCAAGAACGAAACAATATATAATTTAAAATTTTACATATATTGTTTGATTTATTAAATATTCATGAAAAATAATTATGTTGTGAACGGTGCCTCATAGTGTACTGGTCCTTCGAATATTTAACAACAATCAATTTAAATACCCGAATAGTGATCGGCATCCGCAGTTCAGATTTCTAGCCCAATATTCGGAATGCAGTAGACCCGTGTAAAAATGTTTGGAAGGTGGTATCGGAAAATCAATTTTGGCGAACTATAGAGTACTTCTCCCTTATAGTCCGAAACTTTTTGAAAAAGAGCATCTTGTAATCTGAATAATTACATATAAAAATGATGAGATAAAATCTATACTTAAGATTATACAATATTAAACTTCACGAATTAAGCAACAACAAAATAATAATAATAAATATCACAAGGTTTATTACAGAATTAACGTAATACGTATTGTTGCAAATCAATACATATTTTATGTAATTATTATTATTTACTACTTTGAAGATACATAGATAATTGTCGTGGTGAATTACAAGGGATGTCGGATAAAACAAGGGTCTTCGACACTAAGATTCTAGCCTTAATAATCTAAATAAATAAAGGTTTCATATTTCAACACGATCGGTAAAGAGGTTATGAAATGATTAATTAAATTATTTTTTATAACAACTTTGAAAGTCTGCAATTCGAAAAGTAAACATTTTTTATTAATTTTTTTTCGTAATTCGTATTTATTTATCATTCCGAATCAACTGCCAACGTTGTCTTTGAAATTTGTAAATACCCTGTATAACCTTGTATGTTAAATAAAGTGTTAATTATGTTTCTATTTGGTGTTATCATTTCCAATGTCTCCGTTGGTTGCAAGGATTGCGAAATCTGTGAATTTTTTTTTAACTTTCAACTCTAACCTCGAAATATTTGATCGATTCGTGGTCTGGGTTCACAGTTGAATTCGAGAGCATAATAATGAAATAACAACTCCCCTCCTTAGTAAGGGGCCACTGTAGCCCGCCACAAAATTTGGAGCCAATCCGTTCCTGATTGTCAAACTTTTTACAACCGAGCAACCTACAATTGGATCTTTTCTATTGAAATTTTCAACCCAAAGTTTGTTGTAAATTTAAAATATTTTTGGACTTTAATATTGAGAGGTGAAACAAAATGTAATGTTAAACTGATGTAAATAGCTAATAAAATTAATGGACCTTTTTTCCTAGTGTTATGTCTAAACTTAAAGTTTTTTCTCCTTTCTCTGGAAATTTGTGTCCCAAACTCATCTGAATTTTTTGTAGAGATTTCCATTTTTTAAAATTTCGTCTTTTAGTTTAGATCACATTTCAGTGTTGCTATTATTTTTTAATTTTTGACTGAAACTGAAAATCTTCAATTTTTAAAAATTGTTTCTGAAAAATTTAAAGCTTAAATTTAAAAATGTTCTATCAATTGTGACATTTTACGAATTTTTGGCTTTTTAAAGAAATATTTATTTATTTTTTGACTAATTCGATTATTACATTTTTTAACTTTGAATTTGTAATTTCAATTTTTTTTAGATTTTAAGTTACATTCCAAAACAAAATTTTTTGAAAAAAAATATATATTTTCTCAATAATTCCGATTTCAAATTAGCATTTTTTGCGACTGTTTTAAACCTTGTCTTTGTAATGTTAACTTTCATTAAGAAATTCCGAGTTTGCTTTTTTATTTTTTCTCCCATTTTTAATTACATTTTTAACCCAAATTCAGAAGTCCAATTGTTTCAGTTTAACTACATTTCAGCCTCTAGTTTCAAAGTTTGTATGTAGTGTGGGTGTACCAGTCCCACACCAGGAACCAATAGTACACCATTTCAAACTTCAAATATAAATATTAACCTCATTTTAAATTTTCTGCCGATTTTTCTGCGATTGGTAGCCTTAGCGTACTTCGACCAACCATGTAATGATAACTAAAAGCGATTTAAGCGCCATCTACACATGTTAAAACTATCTATTCCAAAATGTCATTCGTTCACTTTGTTCTGTGTAGCCATTTTACTTAGCGCGCATACGACGGTAAGTTAATTTAATCCTTCTAAATATTTGTTTATATCAATTGTGGTGAGCTATTTTTGTGTTAATTGCATATTATAATGCATATAGTAATAATATTACATATAATTTTCTCAGAAAATGATATTTTTAATCGATAATTTTCCTTGGTAAACTAATGGAGCAGAAATGCTATGATTTCCAGTAATATTCCATTTGGTCAACAACTGGTGATTAGGATTTTTAATGTTTTTTTTTTTAATTTTTCTTTTACATTTATATTCACTTATGATGCCTTAATAAAATATTATAATAAAATCTTCAAAAATTCACAATGTTCCAGTCGTTGACCAATTGTATAATACTGGTGATATCTATACTATGAATTTGTTTCAGTAATTTACCACTGCCACCTTTTTCGCAGACATTATGCCGCCGAAGAGAACGTTTTTTAAATATAAAGAGGAAGACGTCATAAAAGCGATAGAACAAATAAGTAAAGGTGCCAAAGTGAGAGAAACATGCCGAAAATACAGTATTCCCCACACGACAATTATAAATAAAATGAAACTGAAATACCCTGTACACAGAAAAATGGGACCTCCAACCATATTAACCGCACAAGAAGAATTATTGCTTAAATCCTGGATAATAGCGATGGCAAAAAAGGGTTTCCAGTCAATAAAGAAATGGTTGTTGAGACTGTTAAAAAATTATAACTAAAGAGAACCGACCGAATCCCTTTAAGGATAATACACCTGGCAGAAAATGGTTTGCCAGTTTTTTAAAAAGACACCCAGAAATAGCTGCACGTCATGCGGAATCTATCAATATTTCTAGAAGTTTGGTAACAGAAACTGCTTTAAGAAAATGGCATGCAAATTTAAAAGAATATTTAGTCGCTGAAGGCGTAGCTGACATTTTAGAAGATCCCGAAAGAATTATTAATGCAGATGAATCCGGATTTCAAACAAGCCCTTCTTCTGGCTTAGTGTTGGGTCCGCGAGGGTTTAAACATTTTTATGAAATAAAAGATAAAGAGAAAGAGAACATAACAGTACTAGGAACCTTTACAGCATCTGGAATTATATTGCCACCTTTGATTATATATCCATATACTCGAATTCCATCCGAAATCGTTAGACAAATCAATAAAGAATGGTGCATCGGTAAATCTGAAAACGGATGGATGACATCAAAAGTTTTTTATTGTTATATAGCATATAGTCTTATCCCAAAATTGAACGAACAAAATATAAAATTTCCAGTCTTGCTGCTGATAGATGGCCATAAGTCACACATAAATCAAGAACTTTCTCAATTGTGCATTGATCATAGGCCCACAAAAAAAAAAGTGGTGTGTGCTGGGTGTCGGACCCACATAGTCCGGCATATTTTTTCCCGCTGAACACGAATCTGTAGTCTAAATTGGGGGTCAAACTGCTAAAAGTAGAGAAAAACCAAAAAAACCGATAAAAATCACGATCTCGTATTTTTTTCTGTTTGATATTATCATTCTTATAATTTTCGTCTTTTCCTGACCCTTTTTTCTTCAAATGACCTGTGAAGTGGATTTCTGCTACGTTTTGTTCCTTTTTCTTGAGTTTCTCTGTGTAGCATCCAACAGTAATCTGCAAACATATTTATTCCCCACTGTCCCTGAAACCGCCGTTCAAACTCTTTGAGATCTTGGTGAAATCTTTCTCCTTGCTCTTCACTGAAGTCTCCGTTATTCTCCGGGAATTGGTCAAGATGCGAATCAAGGAAGTGCATTTTCAAATTCATTAGGCAACCTAAATGCTGAAAATTTCTTATCATATTTGCCACAATGCTTTTGTAATCAGCATCCTTGGTATTGCCTAAAAATTTGGTACACACTTCCTTGAAACTTAACCACGATGCCTTTCCTTGGTCATCCATGACTGCAACAAACCCTTCATCTTTGAATAACTTTCGGATTTCCGGTCCATCGAAGATGCCTTCCCTTAGTTTAGCATCAGATTTTTTTTTAAACACAGTACGCAGGTACGTAAAACATTCACCATCTTTATCAAGAGCTTTGACATACTGTTTAATTAAGCCAAGTTTTATATGAAGAGGAGGAATGAGAATTTTGGCTGGATCAACAAGCGGTTTCTTTATTATATTATGTGATCCAACCTTAAATGAAGATCGTAAAGGCCATTCTTTTTTTACGTAGTGATTTTTTCGATCCCTACTGTCAAACATACACAAATAGCATGGATATTTTGTGAATCCAGATTGCTGTCCAAGGATCATGGACAAAATTTTTAAATCACCACATACTTGCCACTTATGTTCTTCGTACTTTATTTTCTTTAGGACAACTTCGAGGTTTGAATACTCTTCTTTAAGTACAGTGGAGTGGGCTAAAGGTAGAGGAGCAAATTTGTTGGTGTTGTGGAGAAGGACTGCCTTAAGACTCTGTTGAGACGAATCAATGAATAACCGCCAATTTTCTGGCTCATATAAATTTGGCTTAAATTCATCGATAAGTCCTTTTACATCAGTGCAATAGAGTAAATCTTCATTTTTTTCAAAATATTTACGGAAGGCTTCTTCTCGATTCCGATAAAACGAAACTTTAGTACCTTTTGTCAATAGATTTCTCTTTTTCATATTCGAAGCCAATATTTCAGCCGCTTCTTTTGAGAGTTTAGCCTCTCTGAATAAATCATTCAGATGTTTTTGATCGTATTTTTCCGGCTTCCGATCTTCACCAATAGGTCTGTATTCTTCATTGCTCGAAAACTCTTCTTCCTCAGATTCGCTAGAAATGTTTTCACTACTAGTATCAAACTCTTTATCAATAAAAGCTGAATTTTCAGGATCGACGTCGACTTCCATTGTGTCTAATCCACTAGTCAGACTGTCTTGTGACGTGTCATCTTCTAAACCTTCTATGAAGTTTGCAACTGGTTGTTGAACACTTGACACAGAAGGATAAGAAATTTTATCCTTATGCATTCGGCCCACAGTGTTGACATTTGTTGTGCAAAAGTAACAATTACTTGCATCAAGTGGCTTTTTCCATATCGCTGGAGTTTTAAATTTAAGATTCGCCTTGACCTGGTGCTTTTCAAACCTATTGATCATATTATAACATGAGCCACAAACAAAATTGGGTATCCAATTTTTGAGATCGAGGGAAACTTTCATATTGAAGCACTTTTCATACAAAGTCACGAAACGATCTGTTAGTTTCTTTGTATTTTTTATCCCTAGCATTGGGATTTCCAGTACATTTGTGATTGCCACGAGTACTAGAAGTTCCAGCAAAATTTTCAGTAGAAATAGAAAATAAATAAACCCCGCACGCTAGAATACCTAGGCCTAAGTATGAGGGCTTTCCGACTTTGACAAGGACAATGTCAACTCGTCGTCGGACACACTACGGCATCATTCTCATATTCTAGCGCTTCCCTGCAAAACAGCGCGCCTTCGCTGGCTTCGATACGCCGAAATGTTGACTAGCGAATCATTCTACACATCCCGATAAAGGGCAGTTGTCATCGTAGTCCAATCATTCCGGAGTAGCAGGTTTCTGCCGGTAAATGTACCGATTTAGTTAACCATTTCCTTATTTTTTGTCAAAAACAAAATATCATCTATGTGACACTTAAATAAGACACAATAAGTAGTGAATTAACGTATTTGCACATTACGGTTGAATATTACAGAGAGAAACAAGTAGAAACTGCAAGATGATAATATCATACAGAAAAAAATACGAGATCGTGATTTTTATCGGTTTTTTTGGTTTTTCTCCACTTTTAGCAGTTTGACCCCCAATTTAAACTACAGATTCGTGTTCAGCGGAAAAAAATACGCCGGACTATGTGGGTCCGACACCCAGCACACACCACTTTTTTTTTGTGGGCCTGTGTAATGGAATTATTTTGTATTCACTCTATCCAAATGCAACACATATCATACAACCCGCTGATGTATCTGTATTCCGTCCATTAAAGAATTCTTGGAAAAAGATTGTTAATGATTGGAAATTAAGGACTGACCATCGATGCGTTACCAAAGTTTTATTTGCATTCCTTTTGGAGGTCACATTCAGGGACATTTCGAAAGAAATAATCTGCGACGGCTTTAGAAAATGCGGATTGTATCCATTTGATGCCAATGCAATTAATTACGAAAAATGTATTACTGATTCTTCTCGACATGACATACTAGAGAAACCAGCTCTTATTGGTCCTGAACATTTGTTGTATTTTGAATCTTGTCTACTTCCCGTGTTCGAGAATTCCGTGCAGCCCAAGATTCTTTATGGTCTGGAGACGAATCAGCAAAGGAATTATTTTATGTGTGGCAGAAAATAGCTAAGAGAGTAAATCAAGCACCAGAAGAACAAGAGGCTAACTTGAAAAAAAATCTACAGACCCCGCAAGAAAATCTACAGACACCGCAAGAAAATCGACAGATACCGCAAGAAAATCAACAGATACCCCAAGAAAATCTACAGATACCGCAAGAAAATCTAGAGATAGCACAAGATAATAAGCACAATTTGTCAGAGAATGTTCTTACACCACCAGAAAATGAGGTAAATTTGGATGAGGACCATTTGGAAATTAAAACATTTCATCACGAATCTTCAGTCATGAGCAGAAAACACCTTAGATTGGAATCCCCTTCTTCAAGAAACCACTTTCAACCAATCAGTCCAGCTTTTGCAACAGCAATTGTGTGGCCGTCTGAATCTCCAATTGAAGGCAACCAGAAAAAGCGCAAGAAAGTTCGCCTGCCTGATGCAGTGAACAGCAGTGAATGGATGAAATATTGGAAAGAGAAAAAAAACATCGAGAAAGAAAAAGAAGAAAGAAAAGCTCTGAAGGCAGTTAATAGAGAAAAAAAATCAAAAAAGAATAAGAAACAGGAATCAGATGAAGAAAAACCAGCCTCTACAAAAAAGAGAAAACGATTAAGAATTTATTCAGATTCTGATGATGAGAATGTACCTTTAATTGTACATAAATCTTTGAAGATCACTCAAAAAGCAAAGAAAGGCGATTACGTAATCGTTAGGTATGAAGGGGAATATTTTCCTGGGACTGTAGAGAATATTGACGGTGATCTTTATGAGATAAGTACAATGACGTCTTCTGCTGGAAATACTTTTCGCTGGCCAGAACAATGTGACAAAATCTGGTACCAGAAAAAGTCAATAGAAGAGAAGATCGCAGTTCCAACCTTGGCTAATAGTCGAGGTTTTTATAGAGTTCCTGAAATGGATAAATTTATGCCAAAAATGTGATCATATACATATATGCATATTGTTGTTATTCGTAGATGCAATATAAGATTTAGAACCTTTAGAATTCATTTTTTAAGTCATATAATTGTTAAGTATAATTCATTAATATTTTATAGCAAACTGTGACACTTGTGTCAGTGATATGAATTTGCACCAAACAGTTATTAGTTATTACATTTTATGTTGAGCAATATTATGAGCCTTATAGCATTTAAGGATTATATGAAACTTGTAGACTGACTTAAAGTTGTGATGATTACTTAGTACTAAACTTAATTAAGTTTAATAGTATTGATAATAAAGTTATTTTTCGTTAAAAGCATTCATTTTAATTATGGTCTACTATTGGCACAATACCTGATCTACTACTGGTACAACCTGGTCAACCTTAGGCACATTGTGACTTGCCGCATTCATTTTTAAATTAAAATAAATCTAATAGTTATTAAGAAAATCAGAATAAACTACATGATGGTATAATAGGCAAGGAATACGATGTATTTTTTTTGCAATGATTGATGTAATAATTAAGTTACATCATCAAATTTTGTTTGAAAATGTCTCTTAAACGGTTTGTTACTGGTGCACCCACCCTACATTTTGTTCGCATTTTTAGAACTGTAAACGTTTTATATGAGCTCCATTCTTGTACAAAATATTTCTGACATTCAACTTCAAATTTGAGAACGATTTATAAGTTCTAAATTTTTCGAAACAACTTTCTTCTTAAAATTCCAGTTTTACCTTCGTTGTCTAAAATTGTCTATAAATTCGAAATTTCGTTTTAGATTCGATTTTTTTTTAACAATTTTCGTTGTTTTGGTGGAAACCTTTCGAACTTCATCAAATTTTTATATTTAAATTTCAAATAACTACTTCTACAACGGTTTTAATTTGTATTTTCAAAACTTCGACTGTATCTTTAAGTTATTAAAAAAAACTAGGTATTTATTTATTTACTAGCTACTACCCACGATCTCGTCCCCGAAATTAGTACAGTATCAAGTATAAATGATAAATCTAACAAATCTAAAAGATGTTATTGAATTTTAAGACATTCCCAAAGTGTGACTTACGCTTATGTTTGTTGGCTTTTCACGCCTCTATTACTGAACCGATTTTCACGAAAATTGATGTAAAGATCCCTTGAAACCCGAGATAAAACATGGCTCCTTTTTATCGGGCGAAAAGTATTTCATATATTTCTAAATTAATATTAATTCTTCTGGACATAATATTTTTCTGGGTATAACATTAATGAGAAGCCTATGTTTTATCTCAGGTTTTAAGGGACCTCTGCACTAATTTTCTTCGAGATCGACTCATTAGTAGAGCCGTGAGAAACCGACAAACAGATGGACAGACAAACACATTTTCGCATTTATATTTAGTTACGATTAGAATTTACACGTTTGTAATAAAACCCATGATAGAAAATTCAAGAAAATATAAGCTTTTTAGATAAAATATTAATTTTGATCTAAAAGTGAGCCTATGTTTTATCTCGGGTTTCAAGGGACTTCTACACCAATTTTCATCGTAATCGATTCAGTGAGTTAGCCGTGAAAAGCCGACAAACAGACGGACAGACAAACACATTTTCGCATTTATAGTATATTTAGTTAGGGTTAGGATTTACACGATATAATAAAAACCCATGACAGAAAACCCAAGAACTCAGTTTTCTAGATGTGGCATTAGTTTGGATCTATCTGACAGTTTTCCGTGATAAAAGTAAGCCTATGTTTTGCCGGGGATTTCAAGAAATCTCCACACCAATTTTCGTCGAAATCGATTCAATAAGTTAGCCATGAAAAGCTGATAAACAGACGGACAAACAAACACATTTTTGCATTTATATTTAGTTAGAGTTGGGATTTACACGATGTAATAAAAACCCATGACAGAAAACCCTTGAAGATCTCAGTTTTCTAGATGTGTCATTAGTTTGAATCTATCTGACAGTTTTCCGTGATAAAAGTAAGTCTTTGTTTTGCCGGGGGTTTCAAGGAATCTCTACACCAATTTTCGTTGAAATCGATTCGGTAATTGGGCCGTGAAAATTCGATAAACAGACGGACAGACAAAACATTTATATTTAGTCACGGTTAGGTTTTACATGATCTGATAATAATTCATAATAGAGAATTTAAGAAAATCTCTGATTTTTGGATATATTATTAGTTTGAATTTGTTTGACAATTGTTCGTGACAAAAGTAAGCCTATTTTTTATTTAAAGATTCAAAGAGACTCTGTGCTAATTTTCATCGAAATCGATTCAATCATCGAGCTGTAAAAAGCCAACAAACAGAAGAACTGAAAGACAGACATATCAAACTATTAGGGGGAAGTCCCGTAACGCCGGACGGCACCTAACGTCGGACACTCGAAGTATCTCGTCAAGTCGCAACGCGTTTGTTTAAAAAGCAGGTGATAGGGGCGCGGGGGAACGTAACAATACACGATCGCGGGTCCCGGTTCGCCAATGTCGCGCAACGCCTAGGTGGGAACAGTTGATTGCTGTTTTTGGTGGAAATACATTGCGTCACGTAAGATCAAAGTAAGTATAACTACAATGGTTTTTAGTTTATGTGGTTTTGATAATTGTTATTTTATGTCATAGTTAATACATATCTAAAATTTGTAATATTTTTTGTCGAACTCCATAGCAGTTTTTGTATATGACAATTAATTTAAGGATTCTCTGTTCCCTAGTACCGGACACAAAAGCTTCCCCTAATATCGGACAATAAAAAAACAATTTTTTATGAAATATTACACTTTTTGATAATTATTATCTATTGTTTTAGGAGAACAAAGAGATATCGAAATGGAGAAGACGAAAAAGAAAGGAAAATGGGACCAAAGTAATTTACAAACTGCGATAAACAATGTTTTGACAAAAAAAATGAGTTTGAGAGAAGCTTCATTGCGTTATAATATTCCAAAAAGCACCTTACATGATAAAATATCGTAACCATGGACAAGAAGTGTCGTTGCAACCAAAGTTAGGTAGATTCACTAATACCTTCACACCAAAATACGAAGAACTCTTAGTGCAGCATGTAAAAGATTTATCTAATAGGTGTCTGCCGTTAACAAAACAGGAATTTTTGAAGTTGGCTTACGATTTGGCTGAGGCTTTGAAGATCCCTCATCGCTTTAATAAAGAGAAAGGAGCTGCTGGTAAACACTTTTACTACGATTTCATGCAGAGACATCAGGACGTATCGCTGAGATCACCAGAGTCAACAAGCATAATGAGGCCTGTGGGGTTTAACAAACCCCAAGTTGATCTCTTTTTTAATAATCTTGACAGAATGATGACACAATTCAAATTTCCACCTTTGAAAATTTATAACTGTGACGAAACTGGAGTCAGCTGCGTACAAAAACACCAAAAGGTACTTGCTCCAAAAGCTGTTCGACAAGTAGGAAAGCTCACTTCTATTGAGAGGGGCAAAAATATCACAGTCTTATTTTGCATGAGTGCCAACGGCCATTTCATTCCGCCTTTCTTTGTCTTTCCTAGGCAAAGAATGAATGATCGGCTCATGATAAATGCTCCAGCCGAAAGCGTAGGCGTGGCCCAGCCAAAAGGCTGGATGAATAGTGATACTTTTCTTCAATGGCTACAATTATTCAAGAAACACTCTTGTCCGACAAAAGAGAGCCCTGCGCTGATACTTCTGGATGGACATTGTAGTCACAAGACATTAGCAGTCATCAATTTTTGCCGAGAAAACGATATTCATTTGATAAGCTCGCCACCACACACTACCCACAAACTACAGCCGCTAGACAGAACGTTTATGAAACCATTTAAAGATGCCTACAACCAACGTTGCGATGCGTGGATAAGAGCAAATGCTGGATCTCGAATAACTGACTACGATATTGCCGGTCTCGTCAGTGAAGCATTTACAAAAGTAGCTCGTCTAGAAATTGCAGTGTCCGGCTTCAAATACACAGGAATTCAGCCATTCAATAGAAATATATTTTCTGATCTGGATTATTTACCTGCCGATATGACCAACATTCCGTTAGAAGACCCACAAACATCCTCAAACGCACCAGGTACTAGCAAAGAAGTTCCTGTTTCCTCCAGTGACTTAACTGAAGCTGGCAGCTCGTCGACGAACTGCGATTTAGAGCAGTCCATTAATATGGACACACAAGGACCCTCAGAGGCTTCTAAATAATCTACATTCGAAAAAAATATCAACAGTCTCAAGCCATTGACTAACCTTGATCCAGATGTAGTCCAGGTTATCCATAATTTGTCACCATTGCCGGATGCTGCAAAAAAACGATCGCTTGCTCGAAAGAGAAAATGCGAAAAAGGTGAAATTTTAACTTCATCACCGTACAAAATTCTTGTAGAGGAGAAAGAAAATGAAAAAAACTCTAACGAGAAAAATAAAGCAGTGGGAAATAAATTTAGGACAGCAATGAAAGAGAAAGGGAAACAGACCAAAGGAGTAAAAGCCAAAGGAAATAGCGGAAATAAAGCAAAGAAAAAGACATCGTTGGCTGAAACATCTGACACGAGAACTATTTGGGTAGTTTGCTTCGAGGATCACAATGAAAACTGGATACAGTGCTCCAGCTGCCGTGGATGGGCACATGAAGCATGTGCAGATATCCCTGAATGTTCAGAATGCTACATATGCGATCGGTATACGATGGGTTGAAGATGTCCGGTACTAAGGGTTTGAAGTAAAGTCCGTCCGGTGCTAGGTGCCATTTGCTGAGATTTATTTTTTTACTGTCAAAGTTTGATTTAAGATTGTTCTTATGTTTAAGCAGAGTTATAAGTTTGTTAATTTAATTTGATTTTATATTTTGTTATTAAAATAATTTCATTATTAAAGCTTAATTTGTTGAAACAGTTTTTTTTATTGTTTAAATACCTTAAGTGTCCGTCACTAGGGGACTTCCCCCTATTTAGTTAGGGTTAGGATTTACACGATATAATAAAAACCCATGACAGAAAACCCAAGAACTCAGTTTTCTAGATGTGGCATTAGTTTGGATCTATCTGACAGTTTTCCGTGATAAAAGTAAGCCTATGTTTTTCCGGGGATTTCAAGAAATCTCCACACCAATTTTCGTCGAAATCGATTTAATAAGTTAGCCATGAAAAGCTGATAAACAGACAGACAGACAAACACATTTTTGCATTTATATTTAGTTAGGGTTGGGATTTACACGATGTAATAAAAACCCGTGATAGAAAACCCTTGAAGATCTCAGTTTTCTAGATGTGTCATTAGTATCAGACAGTTTTCCGTGATAAAAGTAAGCCTTTGTTTTGCCGGGGGTTTCAAGGAATCTCTACACCAATTTTCGTCGAAATCGATTCAATAAGTTAGCCGTGAAAAATCGAGTTTCAAAAGACCTCTAAGTCAATTTTTGTCGAAATCGGTTCGGTAATTGGGCCGTGAAAATTCGACAAACAGACGGACGGACAAAACATTTATATTTAGTCACGGTTAGGTTTTACATGATGTGATAATAATTCATAATAGAGAATTTAAGAAAATCTCTGATTTTTGGATATAATATTAGTTTGAACTTGTTTGACAATTGTTCGTGACAAAAGTAAGCCTATTTTTTATTTAAAGATTCAAAGAAACTCTATGCTAATTTTCATCGAAATCGATTCAATCATCGAGCTGTGAAAAGCCAATAAACAGAAGAACTGAAAGACATACAAATCAATTTTCGTTAAAATCGCTTCAGCAATTAAATCGTGCCATATATGCGAGGGTTAGAAAATCGAGAAAGTGCGAAAAATCTGGCAACGCTGAAGCGGACAAACAGACAAAAAAACACACTTTCGCATTTACATATTAGTAAGGATAATGGGCAACCCTATTTAGAGTTGAAGTTTCGAGGTTAAGTTCGAAATTGGAGTGATGGCAGTGTTTGAGAAAAAGTCACGTTTGAGAGAAATTGAACATTTTCAAAATGTCATTTTTTCAAATTTTTCAATTTTTTTCTTCTCTGTTTCGATATTAATACTCGAAATGTTTACTCCATCTACCCTCAGAAATTCGAGTTACTTCGAGTTTTAATTTAAAATTACTTCTTCGTTAAAATTTATTTTTTGAACAATTGTTTTGAGTAAATTTTGATTTTTTCCTAAAATAGCTACTCTAAATTTCTTCTCAACGTCTTTTTATTTTTAAATTTAAAATTTAAAACAAACTTTTGGGCTTACATTTAAGAATTTGATTAAAAAAAGTCGAAATTATAAATTTAAAATCAAAACTTTAGCTTTAATCTTGAAATATTAATGTTATATTCCAAATGTCGATGTTCTAGCTAAAAATTTAAATTTAAAGTTGAAAGCGCGAAGCATCCTTTTTGCTTTAGGGTCGAGATTTAGTGGAACATTTTAAAGTTTTTAAAAAAATTCAACAATAATATAACATCTCAACATTTCAACTAAAAATTTGGAGATAAAAATTAAATCTTGACTTGAAGTGACTTTGTTATCAAAATTTAAATTTTATCCTTAGAAATTCGATTTTTTCCTTGAATTTTTAACTATTACTCAATTTTTTTTTTCAAGTCCGACCTAAAACAGGTGTAGGGATGGACAATGATTTCAGTTGCTTAGTCATTTTGAGTTTACTTTAAATATTTTGATCTAAAATTTAAAGAATTTCATGATAAAATTATTTTTTTTAATTTTTATTTTTTCTAAAAATTTCATTCTTTTTGAATATTTCAAATGTTTTTGTAAATCTTTTTACGTTTTTAAAGAATTTCGGAATACTTAAATTTCGACACTTTGAATAATTCGACTTTTTTTGAAAATTTCGAAGCCTTTAAAAAACATCGACTTTTTATAAAATGTCGACGTCTTTAAAAATTTCTAGTTTTTTTATTAAAAGTTTCACCTATTTTT
This sequence comes from Dastarcus helophoroides, assembly GCA_028583605.1. Taxonomy (NCBI): domain Eukaryota; kingdom Metazoa; phylum Arthropoda; class Insecta; order Coleoptera; family Bothrideridae; genus Dastarcus; species Dastarcus helophoroides. The sequence continues at coordinate 22,878,369 of CM053337.1, read as the reverse complement.
TGATACCCCGACATTTAACAATTTTCATTTATTCAAAAATTTCACTTTTTTTCGTAATTTTGACTGTTTCTCAAAATTTTGACCGATACTTTATTTTTTGTTCAAAATGTTGTCTTTTTTTCAATCTCACTGTTATATCTTGAAAATTACGACCCTTTCAGAATTTTGACTTTTTTTCTGAGTTTTTTTAGTAAAAGTTTTTTCAAAATAATATTTTTTTTAATTTTGACATTTTTATAACTTTTGAAAAATTTGATTTGTATCAAAATTTCAGCCGTAGTACAGTCTGAAAATGCTTCAACTTTTTTTGAGGAATTCCGTTAACACTACAAATTTAAAAGTTATTTAATACAGTCAAAACCTTAGATTGCTTGGAAAAATTTCATTTAAGTTTTTGTAAAACACTGTTGCCAAACCTACAATTTTAACTGTAGATTTGGCGTTTTTCAAAGGTCTTCTCAGTTTACAGTTTGATCTTCAAAATCAAAGTTTTAACTTGTGCCATGACCACAGCAAAATTGGAATCTGATTCCCAGCTAAGCGTTTAATAAAACTGTTATCTTCTTTCTTAAAATTTCAAATTTCTTCCTAAAATTTTAACCATATTATGAAAATTTAAAATTTCCGAAACATTTTTGGTTAAGACATTTTAATTTCATTTTGTTAGAATTATTTAATCAATTTGTTTCCTAAATTTTTTTATATTTTTACGTAATTAAGTTTTATAGTTCAGCGTATTTCTATATTAGGTCTTAAAATAATCACAAGTGCTCGAATTTATCCGGAAATGTCAACTTTTTTTCAAATTGTTGTCTTTTTTTCAATCTCACTGTTATATCTTGAAAATTACGACCCTTTCAGAATTTTGACTTTTTTTCTGAGTTTTTTTAGTGAAAGTTTTTCCAAAATAATATTTTTTTTAATTTTGACCTTTTTATAACTTTTGAAAAATTTGATTTGTATCAAAATTTCAGCCGTAGTACAGTCTGAAAATGCTTCAACTTTTTTTGAGGAATTCCGTTAACACTGCAAATTTAAAAGTTATTTAATACAGTCAAAACGTTAGATTGCTTGGAAAAATTTCATTTATGTTTTTGTAAAACACTGTTGCCAAACCTACAATTTTAACTGTAGATTTGGCGTTTTTCAAAGGTCTTCTCAGTTATCAATTTGATCTTCAAAATCAAAGTTTTAACTTGTGCCATGACCACAGCAAAATTGGAATCTGATTCCCAACTAAGCGTTTAATAAAACTGTTATCTTTTTTCTTAAAATTTAAAATTTTTTCCTAAAATTTTAACCATATTATGAACATTTAAAATTTCCTAAACATTTTTGGTTAAGACGTTTTAATTTCATTTTGTTAGAATTATTAAATCAATTTGTTTCCTTAATTTTTTTTTATTTTTACTTAATTAAGTTTTATAGTTCAGCGTATTTCTATATTAGGTCTTAAAATAATCACAAGTGCTCGAATTTATCCGGAAATGTCAACTTTTTTTCAAATTGTTGTCTTTTTTTCAATCTCACTGTTATATCTTGAAAATTACGACCCTTTCAGAATTTTGACTTTTTTTCTGAGTTTTTTTAGTAAAAGTTTTTTTAAAATAATATTTTTTTTAATTTTGACCTTTTTATAACTTTTGAAAAATTTGATTTGTATCAAAATTTCAGCCGTAGTACAGTCTGAAAATGCTTCAACTTTTTTTGAGGAATTCCGTTAACACTGCAAATTTAAAAGTTATTTAATTACAGTCAAAACGTTAGATTGCTTGGAAAAATTTCATTTATGTTTTTGTAAAACACTGTTGCCAAACCTACAATTTTAACTGTAGATTTGGCGTTTTTCAAAGGTCTTCTCAGTTATCAATTTGATCTTCAAAATCAAAGTTTTAACTTGTGCCATGACCACAGCAAAATTGGAATCTGATTCCCAACTAAGCGTTTAATAAAACTGTTATCTTCTTTCTTAAAATTTTAAATTTCTTCCTAAAATTTTAACCATATTATGAAAATTTAAAATTTCCGAAACATTTTTGGTTAAGACATTTTAATTTCATTTTGTTAGAATTATTTAATCAATTTGTTTCCTAAATTTTTTTATATTTTTACGTAATTAAGTTTTATAGTTCAGCGTATTTCTATATTAGGTCTTAAAATAATCACAAGTGCTCGAATTTATCCGGAAATGTCAACTTTTTTTCAAATTGTTGTCTTTTTTTCAATCTCACTGTTATATCTTGAAAATTACGACCCTTTCAGAATTTTGACTTTTTTTCTGAGTTTTTTTAGTAAAAGTTTTTTCAAAATAATATTTTTTTTAATTTTGACCTTTTTATAACTTTTGAAAAATTTGATTTGTATCAAAATTTCAGCCGTAGTACAGTCTGAAAATGCTTCAACTTTTTTTGAGGAATTCCGTTAACACTGCAAATTTAAAAGTTATTTAATACAGTCAAAACGTTAGATTGCTTGGAAAAATTTCATTTAAGTTTTTGTAAAACACTGTTGCCAAACCTACAATTTTAACTGTAGATTTGGCGTTTTTCAAAAGTCTTCTCAGTTTTCAGTTTGATCTTCAAAATTAAAGTTTTAACTTGTGCCATGACCACAGCAAAATTGGAATCTGATTCCCAACTAAGCGTTTAATAAAACTGTTATCTTCTTTCTTAAAATTTTAAATTTCTTCCTAAAATTTTAACCATATTATGAAAATTTAAAATTTCCTAAACATTTTTGGTTAAGACGTTTTAATTTCATTTTGTTAGAATTATTTAATCAATTTGTTTCCTTAATTTTTTTATATTTTTACGTAATTAAGTTTTATAGTTCAGCGTATTTCTATATTAGGTCTTAAAATGATCACAAGTGCTCGAATTTATCCGGAAATGTCAACTTTTTTTTAAATTGTTTTGTTTACATTTCAAATATTTACGTTTACCAAATTTTCTAAATTAAAATTAGGATTTTGATTTTTTCCAAAATTCTGATTTAGAAAGATCATTTTGCTCCTAAAACTTTGACATTAATCTCCAAATTAAGAATTTGAAATATATTTTTTTGACTTTTTTCCTGCAAACAAAATTTATTGACTTTATAATTTAAAAAACTGGACCTTTTTTTTTAAATTAAATGTTCTTTTTCTGGAATTTTTTTATTAAAACAGCATTTTATAAAACTCTCCTCAAAATATCAATTTTTCCAAAAACTTTTAACTAAAACTGACAAATTCTTGCTTTTCTCCTATTTCAACTCTAAAATGGAAACTTCGACGTTTTTGTAGAAATTTTGTTGAACAGATTGTATAAATTATTTGTATTTTTATTTGTAAGGAGTTATTCAATCTGACACACTTAATTATTTTCCCAATTCCTTAATTGTAGCTGATCTTGAAATTTTAGTTCTTTTAGGAAAGAGCACAGAACTTTGAACACTTTCATTTTACTATAAAAACTTTAACTCATTTTGATTAAAAATTTCAAATTTTTTCTCAATGTTCTTTAGATCTTAATTTTAAAATTACGAAATTAGATCTCAAAAATTTTCAAATTTCGAGTCTGTTAAAAATTCATGTAAATAAACTGAATTTATTGATACAGATAATTTAAATATTAATCTCACAAATTCGATTGTATTTAGTGCAACATTCGAGTTTTTTCAAAATTTCAAATGTAAACTTAAATTGTGAGTTTTTTAAGTATGAATTTAATTTAGTCTCAACATTTCGAACAAAGATTCAAACTAGGGACCAAAGTCCTTTGAAAAAAAGTTATATTTTCAAGGAAAATTATAGATGTTGACTGTAAAGTTGAAAATGGAAACTTCTACGTTTTTGTAGAAATTTTGTTGAACAGATTGTATAAATTATTTGTATTTTTATTTGTAAGGAGTTATTCAATCTGACACACTTAATTATTTTTCCAATTCCTTGATTGTAGTTGATCTTGAAATTTTAGTTCTTTTAGGAAAGAGCACAGAACTTATTTTTTTTTTGAGCACTTTCATTTTGCTATAAAAATGTTAACTCATTTTGATTAAAAATTTTAGTTTTTTTCTCAATGTTCTTTAGATCTTAATTTTAAAATTACGAAATTAGATCTCAAAAATTTTCAAATTTCGAGTCTGTTAAAAATTCATGTAAATAAACTGAATTTATTGATACAGATAATTTAAATATTAAACTCACAAATTCGATTGTATTTAGTGCAACATTCGAGTTTTTTCAAAATTTCAAATGTAAACTTAAATTGTGAGTTTTTTAAGTAGGAATTTAATTTAGGTTCAAAATTTCGAACAAAGATTCAAACTAGGGACCAAAGTCCTTTGAGAAAAAGTTATATTTTCAAGGAAAATTATAGATGTTGACTGTAAAGTTGAAAATGGAAACTTCTACGTTTTTGTAGAAATTTTGTTGAACAGATTGTATAAATTATTTGAATTTTTATTTGTAAGGAGTTATCCAATCTGACACACTTAATTATTTTTCCAATTCCTTGATTGTAGTTGATCTTGAAATTTTAGTTCTTTTAGGAAAGAGCACCGAACTTATTTTTTTTGAACACTTTCATTTTGCTATAAAAATTTTAACTCATTTTGATTAAAAATTTCAAATTTTTTCTCAATGTTCTTTAGGTCTTAATTTTAAAATTACGAAATTAGATCTCAAAAATTTTCAAATTTCGAGTCTGTTAAAAATTCATGTAAATAAATTGAATTTATTGATACAGATAATTTAAATATTAATTTCACAAATTCGATTGTATTTAGTGCAACATTCGAGTTTTTTCAAAATTTCAAATGTAAACTTAAATTGTGAGTTTTTTAAGTATGAATTTAATTTAGTCTCAAAATTTCGAACAAAGATTCAAACTAGGGACCAAAGTCCTTTGAAAAAAAGTTATATTTTCAAGGAAAATTATAGATGTTGACTGTAAAGTTGAAAATGGAAACTTCTACGTTTTTGTAGAAATTTTGTTGAACAGATTGTATAAATTATTTGTATTTTTATTTGTAAGGAGTTATTCAATCTGACACACTTAATTATTTTCCCAATTCCTTAATTGTAGTTGATCTTGAAATTTTAGTTCTTTTAGGAAAGAGCACAGAACTTTGAACACTTTCATTTTGCTATAAAAATTTTAACTCATTTTGATTAAAAATTTCAAATTTTTTCTCAATGTTCTTTAGATCTTAATTTTAAAATTACGAAATTAGATCTCAAAAATTTTCGAATTTCGAGTCTGTTAAAAATTCATGTAAATAAACTGAATTTATTGATACAGATAATTTAAATATTAATCTCACAAATTCGATTGTATTTAGTGCAACATTCGAGTTTTTTCAAAATTTCAAATGTAAACTTAAATTGTGAGTTTTTTAAGTATGACTTTAATTTAGTCTCAACATTTCGAACAAAGATTCAAACTAGGGACCAAAGTCCTTTGAGAAAAAGTTATATTTTCAAGGAAAATTATAGATGTTGACTGTAAAGTTGAAATTTTAAATAGAAAATTGCAAGTTGAAGTTAGGGATTTTGAGGAAAAAGCCAGAATGTCCAAAGAACGTAAAGTTATTAACAAACATTAAAAAAAATTGTCTTTTTCAAAAAATGTTAAAAAAAAATTCCAGAGAAAAGAGGAACTTTTTTCTATTTAAGGCTAATATTTGTATAAATTATAGTAGAACTCTAGGGGAATCTTTCTACCTTAAATGTTAGTTATTTTTTCGAAATTTTAACTTCATCTCAAAAATTTAAGAATTCTATTTGTAAATGATAAGATCTGTCGAAAATCCAAGTAAAAAAGCCAAAATTTCGATCGAAAAGACCCCAATTTAATAAATAAAAATTCAAATTTTCAGGTTTAATCCCGAGATATTGGCATTTTCTCTCGAATGTCTGGTTGTTATCTCGAAATTTCGTCTTTTTCTAAAAAACATTAAAGTTTGATCGAGATCTTGAGTTCGTGGAAAAAATTGGAAAAAAAATCTAATAGCCAAGGTATTGACTGACTAAACAGCGTTCCAGTTTAAAATCGAAATTGTCAGGCAGTCAAATATAAACTTCAAATTTTAAGAATTTATTGTATGCAAACCACAAGTTGTTTCCAAATGTTATGTTTCTATTTTTAAAGTGTCTAACATAAATTTACATTTTTCTTTTCCCAAAATGTCAATTTAAAAATTGGAAATTTGGGGCTTTCTTATTTTAACTTTGATTCTCAATATTTCAAAGTTTTAATTTTTTTTAATCCAATTGTTTCCTTTGAGATGTCATCTCGAAATTTCATGGAAAGGTGTCTACGCATCTTAATGATTTCGGTCAAATTAGTAGGAGTGTTTTCGTTAGAGATGTTAGTAATTATAAATCCTGTAAGCTCACCAGCTAATATCCTTTCTTGTTCATACGTCCTCTTGATTTTTTGCAGTAATCCGCAAAATGACACGATAAAAATGATGACCAAGCCGGACAGGAGGAGGAGTTCGAATGTCATTCTGGAATTGTTGCACAAGTATCACAAAAGTTTAAAGAAAATAAGCTGACGGAAAACTTACTCTGATGTGATATACTTCAAATCCTCGTAATTTAGAATATACATTGATTTTCTAATCAGGAGATAAGATAATATCATCAACAAAATTCGTATTGAAACCCTTTTTCGATTCGCAGGTGATGAAAATTGTACAGTGGTCTCTTTTTTGGCGCAATGCACTGACGGACTTACACTTGTGGTGCAAATCCTCCTGCAAAATATTCATAGAGTAAGAATTAAAAACAGAACACAGAACACACAGAACAGTCGTTTATGAAAAGAACAGATCAGGAAAAAAGTCAATTTTTTTTTAAATTCGTTTCTTACTGGAAATTTCGATATTTTTTCCTTGAAAAACAAAAACAGATCGAAATTTTGAGAAAAAAGTCAAAATTTAGTAAACACTCAAAATTCTTTGGAGAGAGTCAAATTTTGTCGAAATTTTGGAAAAGGACAAATTTTGAGAAAAATGTAATTTCTGGAATTTTCTCTTGACCGTTTGAATCAGAGGCTGACATGCGCCCTGATCTGCTCCACCCTAAATCAAAAAGTGTCCAATATTGAGATATACGTCAACATTTTGAGAAACAATTTTAATTATGTACCATTCCAGGGAAAATCTTCTCGGAATTTTTACCAAATTTCTAAAAAAAAGTCATTATAAAAATCTCCAGATAAATATTTTTATCAAAAGATCGATCAAACTTTGAGGAAAAAGATAAATCTTCCTAAACAAGTCAAAATTTTTTGAAAATCAAAATTTAAAGACAAGGGGAAGTTTCCGGAAAAAACGAATTTTGAGAAATGGTAGAATTTCAAGAAATAAAACGATTAATTTTGAAATAAAAATTCGAAACTTTGACTAAAGTTGGATTCTGATTCTGATACTAAAATTTCGAAAGAAATTTATAAAAAAAGACGAATTTTGAGAAATAAGTCGAAATTTCGAGAAAATGTCAATAAATTTAAGAAGGACGAATTTTGTCGAATGGAAATTTTAGAGAAAGTTTTCTCAGTTGAATATAAATTTTCTTTTAACTGGATGAGCCAGGGGGGCAAGCGCCCTAACCTGCCTATTCGAGCTTCGCCTAAGTCAATGCATAAGAACCGCTTTTTATTTCGGAAAATACTTCATAGCAACAGAAAAAAAGTTACCTTTTTACCTTGCACAGTTTATCACAAAAGTGACGTTTCCTTAAAAACTAATCGTAGAAATAGAAAACTACTACATAGCCAAAAAGAAGAAGAAGAAACCATAAATTATTTTACCCCCTGTTCCATTTAAGAATGCAACATCATTTAAAAAACATCGATATTTTTTTTAATCAAACATCGATGTCTTAAACATCGGTATTCGATAACGATACATCGATATTGTTCCGATGTTTTTTAAATATTTAATTGCGGATTTGAAAAGTAAAAAAGACTTGACAACTTGAAAAGAGCTGTTTCTGAATAATTTTGTGTTAATCTCAGAATTTACACTTTTTTCTAGAAACTTTGAAAAATTGAAATACAAATCTTGTCCCCTGAAACCAAGAAAGATTAAAAGGCACAACAAAGGTTGCTCTAACTCGTTTCGACAGCCAAGCTATCATCTTCAGAGAGATACAGCTTGGCTGTCGCAAGGCATTAGAGTAACTTTTGTTGTGTTTTTTAATCTTTCTTGGCTGTATCTCTCTGAAGATGATAGCTTGGCTCTCGAAACGCGTTAGAGCAACCTTTGTTGTGTTTTTTAATCTGTCTTGGTTTCAGGGGAAAAGATTTGTATTTCAATTTTTGAAGATAACCAAGGACCAGTCCATTCCACCAAAAAAAATAGAAATTTTGAGATTAAAATTAAATTTTCGACTTTTTTCTCGAAAATTCCACTTCTTTCTCAAAATTTCACAGTTAATCTCGAAATTTTGACTTTTCCCTATCAATTCCGAGATTAAAGTCAAAATATCCACTACAGGTAAACTCAAGCCTTCGACTTTGTTCTTGAAATTTCGGGAAAAGTTCGAAATTTCTACGTTAATCTCGAGATTCCTATACTCTACAGTTGGGTTAGGTTAGGTACCATTGTTAGACAGTTGGCAGTAGGATGTATTCAGCAACTCCAATTTTTAATAACCATAATTTCGACTTTCTTCTCGAAATTTCTAGGTTATAGTCTAAGCGAGATTAAAGTTGAAATTTCCAAAATAAAGTCCAAATTTCAAGATTAAAGTCGAAATTTTTAGATTAAAGTCGAAATCTTGACTTTAATTTTGGAATTTCAAGAAAAAGTCGATATTTCGAAAACAGAAATACAAATCTTGTCTCCCGAAACCAAGAGTGATTACAAAACACAACAAAGGTTGCTCTAACGCGTTTCGACAGCCCAGCTATCATCTTTAGAAAGATACTGACTGATATTTCGAGGTTAAAATCGAAATTTCGAGAAAAAACTCGAAATTATGCCTTTAAACTCAAAGTTTCTAAAACATTTTTTTTAATTGATGTTAAATTTGGTTTAATACAAAATTTTGGATTTTCAAAAATAAATAAATTTTAAAAATGACGAAAATTCTAAAATTGTCAAAATTTTAAAAAAGAAATTAAAACTTTGAGAATCTTCGAAAATTTTATCAAAACACCAAATTTTGAAAAAAGTTGAAATTTTCATAAAAATATAAAATTTTCAACTAAATTCTGGTTTTTCAAAAATTCGAAAAATCGAAATTTTGATAAAACCCTTTCTAAAAAAGTCAGCCAAATTTTGTAAAAGTACCACACTTTGTCAAAATCCTAATTTTCAAAAAAAAGCGAGTTATTGAGAAAATGTCGAATTTTGAAAATTTTTTCAAAAGAATTTAAATTTTTTTAAAAAGAATTTAAAATTTTTAAAAGGGATTTAAAATTTTTGGAAAACCAAAATTTTCAAAAAATTCAAATTTTTAAAAAAGTTGAAATTTTAACAGGCGAATTTTAAATTAAAATTTTGATACTCGAAATTTGCAAAAACATCGACATTTTTATTAATAAATATTTTCAATAGGGATTTCCAAAAATTTGGGAATTTTAAAAAAATTGATATTTTAAAAAGAGTAGCAATTTTGAAAATAGTAAAAAATTTTAAGACAGAATTTTGAAAGAGATTTGAAAAAATGGAAATTTTCAAAAAAGAAAACGAAATTTTTGAAGCTTTAAAAATAAATTGTAATTTTGAACAAAGTAGATTTAAAAAAAAATCAAAATAATGAAAAATAGTCAAAATTTTAAAATAATGTCGAAAATTAAAAAGGTAAAAATATTCAAAAAAATGGAAAATTCCAAAGTTGCTGAAATTTTAAAAAAAATGAACTTTTTTTATTAAAAAGCTAAATTATCAAAAAAAACAAAATTTTTGGGAAGTCGCTCGAGTCTAATTTAAAAAAATGTTATTCTGAGGGTCAGGATTTCCAAGAAAAGAAGTTCAAAATTTTGAGAAATAGCTACAAATTGCAAAAATAAGTGATATTTTGAAAGAATTTAGTGATATGAAAAAATCTTACGTTTTCAAAAAAGTTTAAATTTTGAAATAAGTCAAAATTTTCAACAAAAAAATCGACAATTTGTAAAAACGCCGAAATTTTCAAAAAAATTCGAAAGTTTTTATGCAAAAGTGAAATATTTAGAAACTTCCGAATTTTGAAATTTAAATAAATAAGGGAATTTTAAAAATGTCGAAATTTTTAAAAAAGCCAAAATTTCGAAAAGAAATTAATCTTTTAAAAAAAATTAAAATTACAGAAGTACATTGAAGGGAAACTTTAACATTTAAAAGTCAAACCCAAAGTTTTGCAAATTTCCACTCTAATCTTAAATATTTATTCATAAAAAGGTTCATGTTTTTCTAAATTTCGAATATCAATATTTTAATTTAGAATTCGCCCGTTAAAACTTTTTTAAAAATTTGAAATTTTTTGAAAAGTTCGGTTTCAAAAATTCAAGAATAAACTCCGGATTTGGAAAAAGGGAGCAAATTTCCGAAAAAAATCTAAAGCTCGTTAAAATAAAATTTGGTTTAATACAAAATTTTAGGATAGCATTGATAAGTTCAAAAAATTTTGGAAGAGAAAAGAAAAATGTGTAATTTTCAAATTTAAACATGGAATTTTGATAAAAAATTTTAATATCTAGCAGTAGGTATTAAAATTGTTGCTGAAAAATTGACAACTTCTCAAATATTCCAAATTTGGAAATTTTGAGAATTCTGTTTTTGAAACTTTTACTTTTGATTAAAAAATCAAACTTTTTTAAAAAGGTTTTTTTCTCTGGAAATGTCGACTTCTTATTTTTTTATTTGGAAATTTTTATTTTTAACTCGAAAATTGGTCTATCTATAAAAACGTTTTATGGACGACTTTTTTCTAGAGGTTTTGTATTAAAATTCGAAATTAAAAAAATTAAGAGTTTGAAAAAGATTTGCGTAAAAAAAGGAATTGAAAATTTGAAGTTTAACCTAGAAATTTTAATAAAGAAAAAAACTTAATTTTTGCCCGAATATTTAAAATAATAAATACTAAATAAATAATTGTCAATTTAAAATCGAAATTTTAACAAATGTAGTTCATGTTTTCGAGTTTTCAACTTTCCTTAAAATGTTTCTTTCAAAATTTGAGTTTATTTTAGATTGCGAAATAAAAATATCTAAACTGTAATTTTTTTAATTAATTGTACTGCATACGTGCGGCAAACAAATTTAGCATCAATTTGTTATATATGCACTGCTGCCATCGGGTGACTAATTACAAAATTGTGTGGTCGTTTGCCCCCTCAATTATACGCAACAGATTCTTCTTCTATCGTAATGCGAGACATCGATTTGTCAAACATCATTTACAAACTGAACGATGTATCGATATTTTTTATTCTTTACCATCAATGTTGAAACATCGATGTTTACAAACGATAGATCGATGTTTTCAAAACATCGAACTATCGTTTCCATACCATTTAGGATTTTTGAGGGGGCTGTTGCCCCGGCCAACGGAATGCTCCTGCAGGTCTAAAACTACACCAATTACTAGAGAGCGTATATATGCAACTTGCATATGCATGTATATTTTACATATTTTTGAGATGTTGGTTTTTAAATTTGATTTTGGAAATTCAAAATTTTTAAAATATGAAGTCTAAATATTCCAGAAAGTTAACAAAAATGGAGAAGCCATTTGCAGAAAGGTAAAATTTTGAGTAAAAGCCAAAATTTTGATTTTGAAAATGACGACGATTTCTCGATTTTTATTAAAATTCTTCCCGTGTCTGAACATTTCTTTGGACTTTATGTGTAATATTTTGAAAATTTCCAATTTACCACTTTTTAATCATTTCCATCTTTTTCAAATTTTAGCTTATTTTGGAAATTTCAACTTTTTCACAATTTCACTTTCTTTTAATATTTTGATTTATTTTCGAACTTTTTGAAAATGTTGCCACAAAATATTAACTTTTTTTCAAAATTTTGACCTTTTTTAGATTTAGATTTTTTGAAATAAATCTGATTATGTTGAAATGGTGCTTTTTAAAGATCTCTAACCTTTTTCAAGATCTATACTTTTAATATACATCTTTGTTGAAACTTTGACTATTTCTCGAAGTTTAAACTTTTTTTAAATTTCGAATTTTTAAAAAGATTTCGACTTTTTGTAGAAATTTCGACTTTTATGTGGGAAACTAGATTTTTATTTGAAAAATTCATTTTTTTTCAAAACAACTCATTCTTTTAAAAAATTCGATTTTTTGCAAAATTTTATTTTTTTTCACTTTTAAAATTTTTCAGAACTTTCAGTGTTTTTTTTTAAAAACCTCTAGCTTATTCAAGGTATCCACTTTTTTTGAAAATTTGCATCTGTGTTCAAATTTTTATTATTTCCCGAAGTTTTGACTTTTTTTTTGAAAATTTCTATTTTTTTCCAAAAATAATGATTTTCTAGGATTTTTGACCTTTAAGTAGTAATTTGAACTTTTATTTGAAATACTGAAAAATTCGATTTTTTACAAAATTTCAACGGTTAAAATTTTCGAACTTTTTTTTAGAATTTCCACTGTTTTTTGCATCTTTGTTGTAATCATTATTCGATGTTTTGACTTTTTTTTTAAATTATTGTTTTTTTCAAAAATTTACATTTTTTCTTAAAGATTCGACCTTTATGTAGTAAACTGGACTTTTATTTAAAAAATTGAAACATTCGATTTTTTTTCGAAAATTCCCAATTTTATTTAAATTAATTTGTGCATAATTTCGATTTCAAATTTTCTACCTTTTTTCAGAATTTTATCGGTTTTCTAAAACTTCTACATTTTCGAAAATATCCACTTTTTTTCGAAATTTTGCATTTTTGTTTAATCTCTTAACCATTTTTCGAATTTCCGACTTGTTTTTGAAAATTTTGATTTTTTTTAATTTTGACTTTTTCTCGCAAATTTTCGTAGCAAATTGAACTTCTATTTAAAAAATTTAAAAATTCGACTTTTATTCGAAAAATCCCACTTTAAAAAAAATGATATTTTGCGAATTTTCGACTTTTAAAATTTTCAAACTTCACAATTTTCACTTTATTTAGAAAATTTTTAATACTTTTATTATCAAATTTAGACTTTTTTTTAAAGTTGGGCCTGTTTTCAGAACTTAAAGCTTCTTTTTCAAAATTTTTAACTTTTTTCAAAATTTCAACTTTTTGCTTGGATGAGTTGTGGGTGCTAAAAATCCCTCTGATAATAACGTTGAGGACCGAAACAAGTGTAAGTTAAAAGTTTCAAAAATAGTCAAAATTTCAAAGAATTTTCTAGTTTTAAAGCTAAATAGAAATTAAAAAAAAACACAAAGTAAAATTTTGGCTTTAAATTTGAATTTCTACAAAACTGTTTATCGAAATGAGTTCAAAGGCAAAATTTGCAAATGATGTTTGGAAAAGAAACTTCAAAATTTCTAAAAAAAGCTCCTCAAGATTTTGATTTAAACATTTTAAATTAAAGCCCAAATTTTGAGTTTAAAAGTTAAATGTTTATAAATTAAACAAAAAAGAATTCTGATCACCTGAAAAAATGGAGATAAATTCATGTGGAGATATATTCCTCAACAATGTCAGCTCTTTAGCATACAGGTAACTTTAAATGCAATCGCGTGTATCGCAGACATTTTAAGTGGTTTTTAATATCCATTTTTACCATCTTGGAGAATGAATTCTAAAAAATGCTCTCCTACGTATTACGGGGAACACCTGTGCAAAATTTTATGCTTTTGGACACACCGCTTTAAATTATGATTTGTCTGTGACAATCAGTGCTTAGAGATAAGTAAATACAGTGGCTGACTCAAATGCGTTGCCTTCTTTATTTAGGAATTAAATGTTCAGTTTTTGATTTAGCTTGATCATATTTTTTAAGCAAAATTACTCTAACACATCCGTAGTTCTAAGACTCTTTTGACATTTTTACGAGAGAGATTTTTACAAATTAAAAATAACTGAAACAATTCTTCTGATGACAACTATTTTCCTGACGATTTTAATGAAATGTTTCTATCCTTATTTAAAAGAACATGGAAGGTTATGTAAATGTTTAAAATTTTATCAAAAACTAATGTTTAATTTAAAAAAAATGCGGGTCTAAAATTTTCATCACAAAAAGCGATGTACAGTAATTTTAAAATTGTTAATGTTTGATTTTTGCTGCATAATTTTGGTATGTAAAAAAATATTGAATAAAATGAATAATTAAAACATAACAAATATAAATTCGGAACAGGAGTTGCTCGAATTATATTTATATTTTTGAAATAATGTGCACTAAGAAATTTTAGTGAAGACAAATTGTTGATATATAATTATTACATAAAAATAAAATTCCAATACTTTTAATTTATAGCAATGAATTAAGATTGGATGGTAATATAACTTTTTTAAACGGTCATTAAATGTTTGGTTTACATCTGACCCAATATTTTTAGATTTATGGTGCATATAATGCTTATTAATCTGCATATAATTGTAATTACGATGCATATTTTGTTCAAAAGCTGCATAACACATAACACAAAAAGCTGTGCACATAATCCGCTCTCTACTAATTAAGTGTCCCCCTCACAACCAAAATTCACCAGTTTCGGCATTTTTTGTTTTCTAGATATTTGAGGTGTTTAGTTTTCAAAAAATTACCCTGTATATGTTTCCAATTGCAACACTGTTATTGATGAAGTAATTGTTTTTTTCAAGATTTGAAAGATGTGGGAATCTACCAGTATCTCTCTAAAGACGATAGCTTGGCTATCGAAACGCTTTACAGCAACCTTTGTTGTATTTTTTAATTTTTCTTGGTTTCAGGAAACAAGATATGGATTTCAATTTCTAAAGATAACCAAGGACCAGATAGCCAAGCACCAAAAAAAAATAATAAAAACTTTCATTAACTTTTTTTCATAACAGTACTTATTTATCATCCTGAATCTGCGGGCAAGAATGGTCGGTGAAATTTGTGGGCATCCTGTATGTATACGAATATTATTGTTGATTATGCAACTTTATTTTTTGAGTAAACCTACGTGGATGTTTTTAAAAAACATGTTTTTATTTATGAAATTCGTAAATATGTCCAATCGATGAAATAACGATTTGATAAGATTCTAATTGTCGAAAAATCACACAAACACTTACCAAACCCAAACAATTACATCCTAACAATTAACACTAATTATTAGTACACCTCGTGTAGAAATTTAACCCATAACTCGGACGAGTAAAATACTGTATTACGATGAAATAACAATATGGCAATGCGTATTGAGCTCGAACCTGCACAACTATAAATTATTTTTGATAAGAAACAATTGTTTAACTGAGGTAAATTAAAGTGTTTACTTAATGATATAGGTGTACGCTAAACAGGTAGGCAACACTTTTACGAACACACGAAAACGAAAAACTTAAATGCTAACAATTCATTAGCATGTCTCTTATTTAATATGGTGTTATTATGATGCACTGGAGAGAATAAATATTTCATGGAATTGTTCGCATTTTTCATCCAATTTACTTATGTTGGCAAATAACAAACTGTTTGACTCACGATGTTACTTTATCGATAACTTGCGAAAAATCTATACTACTGAAAAACATTTTTGTGCCTTAACAAAATAAAATGACTAACGACTACCACACGAATTTTACTTTGCTAAATATGCACTTTTATAATTCGTAAATTAAAATTATTTCTAGTTTTTATAACTTTTATATTTGTTTGATCTTGTCTATATTACATGAATAAAGAATAGTTCACTTAGCAACGTGAAAAGGATACATTAAACTTCGATCATAAAAAAAGAATGAAAAAATCTTTAAGCTGTTATTAAGTCCCCTTGAAAATCCATGTATCTTTAGGATACCTCCTTCTGGCCTCAATTAAACTGAATAAATGTTCAAAACATTTTCCGTTCATTCTCATAAACGTTCACAATGGCCCCACAATTGTCTTCTTAAAAATCCTAATTCAATAGATTTCAACTGACTTTTTTATAATCGAGGTCTCGCTCACTAACGTATATTTATATAAATAAACCGCTACTACTATATAACCTCTCCTCGAGTCATCGCCTTGTCGTGGTGGAGAGGCTTAGCTGAATATGTGATCCTGAGAGCAATCGAAGCTAAACATCGACAGTGACCAAGGGTGACTCAACCCAGCTCAGCTGTCGTATCGTGGTTAAGAGTCTTGCACAAAGGGTAACGATGCCCTGTCTCGTTTGGCTTTGAAACCATCGAACAGGATAAATCGTCAATCTATGATTGGCAAGGGGCTTGGCTTAACCGCCCGTCCCAAGTGGAGTGGTGAGCCACAATAAAAACTTCCCCCAAGCTTAGGTGCAACAGGATTAGTGTCTCGACGTTATTATTCAGTTGCTGACCCATTATTAACGGTGTGCGTCCAGGTCAACAGATCGTTGGTGCCACCGCAGTGCGATTAAAGTTTAGTGAAGTGACCGTGCGAGAATAGAGAGGTTTATTCTCCAAGGGAATTGTGCGACAATGAAGAGAAAAAAGGCGAAGACTTGCAAAAGGGCAACAAGCTCGATATCCGGCGACGATTTTAAAAATATGTCGATAGAGGAATTGACGGAATTACTTATATTGCTAAAATCGGCACTAGAAGAGAGAATAGGCAACTTGAAAGCTACAGAAAATGTAGTAAGTTTTGTTGCTGAAGAAAAGAAGGAAAACTTAATCTCTACACAAAAAGGAGAAGAAAGCGAAGAAAGTACCCAAAATTCTGTCGTTAACTCAGAGAGAATAAGATGGAAAAGAAAAGTGAAGAAAAGGAAAAGCGCGAAAAGCGCAAAAGGACTGAAGAATTCAAAATAACGGCTATTCAAGCAAAGCCAAGCAGAAGCAACAACAAAACCTGTGAAAGAAAAGGACAGGTACCTCCAGTTATTCTGCGGGAGCAGCAAAATTGGTCGGTCACCGCGAATATTATGAACACAAAGAAAATTGCATACATCAAGGCACAAGCGAGTAAGGATGGTATAAAAATCTATCCTACTCGTCCCGAAGATCATCAAGCCCTTGTACAGGAACTCAAGGAGAAGAAAATTCACTACCACACGTACTCCCTTTCAGAGAAAAGAAACCTCAAGGTAGTACTGAGAGGAATTCCCACTTTCTTAAAGGAAAAAGAAGTTGAAGACGATTTAAAGGAAAAAGGATTTCATCCAACTAAAATTGTTAGGATGTATAAGCGAAGCAAGGAGAGGACAATAATGCCGCTCGTTTTTGTTGAGCTTAACCGAGACGAGAAGAAGATATAAGAAATAAAAACCTGCTGCGGCCTAGATATAGGAGTAGAGGCCCTCAGGAGAAGAAAAGACGTCGGGCAGTGTTTCAACTGCCAGAGCTACGGACACACACAAACAAATTGCCACGCGGACCCAATCTGCGTCAAATGCGGGCAAAAACATGCGACAAAGGCATGCGAACTTCCGAAGACACAACCGGCAAAATGCGCCAACTGCGAAGGGGCTCACCCTGCGAGCTATCGCGGTAGTCCCGCATTACCGAAAACCAAAAACAGCAAAGCCAATACTGCAAAGAGAATCGAGGGAGTTTCTTATGCAAGTAAAGCTAGGGCAAAGAGGGAAGACAACGAACAGAAGGCAGAAAAAGGAGAAGTCGGAAAGGCAAAAAAGCAAGAAGAGAGAGAAAACAAGAAGGAAAAAAAAAGAAGAGAAAAGGGCAATGGTAAGCATTATTTTGTGTGACATGATAATGCAATTTTCCAGCTCAGGAGCAACAACAAAAGAAGTGAACAACTTCCTAGAGAAAATGCAGGAACTACTGAAGATAGTAGAGTAAATCAAGAAGACAGCAAGCAGTCTACTAACCCCGGGTTTTTGTATGGTTTTCCCGGGGGCTCGGTCAAATGACTAGTAGGCAAAAGAAAAGCAAGGCGCTCTATACGCGTGAAGAGGGCGTTTTCAGGGCAGATATGTAAAGTCTGCAAAATAAGAGAGAAGCAGACATGGAAGGTCTGAGTCTCTCAAGAGGCAAAGAAGCAAATAGAAACAACAAGAGGAGACAAAGTTCTTAATAGAAAGAACCGAGCGACGAAGGGGTAAAAGGAAGGAATTCCTGACCCCACAGGAAGATTGGAAGACAAAGACAAAGACAGGTGCAACAGCATACGCCGATAGCTCCGTGGTTAAGGGGAAGCTTAACCATTAGCATGCGAACTTTGGTGACCAGGCGCTTTCCACTTTCAATTTAGCCTTGCTGGATTAATGCGGGGCTCTGATGCAGTCGACTGAATATTTCCCTAGCTACTCGTGGGAACCTTATGGAACCTAATAACCTAAACCCAAAGGCTGGTGATACGCCTCAAGAATCGCAAAACATTGAAGAGATGGATACAAGCTCACAACCAAGCTCAGAAATCCCTAAAACCATCGTCCTCTTAGCCTCAAGCGATAGTGAGTTTTCGACATCCGAAAGGCTTTTAGAGTCGGTAAACGACTTAAAGCTTAAGGAACGCCGTAAAGGACTCTCTGGAGCGGCGGGAAAAAGATTCAAATGACTTCCTCAAGAAAAGACACTCCCCAGAGGAAGCTAAGAAATTGGCAAAAGAGCCAATGGAAAAGAAGGAGACCGAGTAAGGGGTCAAAAAGGCTCCGCTCTGATGGCTCCACTCCAACAACGGAGGCCAAGAGGCAAAAACAAAGGGAAGAGAAAGGAGCTCAACCGGGGCCTTCCACCGAGACACCAAAGGCTGGTATGTCCTACAGTCATCTGGCTGGAAGTGTTAAGGTAGGTATTCTTCCTGAAGACTATCCAAAGGATCGACTGTCCAATGAGCAGCTCAAGGCTCTCCAGTTGGAAATCCTGAAAGTAATTCGGAGAGACCGAAAAGAGCAAACCAAGCCACACTTCTTAGGAGCTATCTTCAAGCCGGGTTTCTTGGTTCTCACCTGTGCGGATAAAGCCACTTCAGAGTGGCTATTTCGCACGGTGGGAACTCTGAAACCTCAGAAAGGGCTATGTTAAGGGCAGTAGAGGAAAGCAAGATTCCTCGCCCACAAATCATGATGGGAAACTTCCCTAATAGCACGGAAAGCCCCAGCGAACAAATTCTGGAACAGCTAATGGGACAGAACAAAAATTTGAGCACAGAGAACTGGAGAATACTTCATCGAGTAAACGTACAGACATCTGCTCAACTTACAATTTCGGTGGACACACTGTCTTACGAAAGTCTCGAGTCTTTTTCCAGTTCGGTCAGCTTAGGCTAAGGCCGTCTGGAAGGGCAAAGAAGGAAAGCCTGCCGAAAGAAAAGAGCAGCTCGCAGGATGTCGTGCCGGGGGGATCTGGCCCACAGGAAGCAAGTTCCTCAAGGGCCTCAACTATCGAGGCGGCACCTGCAAAAGCCGCCACAAGTTCTGAGAATACGGGTCACTCCAAACCTCGGTCCCAGAAAGTGTCCTTGAGCAAAGGCTTAAAACAACCTAGCAAAAAGGCGTTGAAGTGTACAAAAGAAAAAGAGGATCCGAACGACGCGGGACAAATAAAGAAAGGGGCAAAATACGATGCTTACAAATAAACCTACAAAGCAGCCTCCGATGTGCTTAGCCGTAGGTTTATATTTCAACAAATGGACATAGCGCTCCTCCAAGAGCCTTGGTCATATAGAGGACAAATTAAAGGACTCCCAAGCAAATCATGTGAGGTAATATTTGATAACCTCCATGAACATCCGCGCTCCGCTCTATTAATAAGCGGAAAAATCTTATTTGTTCCTTTTTCAGAGTTCATTACCAGGGACTTAGTTGCAGGATCTATCGTGGTGCCCACTATGAGAGGTATGCAGGAGGTAGTTATTGCCTCAACATACTTCCCGAGAGACAAAATGGTGACACCACCAGAGGACGTTAAACGACTCATTAGCTAGTGCAAAATGAGGAACAAACAACTCATAATGGGATGTGATGCCAACTCCCACCATATTATATGGGGCAGCACAAACACAAACAAAAGAGGTGAGTACCTTGTGGAATATTTGTTCATTAGTGACGTAGACATTATTAACACTGGTAATACTCCCACCTTTGCTAACATCGTCCGACAAGAGGTACTAGACCTAACCCTCGCGAGCACGACAATTAGTAACCATATAAAGAATTGGCATGTTTCAGATGAAACCTCAATGTCGGACCATAGACATATTCGGTTCGATATAGAGGCTGAAATAAATGCCTTCAGTGAATACAGAAACCCCAAATTGACCGATTGGGATCTATACAGAACCAAACTTATGATCTCAACTGCTTAATTGAAATGGTTGATGATTTAGAATTTTATGCTAATGAAGTGAGAGCTCATAATAAACAGTTATGAGCACAGCTGTCCAGTAAAGCAAAGGGTTACAAATAAATCAACACCTAGGTGGAACAGGACGCTCAGCAAATTAAGAGCTGAAACGACAAAACTGTTCAATAAGGCTAAACGCGGCAATAACTGGAACGAATACAAAAAAGCCTTAACAGATTACAACAAAGAGCTTAGAAGATCTAAAAGGAAATCATGGAGAAGCTTTTGTGAGGGGATTACAGAAGTGCCCCAGAAAGTCCTATCCAAAGATCACTCCAATGGAATAGGACTTCTCCAACACCAAGACTGAAGTTACACCAAGAACTGCCTGGAAAGTGTAAGGTTGCTTATGCGAACTCACTTTCCGGGATCTATTGAAATTGGAAATACCCACAACAGTGCTGCGTTTGCTGGGGGCCATTTACGCCCCTACAATCGAGTAAAAAGCTGGCGGGGAAAATATTTACAAAAAAATAAGATAAAATGGGCGGTGAGTTCCTTCGAGCCCTATAAATTACCAGGAGAAGATAAAACCTTCCCAGTCCTACTACAACACGGCATAATGGAACTAATAAATCCACTAGCTACAATTTTCAAAGCTAGTTACACGTTAAGCTACATTCCAATAAGCTGGAGAGACGTAAATGTGGTCTACATACCAAAGGAAGGCAAACGACCATCTGCGCAGCCTAAATCATATAGACCCATTATTCAAACCTTATTCTCCTTAAAACAATGGAGAAAATTATGAACCAACACATTAGAAGCGAAGTGCTGTTAAAGAATCCGTTCATGATAATCAATTCGCCTATCAAGAAGGCAAATCCACAGAGACAGCCTTACACAATCTTGTCAAAAAGATAGAAAGTGCTCACTTAAGCAAAGAAATAGCTCTTTGTGGATTTATAGACATAGAGGGTGCTTTTGATTACACCTCATATGAATCCATAAAAGCAGCAGCTATCAAAAAGGGCTTTGCGAAACCTACCATCGACTGGATTGTCTCCATGTTAGATGGTAGGAGGATCAAAGCAACCTTAGGCAGTGTTTCAGTCACAGTGAGCGCAGTAAAGAAGCTGTTTTATCTCCACTACAGTGGTCCATCGTGATTGATGACCTCTTAAATATACCCCATTACTGTCATTATCAGGGGCCAAAACGATAAAATTCTGCTAACAGCTCCCACTATGAATAGAGTTCAACTCAATTTCTCAAGTGAGACTAAATATCTAGGAATAGTCCTAGAGTAAAAGCTCACCTGGAATCTTCATTTGACTAGAATAATCAAGCAAGCCACGACAGCGTTTTGGACATGCCGCAGATTGTTCAGCAAAACCTGGGGTCTGAAACCGAAAATGATCTATTGGTCATATAGGATGATAATTACACCCCTGATCACATACGCTTCTTTAGTATGGTGGCCAAAAAGACAGCACAAAACCAACTGAACATAGTTCACAGGTATGCATGTCTGGGAATAACAGGCGCAATGAACACCTGCCCAACAGCGGCAATGAAGGCAATGCTAGGTCTAACTCCTCTCCACCTTTTAGTGAAGAGGGAAGCGATCAAAGGAGTCTCAAGATTACTGCAATTAAAACAATTTAAAGAAGGAGACTTTACTGGTCACTGGGAATCCTCAAGGAATGTAGCCCGGTGATCTTAGCAAAATCGGTTGATTACATGCAACCCAGGTACGAATTTGATCATTTCTTTGAGATGACCTTAGATAGCCACACTGACGCTTAATCAGTACCTGAGGAAAAACACAAATTATCCATCTGGTTTACAGATGAATCAAAGGTAGCACATGGGACTGGAGTGGAAATTTATGGCCCGAACTATAGGTTTTCTAAAGCTTTGGGAAAATACCCAACTGTCTTTCAAACTGAAATACATGCAATAGAACTCTGCGCCTACAAGTGTCTTCGAAGAAGCCTGAAAGGAACAAAGATCCACATTAACTCTGACAGCCAAGCGACAATAAAGGCTCTCAGCAGCTGCCTTGTCAAATCCAAACTAGTTTGGGACTGTCAACAAACGTTAAAGCAACTGGCTAAACACAACAGGATCAGCCTTAAGTGGAAATAAAGCTGCGGACCAACTCGCTAGAGGAGGATCTGCATCATCGTTTCTTGGACCTGAACCGGCTTTTGGTTTTTCTAAAAGTCAAATCAACAATGAGGTCAAAAAATGGGAAACAAAGTCAAGAATCTCCCACTGGAGATTATATCCAGGACTACGGCAGGCGAAAAGATTCATATCTGGAACGCTTGAAAAGACAAAGGTCTAGTTAGAACTCAGCAAATTCGAATTGAGCATCTTAACCGACCTCTTAACAGGACATTTTCCTGGGAGGTACCACCTCAAAAAAATGGGTCAGGCTGAAACAGACGTATGTCGCTTTTGCTCAGAAGCTGCGGAGACTGCAGAACATGTGCTATGCAAGTGCGATGCACTTGCGCGCAAAAGGCATGTCCAATATGGATGGGCGTCCTTAGACCCCAAGTTTTGACTTTTTTCGACAATTTCGACTTTTTTTAAAAAATTTCGATTTTTTTAAGGTTCCGCCTTTTATACCGTAAATCAGACTTTCATTTGCAAAATTTAACTACTTTTTGAATTTTTTAATCTTTTTGAAAAATTCACTTTTTTTAATTTTGACTTTTTAAAATTTTCGATTTTTTTTGTAACTTTCACTTTTCTTTTGAAAATTTTGACCTTTTATCATCAAAATTTCGATCTTTTCTCATCAAAATTTCGGACTTTTCTCGAAATTATAATTTGTTTCAAAATGTAAAATTTTTTCGAACTGTTTATCTCTTTTCCAAAATTTCGACTTTTTGTAAAAGCTTCGAAGCCTCTTTTAATTTTTTCTACAATTTTAACCATTTTCGTTTGTAATTTTGACCCATTTCTTGAAGCTTCAAATTTTTCTAACTTCAGCTTTTTAAAGAATTCGTCTGTTACAGAGGATTTTAAATTTTTTGAAGGATCTGACTATAAATTGAGAATTTTAAAATTTTGAACTAATTTTATTATCAAACGAATTCGAGACTTAGCTACCTTTCTATATCAAAACTGACATTAAAAAAGAATTTTATTTTAATTTTAATTAAAACTTTTCAAGGAAAGCTCGAAATTTGAAAGAATTAAAAAAAACTGAAATACAAAATTTGTTCCCTGAAACCAAAAAAGATTAAAAAACACAACAATGCTCTAACGCGTTTCGATAACCAAGCTATCATCTTTAGAGTGGTACTGGGAAGATTAAAAACCACAATAAAGGTTGCTCTAATGCGTTTCGATAGCTAAGCTATCACCTTCAGAGGGATACTGTATCTAGTAGTAGCCCAAGTTTTTACCCCTTTCTAACGCCTTGTAAAGTTTTATGTCTTTCACCAAGTCCTCTAGGTCTTTAATTTGGAGACCATTTTGGTAAGTATATGGTTCATGCCAGAGACTATTTCGTGCATTTCGACTATATCCACTTTTTTCCGCGCTAATGTATTTGGCTAATAAATCGATGGGTTTAGCTGCAAAAAGGAAACAAAACATTGAAAACTGCTACTGAAATTTTAAAATTTTAAGATTAATCGAAATTCGGGAAAAAAAAATAAATTAAAAAAGAGTTGGAGATATTAAAAAAAAGCAAATATTTCGAAGCCATAATTTTGGTGGAAAGGACTGGTCCTTGATTATCTTCAAAAATCTGTCTAAAGATGATAGCTTGAATATCGAAACTCGTTAGAGCAACCCTTGTTGCTTATTTTAATCTTTCTTGGTTTCAGGGAACAAGATTTTTTTGGAAGATAACCACGGACCAATCCGTTCCATAAAAAAAATTCGAATTTAAAATCTAAATAGGAATTGTGAGAAAAAAAACAAAAGCAAAATTTTGACTTTAATTTAGAAATCACAATATGTAAATTGAAATGTGGAAGAACATTTTTTTAGACATTTTAAAGTTTTTTCTTGAAGTATTAACATAATTTCCAAATTTTGCCTTTGAACTCAAAATCTCCAAAAACAGTTTTATAGAAATTCAAAGGTTTTTTTGACCTTAATCCTGACATTTCGATTTTAGTCTAAAAATTTTAACTGTAAATATAAAATTTTATCTTTAACTTTCTTCGAGAATATTTTTTTTATTATGTTTTCTTCAATGTTAAATACGACATTTTCACATTATTTTTCACAACTTTTTAAATGTAAGGTTGCAATTTAAGAGTATAATTAGAAAATTCAAATTTTCTCTTATTCTTCTGAGAAAAAGTCGAGATTTTTAAAAGCAATTTTTACAATCTTGCGATTATGACTTTTTTCAAAACAAATAATTTTGATCCATGACAGATCTTCGAAAGTCGAAACAAAAAAAGATCGAAAGATTTTAAAATTTTCAATAAAAAATCTAAAATTCGAAGTTTTTTCTCCCAAATTAAAAAACAAATTGGAAATTTCTCTGAACTTGTTTCGATATATTTCAGTTTCAATATTTCGATATTTCTCTCGAAATTTAAAAAAATATGAAATAAAACAAAATTTTTAATTATTTCTTAAAATTTTAACTTTTATACTTAAATGTCGACCTTATTCTTTTCGTTTTTAAAGTCGAAATTGAAAGAAAAACGTTAGATATCCTCACAATTAAATCTGGGAAAGAATCGAAATTTCCCAAAAAAAATTCGAAAGATTTTTTAACTTATTTTCTTCAAATTTTAAAATCGAAATTTCCACCTGCTTTTCGAAGCTTCAGGGTATATTTGAAATTTATGAAAAATGTTTTATTTCGGTAAATTAAAAATATCATGTTTTCCCCAAAAATTGATAAAACTTGAATTTTCAAAAAAAATCTACCCAAATTTTGGATTTTGGGTAAAAAACTTCCACTGTAAAATCGAAATTTCAAGAAATTTCAAAATATTTAAACAAATTCTGCTCCACATTTCAATCTAAACATCGAAAGCTCCAAATTGAAACCAAAATTTCGAGTTTATAATTTAAATGTTAAGTAACTCATATTAAAAAAAGAACTCGTAAAACGATAAAATATATAGAGAACATCTGCAAAAATTTGGATTAATTCTGGTGAAGGTCATTAACAAAGTTAGCTCTCAACGCATATAGGCAACTTAAAATACAATTGCGTGTATTATTCAGTACATACATTGTAAGTGGTTTTTAATGCTCATTTTTACTACCTTGGAGGCTGAATTTTGAAAAATTTTTCCTTAGTGCTCACCTACATATTATGGAAAAAATATATATGAAATTTCATGTGTTTAAACCTACCAGCTTAGGCTATGTGTTGTCTGTCACTGCTTAGAGATTTATTAAGTACCTGGATAAACAAGGTATCACGAAAATGCATCGAGAATTCGTCCCTTTTTTAAATTTTTTAATTTTTCTCGAAAATCTGTTTTCAATTTCGACTTTTTGCCAAATAAAACTTCCAGCAAATTTCGACTTGTTTTCAAGATTTGTCTTTTCGGAATTTCGTTCTTTATTCGAAATTTAAGGTCGAAACTGAAAACAGATTTTCGAGAAAATTAGGAACTTTAAAAAAGGGACGAATTCTCGATACATTTTCGTAAGACCCTAGTTATCCGTGTACTTAATAAACCTCTAAGTAATTACAGACAACACGTAGTCTAACTGGTAGGTCTAAATACATGAAATTTCACATAAATGTTTGCCATAATATGTAGGTGAGCACTAAGGAAAAAACTTTTCAAAATTCAGCCTCTAACGTGGTAAAAATAAGCATTAAAAACCACATAGAATACATGCACGGAATAATACACGCAATTGTATCGAAAGTTGCCTATACGTATCGAGAGCTGACATGGTTGATGAATGTATCTTTGTACGAATTTATCCAGAGTTCTTTTAAGTACATGGATAACTAGGGTCTCCCGAAAATGCATCGAGAATTCGTCTCTTTTTAAAATTTCTTAATTTTTGATCAAAAATCTGTTTTCAATTTCGATTTTTTCCCAAATAAAACTTCCAGCAAATTTCGACTTGTTTTTAAGATTTGTCTTTTCGGAATTTCGTTCTTTATTCCAAATTTAAGCTTTTGTTCACGCACATTTCAATCTTTTCTCTCGAAATTTTTACTATTTTTTTTCCATTTGTTTTTAAACTTCGTTTTTTATTCGAAAATCTAACTTTATTTAAATTTGACTATGTTGCTTAAAATGTGGTTATTTTGGAACTCAAAATTTCGAGTTGTTCTCAAAATTCGTATTTTTTCGAAATTCGTTATTCTTTTTCAAATTCCACTTTTGTCAGACACTACTTTTCTATAGAAAATTTTTAAGTTTACCCCATTTCTAAATATCTCGAGCCTTTTTCCAAATTTGTCCTTTATTTTTCGAAATTTTGCAATTTATTTCAAATTTTTACACTTGTTTCTTACCACCTTTTAAAAATGTAGCTTTTTTTTATAAATTCAAAGTTCATTTTGGGAATCTAATGCACAGACCAATAGGTATGGACATAGATTCAAAGTTTGGAAACCAAAGACCGGTTTCGATCTTATTAGATATCGTCAGTTTGGTATATCCAATTCGAATGCTAACAAATGTTCCGACAAGTAAGTATTAAAGAAGAATCAACGGACGTCAAGCGTGTTAATCTCAGTACTACCGCCACCTATTGGTCCATAGAAAAACTATGGCCATTGCCAACAATGTCGTATGCAAGTCATATGTGTAATACTTCTATATGGCCACTTCCTCGTTTCTTATAGGAAAGACTTCTTTTTCTCGCTGACCTTCACACGAATTAATGAGTCGCAATGCGCAAGTGTTATAAATCAGCTGTGCACGCCCGTTTAACCCGCTCGTAGCGATTGGTTCATTTCGTTCATTCATGCGCAATACTCGCCATTTATTCATGTTCCATCTTTATCGGATTTGGTCAGAACAAACTCGCGAAGAGAATAGGGAGCTGGCCATATAGAAGTATTACATATATGATGCAAGTAGAGTAAAACTTAGACTTCAAATTTATGCAGCCTTCTAGGCATCTAGAGTGAATCTTAGGTAGCTGAACTACCAACAGTTGAAACACTGCCACCTAGAAAAGCGGTTGCTCTCTAGGAAACTCTCCCAGAAAGGGGACCTGAACGAAATCCTGTATATGCCCATTGGTATTAATGAAAGAAAGAAGTCGAAAATAGAAGAAATATTTAAGTGTTTTTTCTTCTGTACTCTATAGAGTACAGCTTGTCATGGATAAAACTAACTTGCTCAGCAATAAGCTCTCTTAAAGAGCTCTTAAAGTCATCTCTTTTTAGAGTCTGACATCGGGAAATATTGTCAGAAAGTTAACATTATGGTAACATAAAGGTTTCTCATCCTAAAGACATCTGTCAAAGTCATCTTATAGATGTCAGTAATCTGACGACTAAAAAAAGTTACTTAAATGTTAACATTTCTGTGTCTTAAAGATATCGCTAAAATGATATCTTTAAGATATCTTTCTGATTTAGGTGCTGTACGGATAAGTAAAAGGCGTAAAAATCATTGATAATACTAGAAAGATAATACAGATATATTACAGTATCTATGTATTACAGTACTCACTTTTTATTAATATCTACAGCACTATCTTAAGTACTTTAAATCACAGCCAAACTTTTCAACAGAAACAGGCTGATACCATATCAAATTTGCATTTTTACTAAGAATAGCCACGTAATTAAGATCTAAGAACTACCAATACGTCAATTCAATCTTTTGCCAATCAAGTGGCTACATTTACAAAAATAATACTTGCAACAGTATCTTATACAAAATCTACACTAGTCTTATAATTTAGTCAGTTCCTTTGAGTTTGTACAGAATGAGAATTCGCGGCTGCAGCAGCTTCACCTTCTGGGCACATTCGAATTGCTTGTTCGTAGGTAGGAGGATCTAAAATCAAACAAACTGTTATCGTTCACAATTAACAAAAAATAACTTTATCTTCAAAAATTGAAATACAAAACTTGTCCCCTGAAACCAAGAAAGATTAAAACACATGACAAGCTTTTTTAATCTTTCTTGGTTTCAGGGGATAATTTTGGACTGGTCCTTGGTTATCTTCAAAAATTGAAATACAAAAAATACAAAGAGCAATCTTTGTTATCTTTTTTGATCCTTCTTGGTTTAAGGGGACAAGATTTGTATTTCAATTTAACTTGTTTAACTATTGTTTTAGTAATAAATCTAACTAATTGCATATAGTAATCTGAATAAAACAAATTCATCGTGTTCAAGAAATCTGTACATAATTTTGTGATTTTAAATATAAAAATTTGCGTAAAGAATTACACTTATTCGAAAAGAAAATTTTAATCTACTTTGAGGGAATGTTTTGGTTTCTACCAGGGATTGGAACAAGTATTTAATATTCTTAGGAGAATTGAATGAAGTTGTTAGACTGTGTTAAGGAACTACTAAAAGTGTTCGACGTTTCTTCTGCCATCGTAGAGGGCTTTTTCAGAAGCAAGATAGAAAACCCAATTCCAGGCAAAGACATGATAACACGGCTAGTCAACCATACCAGTCCTGGTATGACCAAACCATACCTAAAATGTTTTGAATCTTGTTATTTTTTCATCCCACGGTCTTTGTGGATAAGTTTTGCCTTTTCTGTTCTTGACATAATGAGTTACCGTGCTCTTTGATATTGATGACATTCCTTTTTTTTACCAAATTTTACTTTGGAAGAGTTAAGCCCCTAAAAAGTAAACCATAGTTCTGAAAAATTGGCCAAACCATACCAGCTTCGTGGTATGGTTTGGTCATACCAGTACTAGTATGGTTTGGTCATACCAGGACTAGTATGGCTTGGTCATACCAGGACTGATTTGGTTTGGCCAATTTTTCAGAATTCTGGTTTACTTTTTAGGGGCTAAACTCTTTCAAAGTGAAACTGGTAAAAAGGGAAAGCAATCAATATCAAAGAGCATGGTAACTCATTATAACAAAAACAGAAGAGGCAAAACTCATCCACAAAAATCGTGGAATGAAAAAATAACAATATTCAAAATATTTCAGTGGAATGGACTGATCGTTGATTGTCTTCAAAAGCTGATATACAAATCTTGGTATCTCCTCTTCAGTATCTTCTTCAGTATTATCTTTAGTTTCTCTTTGAAGATGGTTATAGAAACGCGTTAGAGCAAGTGTTATGGTTTTTAATCTTTCCTGGTTTCAGGAGACAAGGTTTGCATATCAATTTTTGAAGATTCAAAACAGAAGAAACGGTAATTCAATATGTTAACCACATCAGAGGAAAACTCGTCCAAAGGAAGCTGAACAGGGCGAAAGTGGCACTTTAAGGGATTTATCAAAAAAGTAAAGCATAATAACTCAGAGTGTCAACCACATTAGGAGCGAAATTCATCTGCAGATACTGCGGGATGAAGGAATGACGAAAATGTGGCATGACAACACAGTAGGTCACCCAAAACCAGAGAGGAAGTTGTTTAAAAGTGGCTTGGTCCACAATGTAGAATAATATGGTAACTTAATATGTCAGCCATCAGAAGCAAAACCATCTGCAGGGATTCAAGACAGAAGAGTATACTTACTTAGCCACACCAAAGACGGAAATTTCTCGAAATAAAAATAAAAACAGTCTGGATAGAAAGGGTAATTCAGTATGTCGACCAAACCAGAGGCACAACTCTGGTTTCCGATCAGAACAGTTTCGTCTCTTGTTCACGCAGTCTTGTCGGTTTTATGTCAAAGGTTTTTTTCACAAACTCAATTCCATGCAATTTTCTCCTTAACACTAAAAATTAGTTAAAACTTTTGACATATGACGTTCACGACAAGGTTTCAATCATTCGTTTGTGATAAAGTTGAAGTTATTTGTTGCAAGGACATATTTTTAAAAGGTTTTATGAGGAAGGGTGCCTATGAGCCTTCTTAAGGGGTAATCTAGTCTTGATATTAAATATAACGTTAAATTGTTTACCATCTTCGGTATAACTAGGTGGTTTGCTAGTTTCTGACGTAATCGTCAAGTTGGGGTAGTTTCTGTAGGTATCACTCCCCCATTGAGGATTCTGCATTTGTCCGCTGATACTCCATATGGGGCTCTCTGGATTTCTATTAGCTGCAAAGAAAAACTGACATTAGCTCCTGAAAATACAGTTTATAAGTTATGAATATTGAATAATTTTATCAAGTAAGCGTTCAAATTATCAAAGAATTATTAATTTAAATGTTGATTGTTCTTCTAATGAATGAATTAATATGAGTAATTACTCCAACTGCTGGCGATCAATAAATCCGAATAATCTCGTTCGATAGATTTACTTAACGAGAAACGTTGGTCATTTAACAACTAAAACATAAACAAGAGATAAATTACACGTAGCACTTTAACATTATAATTTATCTTTTCCGTTATCGTACGGAATAAAATTTTTAATTCAAAGGTTCTATGGTGAAATTCAAGGTGACATACACCACAATGTACGTTCTAGTTTTTCGCATGAAAAATAACTACGATAAAAGTGAAAGCAGGTAGTAGCACTCGGGAAGCCAGTTAGCGGTCAAGATCAAACTGAGTAAACCAAAGAAATAAGTTGTTACTAAAAAAAAAGAACTGTAACAGCATCCATCTGCTGGAATATTTTAAGTTATAACTCGAAATTTCGTTGAAAAAATTGAAAAGTTGAGGGCACAAAAAATATTAAACATTTCAAGTTTAAAGTCGAAATTTTTACAAAAACAGAAACTTAAAAATAAGTAGTATTTATTTTTAAAATATTATCCAAATTTTCAGTTTAAACTTTTCAAAAAAATCGCAGAGGTTTAAAATTTTCAGAACTTCTTTGGGATCTTTTGATGTTTAAACATTACACTCGGTATGCTTGGTCTGTCTATTATTTGAAAAGTTATGACAAGTTCAGAGAATGTCCCTAATTGTCTCTTTCTTACTCAGCTTTCTAATAATAAAAAATTAGGCAGCCTTGGAGACTGCCCACAGAAGTGAAAACTTAAAACTAAGAAATAACAGGGATTATGTAGTGCAGTTTGAATCCATACTAGTAAACAACTCAGAATATTGAAAATAAATGGTGTCAAACTCACCTTATCTTCTTAAATTTGTGGTTTGAATGATTGTTGTCGTGTGGAAACGAATTTAATATTTATTGACAAAGAAATACACTTATAGACTTTACACTCTTTTTATTTATTGCACATAATGTTCAATATTTTATTAATACTGTCATCATATAATGTTAATTTTAGAGCATGTTGGTAACGCGTGATGGTAACACGTGATGGTCAAGCGAAACCATTATTTTACCTCTATCTAAGGCAGATAAACGCACCCAAAGAAGTTTTCACTTCAATAATCATCAAAAATCAATAACTAGAACTTGTAAAGAATTCTTTGAGATTTTTAGAATCCCACTTGGGTTTTCCATAGGATCATTATTTCCGAAATTATGTACCAAAGTACCAAAGTAAGTACCGAAGTCAAAAATGACTTTTTGACTCAAATTTTCAACATTTTTTGAGATTTTTCGAAAGGTTAGGATTAGGTTAGATCAGGTTAGGATTTTTTAAACACGATTTTCTAGACATTCCAACTTTTTCCCAAAATTCGTATTTTCCTCCCTTTTAGAGCATGTTGGTAACGCGTGATGGTAACACGTGATGGTCAAGCGAAACCATCATTTTACCCCTATCTAATGCAGCTAAACGCACCCAAGAATTTTTCACTTCAAAAATCATCAAAAATCAATAACTAGAACTTGTAAACAATTCTTTGAGGTTTTTAGAATCCCACTTGGGTTTTCCATATGATCATTATTTCCGAAATTATGTACCAAAGTGCCAAAGTAAGTACCAAAGTCAAAAATGACTTTTTGACTCAAATTTTCAACATTTTTTGAGATTTTTCGAAAGGTTAGGATTAGGTTAGATCAGGTTAGGATTTTTTAAACACGATTTTCTAGACATTCCAACTTTTTCCCAAAATTCGTATTTTCTTCCCTTTTAGAGCATGTTGGTAACGCGTGATGGTAACACGTGATGGTCAAGCGAAAACATCATTTTACCCCTATCTAATGCAGCTAAACGCACCAAAAGAAGTTTTCACTTCAAAAATCATCAAAAATCAATAACTAGAACTTGTAAAGAATTCTTTGAGGTTTTCAGAATCCCACTTGGGTTTTCCATATGATCATTATTTCCGAAATTATGTACCAAAGTGCCAAAGTAAGTACCAAAGTCAAAAATGACTTTTTCACTCAAATTTTCAACATTTTTTGAGATTTTTCGAAAGGTTAGGATTAGGTTAGATCAGGTTAGGATTTTTTAAACGCGATTTTCTAGACATTCCAACTTTTTCCCAAAATTCGTATTTTCCTCCCTTTTAGAGCATGTTGGTAACGCGTGATGGTAACACGTGATGGTCAAGCGAAACCATCATTTTACCCCTATCTAATGCACCTAAACGCACCAAAAGAAGTTTTGACTTCAAAAATCATCAAAAATCAATAACTAGAACTTGTAAGGAATTCTTTGAGGTTTTCAGAATCCCACTTGGGTTTTCCATATGATCATTATTTCCGAAATTATGTACCAAAGTGCCAAAGTAAGTACCAAAGTCAAAAATGACTTTTTGACTCAAATTTTCAACATTTTTTGAGATTTTTCGGAAGGTTAGGATTAAGTTAGATCAGGTTAGGATTTTTTAAACACGATTTTCTAAACATTCCAACTTTTTCCTCGAAATTCGTCTTTCTCAAAATTAAACTTTCTCTTGAAAATGTTCACTTTTCTTCAAGAGAGTTCAAACTTTTATCTTGACATTTCGACGGTATTTTTCAAAAATCGTTATTTTTGGAAATCTTATTGATAGTTTTCCGAAATGTATGGACCAATCTCGGATTGATGACAAAAAATTTCAAGCTGAAATTTCTGATTTAAAAATCTTCCTTGAAATTTATTAAAATTAATTTGACTTTTAATAGAAAATTTGAATTAAAAAAAATGAAAACTTGAAAACGATTTTTTTTTCAAAATTTTAATTTTTTTATAAGATTATGTTAAAATATGATTTTTTTAACCCCTATCGGTTTCCAATTAACCTTTTTTGAGCATTTCCACATTTATTTAAACTTTTGTCAATTTCTTAAATTTTTTAGTGTTTTTATTGAACATTTCACCTATTTTTCAAAAATTTCGACTTTTTCCTCAAAGTTTTGACTTGCATGTTGACTTTTATTTGTAGATTGAAAAGTTTGACTTATTCTGAAAAATTTTCACTTTTTTAAAAAATTGGACTTTTTCAATATTTCGACTTTTGAAATGTTCAGTCTTTTTTCAAAATATTTACTTTTGTTTGAAAATTTTGTCTTTATATCATTAAAATTCGATTTTTTCTGAAAATTATAGCTATTTTCGGAATTTAAACGTTTTTCAAAATTTCTACTTTTTGTAAAAACTTCGACTTTTTTTAAAGTTTTTTGAAAATGTTGACCTTTTTCTCGAATCCTCAAATTTTCGTAACTTAAAATTTTTGAAAAATTTTTCTGAATTTTATCATTTTTTTAATAATCTAACTTTCTAAATTACGGATTATTAAAATTTTAAACGAACTGTGTAAAACGAATTCGAGACTTAAATATTTTTGGAATTCAAAAGAAATTTTAAAAAGGAGTATTTCTACGTTTAAACTAAAAAGATTCAAAGGAGGTCAAAGTTCAGACAATTATTTGAGTTTAAAATTTGAAAAGGAATTATGAAAGAAAAAGAGCACAAGGCAAAATGTTGGCTTTAGTTTAAAAATGTCTACAAAACTGTTTCTCAAAATGTTGAATTCAAAGGGAGTATTTGGAAATGATATCCAAATTTCGAGAAGTTTCAAAATGTTTAACGAAAATGTACCTCAACACATCACGTTAAACATCAGAAGTGTAAAATTAAAGCCAAAATTTTTATTTTAAAATTTATGTTTAGAAGTTTATATTAAGAAAAAAGACCCCTGGATAAATTCGTGCAAGATACATTCATCAACCATGTCAGCTCTCGACACGTATAGGCAACTTTCAATACAATTGCGTGTATTATTCAGTGCATGCATTCTATGTGGTTTTTAATGATTATTTTTACCACGTTAGAGGCTGAATTTTGAAAAGCTTTTTCCTTAGTGCTCACCTACATATTATAGCAAACATTTATGTGAAATTTCATGTGTTTAGACCTACCAGTTAGACTGTGTGTTGTCTGTAATTACTTAGAGGTTTATTAAGTACAAGGATAACTAGGGTCTTACGAAAATGTATCGAGAATTCGTCCCTTTTTTAAAGTCCCTAATTTTTCTCGAAAATCTGTTTTCAGTTTCGACCTTAAATTTCGAATAAAGAACGAAATTCCGAAAAGACAAATCTTGAAAACAAGTCGAAATTTGCTGGAAGTTTTATTTGGCAAAAAGTCGAAGTTGAAAACATTAAGAAAATTAAGAAATTTAAAAAAGGGACGAATTCTCGATGCATTTTCGTGAGACCTTGTTTATCCAGGTACTTAATAAATCTCTAAGCACTGACAGACAACACACAGTCTAAGCTGGTAGGTCTAAACACATGAAATTTCACATAAATGTTCCCCATAATATGTAGGTAAGTACTAAGGAAAAATGTTTAAAAATTTAGCCTCTAAGGTGGTAAAAATGAGCATAAAAAACCACCTAGAATGTATGCACTGAATAATACACGCAATTGTATTTTAAGTTGCCTATATGCGTTGAGGGCTAACTTTGTTAATGACCTTCATCAGAACTGATCCAAATTTTTGCATATTTTGCCTTTTTACGAGTTCTTTTTTTTATATGAATTACTAAACATTTAAGTTATAAACTCGAAACTTTGGTTTTAATTTGGAGCTTTCGATGTTTAAATCGAAATGTGGAGGAACATTTTTTTAGACGTTTTGAAATTTCTTCTCGAAATTTCGAGCTTATAGTCGAAGTTTTCTGCACAAAGTCGAAAATTTGAGTAGATTTCTTTCGAAGTTTCAAGTTTTGGGAAAAACAGGATATTTTTAATTTACCCAAATAAAAAATTTTTTCTAAATTTCGAATATACCCTGAAACTTCGAAAAGCAGATGGAAATTTAAAAAATTTGGAGAAAAGAAATTAAAATTCTAACCAAAAGAATGAGATTATTTTTGAAAATCTTTCGAATTTTTTTGAGAAATTTCGACTTTTACCCAGATTTAAATTTGAAGTGGGGATCTCTAACGTTTTTCTTTTAATTTCGACTTTAAAAACGATAAGAGTAAGGTCAACATTTAAGTATAAAAGTTAAAATTTTAAGAAACATCTAAAGCCACTAAATGCGTCTAAAGAAGTTTTCACTTTAAAAATCATCAAAGATCAATAACTAGAACTTGTAGAGAATTCTTTGTGGTTTTCAGAATCCCACTTGGATTTTCCATATGATCATTATTTCCGAAATTATGTACCAAAATACCAAAGTAAGTACCAAAGTCAAAAATGACTTTTTGATTTGAACGACGATAGTTTGGCGAAAAATCATCATATAACACTTTGATATCAGTCAAATTAAAGACGATTAATTATTTAGAAGAGATTTATGATGAAATTACTAGAAAAAAAATATTGAAGTCCATGGACTCTTTTAAAGGCAAGCAAAAATGTGGTCAATGGTTTTCTTTTAATGACTCAAAAAATGCTGAAGTTTGGAACCTTGGAACTCAAAATCTGAAAACTATAAACCTGGAGCTTTAATCTACCTTTTTCTATTTTTCTCTAAGACTATTTTCTTTTGAGTTACAGCCTTTTGAAAATCTCTATGCATTTAAAATTTTTATACAGGATGGACCATAAGTAATGGTACATAGAGCAAGAGTAGATTTTTCATATAAAAACAACGTGATTAAGCCACATTTACCTTATACCAAAAGTTGATATTAACAGAGATACACGGTGTCAAATTTGAACAAAGAATTGCGATTTTTTTCGCATAACAGATGAACACATTTCACTATAGACAAGAAATTTGGCATAGGGTGGTTTCTTTGGTCAAAAAATTCTAATTTGCTAACAGAATGCTAACAGTTATTTATAGGGGGCGCCACCTGCGCTACCTTGTATTATTCTAAAGCATAATAACTTTTTTGTGCCTTTATGTACACTTATTTTAAATAGATATTTTTATTTACCTACATTTTTTGCGTAAAAAAAGGTATACTTTCTAAATGTTGATACAAACAACCGTTTTCAAGGTATTTGCCTTCAAAGTTTGCATATTGCATTTTTACCAACACTTTTATCTGCCTAATATTGTTGATTCAATTTTTCCTGATTGTACCAGCATACCGTGTTGGTTTTATTTATTTACTTCGTTGATTCACAGTTATTTGAACAAACCTCGTATATAGGTCAATCACTCACATAAAATGTGATCCATACCGACCACAGATACACTTTCATAGCCGCATCTCTCCCTCTTTTTGATTTTACGTTGAAGCAGCACGTACAACATGAACATCACGAGCACCACAAGTCCAAAAATTAGTAGGTCCAGAGATATCAGCATCATCTTTATCACAGACCGATGACATTGAAGTCAAAACTCACTGTTTCGAAGTTAATCTTCCGATGTTTGTTTTTCACTTAGATTCGTTTAGATAGCAGCGTTTACTTTTTAAATAATGCTCGAGCAGTAATTACTAATTACATAGTTGTTATCGAATCGAACTTGCTAGGTCACAAGCTCACTAATTCGTCATTAAAATGCGGTTTGCTGTCGTTCAGCATTAAGGAAAACGCGTTTATTGCCTGTTAGTCTGCTACTAATTGTGGATTTATGGTTCCATTGTGATTTACCACTTCGAGGTTTAACAATGTTGTAAGGTTTCTTAGATCGGGAGTCGAATCAAATCTAAGGTTGAATGTACCCGTTTTATCTACCTGTGTTAAATCCCGAGAATACCCAATCTTCATTGACACATATCTTACAACGTTCGTTCGCAAAAAAAACTGATGATTAAGCGGGAAACCAATTTGATTTTAGTTTACTGTTACTTTCAATAATAGTCATAGTCATAGTTTTTTTTCACGTTGAGATCCATTTTTTAAATTTTAATAAATAAATATAGAGCTGCAATAGTGACGTACCCTTGGGGGCTTAAGTTTCCCCCTCCCCTACCCTCCTTGAACCTATCTGACGGCGTATATTTTAAAATTTAGATTCCTCAACTTTCTTGGAAATTACGTTTATTCAAAATTTCGATATCTGCAAAATTTTTTTTCAAAACCTCTACTTTCCTCGAAGGTCTTTCCAGCTTTTTTTTGAAAATACTGACGTATAAAAATTTCGAGTGATTTCGAAGAAATTCCAACGTTGAAGAATTAGGTTTTCATTTCAAATTTACACTTCCGATTTATTTTAAAGAGATTCGATTTTTTTTGGAAATATCAACATTTTAAAATATCCACCTTTTTCAAAATTGACCATTTCTCGAAATTTTCATTTATCTATATTTTATTTTGTTAAATCCTGATTAAATCTACTCGTAAAACTATTATGCCTGCCGATGGCGATAAAGAGCCATTTTAAATGAAGATAAATTTTAATTCTGTTCAGTAAGGAATTAGTTTCGAAATTCCATAGAAAAAAGAATCTCCATAGACAGAAGCTTTACTATGCCAAGCTGGATCGAATGAGAATCTGCTTTTTTCTCAAAATGTTGACTTTTTTCAAAAATTTTTACTTTCTATTTAATTTTTCTCGAGTTAGTAAGTACTTAACACTTAAAATTTTGAAATCCATCTTGACATATCAAAATTTTGATGACCATGTTTTTTTAGTTCTTTTGTTGGGAACTAAATGCCTAAAAGATTAATTTTTCAAACAAATTTTAATGCAAAAATGTTGACTGCTTCGTTAAAATTTAGAAACATTTTATGTTCAATAATTCAAAATTCTAATTTTTTCTTTTACTTCTTTTTAGATACTTTTTGTCAGGGTTTCGAACCGGAACTCAACCGAAAACTAAAAACTAAAAAAACCGTTATTTTCGTTGGAATGAAAATCGGAGCGGAACTTTAAAAAATATCGGTCTGTTCGCTGAATTTATGGAAATACTTAAAACTGTTTTTACTTTACCCTTTAAGTTTGAAATTTTTTCTTAGAAATTCCAATTTCTTTTTCAAAATTTGACGCAAATTCGTGCAACTTTGATCTGAAAATTAGGAGTTTACTTTCAGGCTCTTATTTCTGTCTAAAAATTAGATTAGAAAGAATCGAAGTATAAGGAAGAAACGGAAACAATAAAGTTTAGAATTTGCTGAAATCAAAGAGGAATTTAAAAGAAAAAATTGACGAAAAATCGTAAATTTAACTAATAACTTCAAAAGTAGAGATATCAAATTCAGAAAGGATCCAAGTTTAAAGAAAAAAGGAAAGAAGCAAATTTGGAGTTTTCTAAAATCAAAGTGAAATTTGCAAGAAAAATTGACTAAAAGTCGAAAATTTTACTAATAACTTCAAAAATAGAGAAATTAAATTCATAAAAAATCGAAGTTTAAAGAAAAAAAAATTCAATTTGAAATTTTAGAAGAATAAAAGAAATATTTTGAGTACTTTCCAGATAAAAGTCGAAATTTTCACATTTCCCAGAAATTATTGATTCTTTTTCTAAAAATTTCAATCCAAATTTAAATTTTAAGTTTTAACTTGAATCGTTTTTTAAAATGTTCGACATTTTCTTGAAATTTCTACTTTTATCTGGAAAGTATTCGAAATATTTCTTTTCTTCTTCTATAACTTTGAGTTAAATTTTTTTTTCTTTAAACTTCCACCTATTTTGAATTTAATATCTCTATTAGTTGTTAGTCAAAATTTCGATTTTTCGTCAATTTTTTCTTTTAAATTCCATTTTAATTTTAGAAAATTCCAAATTTATTTGTTTCCTTTCTTTCTTGAAGCATCGATCCTTTCCGAATTTGATATCTCTATTTTTCAAGTTATTAGTCAAATTTTCGATCTTTAGTAAATTTTTTCTTTAAAATTCCACTTTGATTTTAGAAAACTCCAAATTTACTTCTTTTTTTTCTTTAAACTTCAATCCTTTCTGAATTTGATACCTCTATTTTTCAAGTTATTAGTCAAATTTTCGATCTTTAGTAAATTTTTTCTTTAAAATTCCACTTTGATTTTAGAAAACTCCAAATTTACTTCTTTTTTTTCTTTAAACTTCAATCCTTTCTGAATTTGATACCTCTATTTTTCAAGTTATTAGTCAAATTTTCGATTTTTCGTCAATTTTTTTCTTTAAAATTCCACTTTGATTTTAGAAAACTCCAAATTTATTTATTTACTTTTTTGAATTCTGAATTTGATATCTCTATTTTTAAAGCTGTTATTAAAATTTTTGATTTGTCGTCATTTTTTTCTTTTAAATTCCAGTTTCATTTTAGTATTTCATTATTTTTTTCGAAATCCCAAATTTAAATTCTCAGGATTTTTTACACTGCCGACTTCCTAAAATTCCAAGATATGATTTTTTTTCTGAAAATTTTTGCTGAAATCTCGACTAAAAATTTTTAAATTTTGAGTCAAAATTTCAGGAAAAGAATACATTACATTCCACTTTAAAGCTGAGATCTTAAAATTGGGGTCGACATTTTTAGAGTAAACTTTAAATGGTTACATCTTAGAAAATGTCTAATTTAAACTTCCAACGATTTTATTTACGCTAAAATAGTAATTTTTATTCTGAAAACTTTGATTTTTTTTCTCATGATTTCGACTTTTGTCTTGAAATTGCGATGTTATTTTCAGATTGTTTAGAATTAAGAAGTCAAGATTATGTGTTTTTTCAAATATTAATTGTTTTCGTAATATTTTTGGTATAAATTTTAAACCTCATCCCTTTGTTCCTTGAATTTTTATCTCAAAAATCAATTCTCAAAATGTTTAATTTTTTCTAAAATTTCGTTTTTAAAATTGAAATTCGCGTTATGTACTGTTCAGAAAATTTGTCGTTGATCTTAAATTTCAATTTTTCCATAGAAAATTGAAGTTTAGCAATACAGTGAGACCCCGCTTAACGCTGCTCCATTTAGCGCTGTTTCGGTTTAACGCTTTTTTATTGGAATAGTAGTATTCCCTGAAAATTGCACGCATCATTAGGTTTCCTCTAAATCCAAAGTACATACAACATACTGTTACGTGCGTTATCGGTTCGAATTGATTTCACTTATCGAATAAGACCCACTTTATTACTGAACTCAACTTGGATCACCACAATTGACAATTAACTCACTACTTATTTACTAATTGCTGACCCACTAATTGCACTGACTCGAGGGAAAGCTGACCGCCTTTTTATAGTTTTGGCCCCCGGCTTCCAGAATTTTCGGCAGATAAGGCTTATCGAATGCCGAAATTTCTGGAACGCTTATCTGCTGTTTGTTTCATTATCGCGGCCACTTTCCCCTTATCAGAACCTTCTAGAAACTTTTTTTATTTACTAAATTCTACAATTCTACTCTAAATCCTATTTCATCTATTTACATTGCGTTACAATACATTATATTTTTTTTTGAATGAAGTAATAAAAAAATGTTTGAAAGGAGTGTGGAAAAACGTTTGGTCAGATCTAAACGAGCACGACGACAGTAGAAAATCTGTTGTTGATATGAATGAAATAGTAGAATTAGCAAATCAAACAGGTTTAAGAATGGGGAAAATTTCAAAAAAAAATTAATGATGAGCTCAAGGAAATAGTGGATCAAGAACACAAAAATATTGAAAAAAGTGATTCTGAAGGAAAGCAAAAAATAAACTATCAAGGTCATTTCTAAAAACCAGTTTAGCTACAGAAATTAAAAAATAATTTATTGAAAATGAGGCAGAATTTAATAGGAAATCAAAGGCAAGACGGAGTGCCAACTTCTTATAGGGCGCAAAAGAAAATTACAAATGACATTAGGCACTTTCTTAATAAAAAAACAAATAAATTGGAAAAGCAGAAATGAATGATCTAAATATAA
Source organism: Dastarcus helophoroides (assembly GCA_028583605.1). Taxonomy (NCBI): domain Eukaryota; kingdom Metazoa; phylum Arthropoda; class Insecta; order Coleoptera; family Bothrideridae; genus Dastarcus; species Dastarcus helophoroides. The sequence goes on along the minus strand of CM053337.1, from coordinate 22,836,937 downwards.
ATGGCGACTTACTTTTTATACCCGTATTCCCCTAACCCCATTATTTATATAAAGAGATGACCTCGTTTAACGCTGTTTCGTAAAACACTCTACTTGGTTGGAACGTAATCCCCGCGTTAAACGGGGTATTACTGTAATTGAAATTGCATTTTTTGTAGATTTTTTGTTTAGATAATGGTCTTTATTTAAGTTATATGCCAATACAACATTGTTTCTGAAGAAAAATATTTTGACGTTTTTTGTACATAACACGAACCTTCAAAAAGAGTTGCTAACTAAACTAACTATTTTTTGTTTTATTATCAAAGTGGAGGTATTTCGATTGTCTCGCTCTAACGTTTATTTTTTTATACTCTAACGTTTTATTTTTTTTATACTCTAACGTTTTATTTTTTTTTATACTTTTAGTCTCAAAATATACATTTACATTAAAAATTTCAAATCTTTGCCAAAAATGTTAGCAGAAGTTAGATTTCAGGTCCAAAAGTGTTAATTTGAATTTGAATATTTTATGTTATTTTTTATTTTGAATGTTTATTCGAAATTTTGAAAGAAGATCCAAATTTCAAGAAAAATATTAACATATTTGGACAAAGTGGTAAAACAAACTAAATTTATGATTAACAATTTTTTTTTAATTAATCTCTCGATTTTGCAAAGAGAAGAAGAAATAAATAAAGACGTCGTGGGAAAATTAACAAAAATATAAATGAGTGCTAACTTAAAATGTTTAGAAAAACGCCAAATTTTAAGATAAAATTGATATTCATGAAAAAAAAAAAAAAACTAAAAAAGAGTTTGACCGTTTTTTCATGAATGTCGAGTTTTTTTCTCGAAATTTTCATTTTATCTCAAAATTCTAAGGTTACATTTTACAGTTATTATTTTCGAAACTAAACTAAAAATTTTAAAAAAATCAAAATTTGATAAACGTCTTTAAAAATTTTTGAGATAAAAGATGGACAAATGAGGTTCAGATAAACAAGAAAAAGTTATTATTTCAAAAAGTCAAAAATTCAAGGTTGCAGTCAAAATTTCAACGTAAAAATTAAATTTTGATTCCGTAAGATAAAATTTTGAAAGGTTGAAAAACAAAGAAAATTCAAAAACTTCAAGAAAGTCAAAATTTTGCAAAAAAAATAAGTTTAAAAAAGAGGCTTTTGAAAAAATTTAAAAATTATAAAATCAAGACGAAATTTTAAGCCTAACTTAACTTAAAGAATCCGAAATATTAATTTTTTCAGAAATTTAGAGCAAAGGTCGAAATTTCGAAAATAAGACATAATAACTTCTTAAAAAAAGTCTAAATTTTGAGAAGCAGTCGAAAGTTTGAAAAGTGGTTATAATTTATGATAAAAGTGAAAATTATGAAAAAAAAATTTTTTTTAAATCGACATTTTTAAAAATAAAAAAGTGGAAAAAAGTTGTAATTTTTAATAAAAGTGAAAATTATGAAAAGGAACAAAATTTTGAAAATAAAAATTTAAAAAAGTTACCAAGAAAAATTTCAAAATTTGGAAAGAAATGAAACATTTTGAAAATAAAAATCGAAATTTTGTAAAAAAATGTTTGTTAATATAAAATGAGAAAATACTTTAAAAAAATGAAGATACATAATTTTAAAAAAATTAATAAGACCAAAAATAGGAATTTTCAAAAATTAAAATCTGTTGGCGCCATATATGAAAAAGCACTTGTTGGTGTCAGCAGGTGTTTTATTCGATAACGAATAAGCAGAGATTATTGCGCGGCCACCAGAGAAGGCAGTGGTAGAAATTTCGGTCGGGTAATTAATTAGTGTTTTGCTAGGGTTTTTCCTATTTTCCTTTCCCTTTCCTGGCAAACCTTAGGCAGAAAACACCGGACATTCAGGTGAGTCAGTTATACATTAATTTTTGACATCATCTTTGCGGTACATACAAAATCTTTAAGTAAAAATAGAGAGAACAACTCAAATTTTTGAAAATCGATCGAAATTACAAAAAAAAAAGTGGAAATTATTCAAAAGATCGTGAAATTTTTACAAGGCGAGTTCTTACGATAAAATCAAAAATTTCAAACCAGACGAAATTTCTCCAAAAAGTAAATTATAAAAATAAAAATGGTGATAAAATTTGAAATGTTCAAAAAAACTCAAAATCCTGAAAGAGATCAAAATTTGAAATATTCGAACTTTAAATAAAAATCAAAACTGAAACAAAAAGTAAACACCTTTATCAATTTCTTTAAAAAAAGTAGAATTTTTCAAAAATCAAAATTTTGAAAAAAGTAGAAAGGAATTTTAAGTAGAAGTTTTGAAAAAAGTATACAAAAAAGCATTAGCAAAAATTCTCAATAACGTCGAAATTTTGCGTACTAAAGTTTTATCAAGAATTTTTGAAAATTGAAATCAAAGATCAAAATCAATAATCTAAAATTTAAGAAAAGTAATATTTAAAAAAAGATGGAAATGTTGAAAAAACTGAAAACTGTGAAATTTGAAATTATCAATAAAAGGGCCAACATTTTCAAAAAAATTCGAAATTTTCAAGTTCGATTTAAAAATAAAATGGAATTTCAAAAAAATCGAATCAAAAAAAGAAAATCAAAATATTCAAAGGGGCGAAATTTCGAAAAAAGAAATTTGGAAAAAAGATGATATTTTGAAAAATTTCAAAAAAATCAGAAATTTCAAAAAAATCGAATATTTCAAAAAAATAGAAATATTCAAAATAGGTGACATTTTTCATAAAAGGTTGAAATTTTGAAAAAGGAGTAAATCTTTTTAAAAAACTGAAAACATTTAAAAAAGTCGAAGTTTTCCAAAAAGTCATAAATTGAAATACAAATCTTGTCCCTTGAAACCAAGAAAGATTAAAAAACCCAACAAAGCTTGCTCTTTCGATCTGAAGATTGGCTATCGAAACGCGTTAGAGCCAAAGAGGTTTTATAACTAGAGACGACACGCAGGCTATTTTCTGTAGTCGATGTTGTAAGCAACATATCGTGCGGGTGCGCTCTCTCAATCAAAACATTGTACAGTACCTGACTGGCCCAATATTATAGCTTATTAAAATCAATCAGAACTTTGTTAATCAGTCCTAACTATATTTTTTTTTGCAAAAACTCATCTGCTTAACATCATGAAATATTCTTAAAATAAAAAATTGTTCCAAAAATAATTTTGATAAATTGAATCCATAATTATTGTCCTAATACTCATCGTGTAAATAATTTTCTAATAAATCAAAGATTTCTAAATTGATATTACCTAATGTAACTAATATCTAATACTTAAGCATATTAGACGTTTTCGATGCAAATCTAAATTATTTTTTTTCAGCAACTTGGCAAAGATTTATATAATAAATTTTGAAGCATTGGGTGACTTTTCTGATTGAATATGTGTCATCATAACTATTTAATTTAATTTTTTTCCGATATCTAAGTGGCAAAATACTCACAAGAAAAAAAGCAAATGACAGTTTCTTTTCTACACATCAGGAAAAATTTAATATTTTTCAATAAAAAAATTACAGAAATTAGGAAAATCTTATATTTCTGAATAGAGAATTAAAAATCCTTTCAGATGTGCTATAGTAAGCGTCCTTGTTCTATTTGAAAATTTTAAATAGTAGCTGTCACTTCAAAGGAGCTGAAAGAGACGGTATCAGATTAGGCTTGAAAAAAACGTCATGCTAGATTTAAAATTTAACGTCACACAGGATTTTACTGATAAATTGCAGGTAAAGAAAAAAGTATATTTTTTTCTGATATGTAAAAAGGAAATCCTTTTTACTTCTTCCTTCGTGTTAGATATTTTACCATCCGCGTATCAGAAAAAAGGATACATTCAAATTAAATAAGTATGACACAAAATCAGTTAGGAAAGTCAGATTTCACAGATATTTAATAAATGAGCATAATTGAGATACATTTCAAACACATTTGAAAATTGTCAGATTTAATTTTCTCAACGAATATTAATAAAATTCAAAAAAACTTTGTTGAATAGATAATTAAAATCCCTTCCAAATGACCTATCAAGCACACTCTCGTTCAACTTAAAAATCTCAAAGGGGTAATTGTCACTTCAAGGATGTTAAAGAGAAAAGGATAAAACTATGCTTAAAAAGTTTCATTTTAGAATTCAGTATAGACCTGCTCATAAATTTTAAATTACGTAAATAATGAATTGATGTGTTAATTTTGGACCTCATTGTATAAAAAAAAACTTACTGACTAATATGGCCCTTTTTTGGTCGGATATAGCATTTTTCCATCCACATCAATTTTTTTACTAGTTTGCTAATTGAAATAGATAATTTTAGAAAGCATTCGATGTGAATACGACCCTGTATTCTACTCAATAAACGATCTTGAACACGCTTCTCTTTGAAGTATACGAATTATTTTAAAAATAACTCTTTTTACTAACAATTAACGCTATGAACTACTTCTAATCACTATGCTGCATAATGAACACTAGATTTAAACTCATTAAAGCTGCAATTAACGAGAAAATTGCAAAAAACAATCTTTGTCCGTCAAAAATTTGTGTCAAAATTCATGTTGGTAAACATCTTTCCTCTCACTACAATGACACGAAAGTTTGTTTATTGTCGTCTCTAGTTTATATTTACTCTATGGTTAGAGCAACCTTTGTTGTGTTTTTTAATCTTTCTTGGTTTCAGAGGTATTTCAATTTTTAAAGATGACTAAGCACCAGTCCGTTCTAACAAAAAAAGTCATAACTTTGAATAAAAGCGAAACTTAACATTTTCAAAAAAAAGTAGATCAAATCCTCCAAATAAGGTGAAAATTGAAAAAAAAGAACATTTTTTTAAGTCGCAATTTTGAAAGGTCAAAATTTTGAAAAAAGTTAAAATGTTCAAAAGAGCAAAATTAAAAAAAAGAGCAAAATTTTAAAAACTCAAAACATTTAAAAGATCGAATATTCGACAATCGAAATGTCCAAAGTCGATATTTATAAGAAAACTGATATTTTCAAAAGAGCAAAAATCTTCAAAGAAAATTGAAATTAATAACAATATAAAAATTTAGACAAAAAGAGGAAATATTGAAAAAACCAAAATTTTTCAAAAAAAAAGTCCAATTATGAAGTGAACATTTTTAAAAAAATTAAAATTTTAAAAGTATTTAAATTTTGAAAAATGACGTCGGAGTGTTTATTTTTAAGTTAAAAAGGTCGCAAGTTCATAATTTTTAACAATAATAATTCATAGTATTCAAAAAAAGTCGAAATTTTGAGGAAAGTTTGAAATTCTGAAAAAAAATTAATATATTCAAAAAAAAGGTAGAAACATTTCTATGGGGCGTTGAAGAGTTGCATCATACTGAGAAAATTTATCGCACGGCCCTGCCACCTCCCCCTCCTTGAGCCACTCTGACAGCATATATTTCAAAATTTAGATTTTTCAACTTTCCATGACCATTCAAAAATTTCGAAATCTGTGTTTTTTTTTCAAAACCTCTCCCAACTTTTTTTTTGAAAATACTCGCTCCCGAAAATTTCGATTTATTTCGCAATTCCAACTTCAAAGAATTAGGTTTTCATTTAAAATTTAGCCTTAAAAAATGTCGATTTATTTTGAAAATTTCGAGTTTTTTCTACTTTTTTGTGGAGATATCGACATTTTAAAATATTCACTTTTTTCAAAATTCGACTTTTTCTTGAAATTTTCATTTGTCTATATTTTTGTTGTTAAATCCACTCGTAAAGCTATCAAGCTTGCCGATGGTGATTTTTAAAAGAAGATGAATTTTGTCGGGAAAAATTCTCTTTAGTAACGAATACCATATGATAACGAAGGCTTTTACGGCCAGAGTCAGTACCAGGATATACTTCTTCCGGGATTGGACCGTGAAAGTTTGCTCTTCTGTCTAAACTTTCTTATCCTTTGTACCAATTTTCAATTCAGAAGAGTTTCGCCTCTGGTATGGTGGACATACTGAGTTACCGTGCTCTGATGTTTTGAAATTGGTCTTTTCATTCTTTCGTTTTTTGCCTATTCCCTCATATTCCTCTTTTCATTTTTCTTTTCTTTGTTCCCGAAGAAGCCCCATACGATGGTGGGTGAAACGTCGAACACTTTTAGTAGCTCTTTGACACGGTCCAATCCCGGAAGAAGTATATCCTGTAACGAATTCCATAGTTTCCATGGTTTGGAAGTTCCATAGAAAAAAGGGTCTTCACAAAAAGAAGCTTCACTGTGCCAAGCTGGACCGCACATAGAGATGCAACATCATTCAAAAAAGCATCGATGTTGGAACATCGATGTTTTTTTCAATGAAACATCGACGTCTTAAACATTGGTATTCGGTACCGATAAATCGATATTTTTCTAATGTTTTTTAAATATCTAATCGCCAACTTAAGTAGTAAAAATTAGGAAAGTGTAGAAAAGGACATCAATTTAAAACGAATTTTTTTTAATTTCGAGTTTAATTGAAATTTCGATTTTTTACTCGAAATTCCGGGACTAAAATTGAAATTTCCACTGCAATCTCGAAATTTCGACTTTTTTCTTAAATATACGATTTTTTTCTCAAAATGTCACCTCTAATTTCGAAATTTCATAAAAAAAATTGAAATTTTCTTGAAAGACATCTTTTAAAATTTTCCAATTGTCTTGAAAATTTCGACTTTCTTTTCAAACATCTCGATACTTTTCAGTTCTCAACGTAATTTCAAAATTTTGTCCTTTCTGAAATTTGGACTAGTTTTCAAATTTTCGACTTTTTTAAAAGTCTTTACTTTGGTCAAAATTACATTTTATCTTCAAATAAAATTAGTACGACTTCAAAAATTTCGCTTTCCTTTTTGAAAATTGGATTTTTCATATCTCCTTCAAAATTTTGTCTTGAAAATTTTTACTATTTTTTAGAATTACCACATTTTTGGAAATCTTTTTATTGGAAAATTTGACTATTTATGAAAATGTCGAAATTTCGCCTTTAATCTCAGAAATTTCAACTATTTTCCAGAAACTGCGAAATTGAAGTCAAGATTTCCACTTTAACCTCGAAATTTCGACAGTAAATATACACGAAACTTAGGTTAGGCATACAATATTGGCAGATGAGGGTAGGGTGCGTTCAGTTATTTTTAAAAATTCAAACCAACATTTTGACCTTTTTCTCGAAATTTCTAGGTTAAAATCGAAATTCGAGATTAAAGATTCAAAATTTTGACTTTATCGTTGGAATTTTGTGAAAAAAATTGATATTTCGAGGTTTTTTACAATGTCAGAAAAAATTTTGTAAAAATGCCAAAATTCATACAAGTCAGAATTTAAAAAAGGCAAAGCCTTAAGAAAATTAAAAAAAGAAATTTTCAAAAAATTTCAAATTTTTGAAAGTCGGAATTTTAACAGACGAATTTTGAATCGAAAATATCAAAATTTGGAAAAATATCGACATTTTCATAAATAGTCAAATTTTCCAATAAAAAGATTTCCAAAAATGTGAAAATTTTACAAAATAGTAAAAAATATCAAGATAACGTTTTGAAGGAGATTTGAAAAAATCCAATTCTCAAAAAAGCGAAATTCTTGAAATATTACTAATTTCATTCGAAGATGTAATTTTGACCAAAGTAAAAATTTTTAAAAAATGTCGAAATTTTGAAAAATAGAAAAACTTCAAAAAGGACAACATTTTGAAATAATATTGAAAATTGAAAAATATCGAAATGTTTAAAAAGAAAGTCGAAATTTTCAAGACAATTGGAAAATTTCAAAAGATGCCTTTCACGAAAATTTCAAATTTTTTCATGAAAAAACGAAATTTTAAAAAAAGACAAACTTTTTTAAAAGTGGTTCCAATTTGATTTTAAAAAAGTAATTCTGAAAAAGTAATGATTTAACGAAATATTCGCAATTTTGAGAAATAGCCAAAAATTTTAAACAATGTGATTAAAAAAATCGGAATTTTCAAAATTCGAAAGTTTTTATCAAAAAGTTAAATGTTTAAAAAATTACAAATTTTAAAATTTAAAAAAATAAAACGATTTTGATAATGTTCAAATATTTAAAAAAGCTACAATTTTCAAAAGGAAATTAACATTTTGAAGAAACTAAAAGTCGAAATTTTGAAAATTATTGAAATTTTCATAAAAAATTTAAATTTTTAGAAAAAGTTCCAGATTTTCAAAAAAAATTTTAAAAAACTCGAACTTCTTAAATAACTGAGAGTAGACTTTGTGAAAATGCCAAATTTTTAAAAAAAGGGAAGCTTGGTGTCTCAGTACTTTTCAAAGGATCAAATCTGAAAATTCAAAATTTTCAGAAGAATTCAAATTTTTTAAAAATCTAAATTTTCAAAAAATTCTAAATTTTTTAAAAACCGGAAATTTTAAAAAACGGACAAATTTTGAAAAGAAAATCTCAACATTTTTTAGGTTTGAAAAAAAATCAAAAAGCTGGGTCTTAACGTTCAAATTTTAGGTAACATTTTAAATGGCACGAAATAGTTTGTCAAAATTTCAAAAGAAACTCAGCATCCTAAAACCCTAAAGTTTTAAGAAATATAAACTCGAGGTTTGAAGGAAAGAGAAGTTTGAAATTGAAATTTAAAAAAAATTGAACCATTCTAGAATGAAAGAATTCTAATCTCAAAGTTTCTGAAATAAATTGAAATGTCCATATTGTGTCCGAAATTTTAAAAGGGAAGTCAAGGTTTTAAGACTGAAGTAAAAAATTGTTTCAGTTTAAACTAGAAGATTGGAGAAAAATGTCCAGAACAGCTCGAGCGTTACAAAAAGTTTTTATTTTGGAAAGGAAACCATATTTCATGGAGAACACGTCGCTGGCAATTGAAAAATTACTTAACACGTCACCGAACTGAAGCACATTATCTAATTTATTTGTAGGAATGTAGAAATATCATCGAACTTCTTTGTTAGAAAAGTGACTCAGTAAAAAGTACCTGTAATTATTTTTTGGGTCCAATTTTTTGGACTCTTGTTCGTTACTGACATTTTCTGGTCATTGAGGGTCAATTAATTTAATTTAGAAAGTTGCGCCACCAAAATGTAAAAAATTTACTTACTCTCTGAACATTGCCCATTTTTATTGCACCTCCTTCTCATGTATTCAACAAAACACAAACAACCGCATGTTCCGAAAACGAAAAGCGTTATTGCCACCAAACTTATAATTAACAACGTATCCATAGTCACATCTTAAATCACAATGGGATTTAGCGATAGTCACTTTCAACAAGAGATATATAAACATCAATCTTATCGATTATTTTGATATAAACAAATGATTCCTATCTATTTTGATTCTATAAAAAGAAAATATTTCTCAATCTTTGTCTTGTACTAGTTTTTTTGACATTCTCTTTGGAAAAGTTACCACTTTCGCTTCGATGCGAGGGAAAAACTACATTTCATTTATCGACATTTATAAATAGTAATAGTAAGCATCAGATTAGATTAGATTGATCAAATTTATTCGATGACCTTCTCATTGTAATATCCGAATTACTTTTTTCTGGTAATCCGACATGACTAGTCAATACTTTATTTAAACGTGAGTCAATTGTATTATAATCACGAGTTTTGCGTTTTTATCACCAACCAAACTCTCATTTACCTGTCTAAGCCAGACTTAAGTGGTTTTAACAATAGAAAATTACGTCATCTTACGACAAAAAAAAAATGCGTTAAATGCTCCCGACAAATTTGTGATGCCTGTTTTTTTTTTTAATAAAAATTAACTGCGCTTGTTGATATTTATTGGAAGAAATGTATTTTTCAATTAGTCAATTACCTTTATTTAATCTGTTGTGGTTATTAATTTAATTTAAGCAAATAATAATACCTTTATCGCTTCCACGTGCTCTTCAATTTTGTTTACACCGATTTTATCAACGTGTAATTAACATGACTGTCATTTTAGACGTCCTGAGAAGATACTATTTCTGAAATGTATCATTCAAGGTGGTGTCGGTAGATGTAGGCATAGCTAGAATAAGGCAGGATGGGGTGCTTGCTCCCTCATGATAACCAACCGAAAATTCTCAACTGAAGCACCTTTTTCAGAAATTTTCATTTTTTTTTCAAAATTCGTCCATTCCTTGACATTTTCTCGTGTAATAAAATTAAAAATGTGTTTGGTAACCGAGGATCGAACCCGGGACCTTCACGTGAGCGACAGTCTCTTTAGCCACAGAGCCATCGCCACCATTGCTTTTATTTCTATTTATTCACTTCCATAGACATTGTCTATGATTCACTTCACCTCCCTTGAACATTCCTGACAACACAGTCGTCCTCGGCTATCAATCATAATCCAACACCTCGGTAAACATAACACATAAACATAAGTGCTATCCTGTCAGATCCCTCCCTAATCCTACGTCTGTTACTGTAGTAGAATTAAAAATCTATGATTGGTCGACCGGGGTTCGAACCCAGGACCTTCAAGAGAGAGATAAATTCCATTACTGTGGAGCCATCGCCACCACTACTTTCAGTTCTATTTAAACACTTTACGTGCCCGTATCTCGATACCTCGTACATTCGAAATTTCTAATTGTCTCTCAAAATTCGTCTTTTTTTTTAATAAATTCGTCTTTTTTCTCAAAATTTGCCGTTTTCGCAAATTGGTCTTTTTTCGCAAAATTCGTCTTTTTTATCAAAATTCGTCCATTTTCGCAAAATTGGTCTTTTTTCGCAAAATTCGTCTTTTTTCATAAAATTTGTCTTTTCTTTCGAATTTTCAAATTTACTCCTAAAATTCGACTTCTTTTTATCAAAATCTAACATTCTCGAAATTTCGAATTTTCATATCGAAATTCGTCGTTTTTTTATTTGGAAAATTTCACCATCTTTCAAAATTCGAGTTTTTCTGAAGGTTTCGATTTTTATTTAAATATGACCCTGTGTAAATTTCCTCTTGTTTATCAAAATTTGCCTTGTCCTCCAAATTTTGTACATCTTTTGATAGAAAAGTTACAAATATTTATCTGGTGGGACGGACTTCTTTTTTCTCAAAATTCGCCTTTTTCGCAAATTGGTCTTTTTTCGCAAAATTCGTCTTTTTTATCAAAATTCGTCCATTTTCGCAAAATTGGTCTTTTTTCGCAAAATTCGTCTTTTTTCATAAAATTTGTCTTTTTATTTGGAATTTTCGACTTCTTTTTATCAAAATCGAACATTCTCGAAATTTAGAATTTTCATATCAAAATTAAATTCGTCGTTTTTTTATTTGGAAAATTTCACCATCTTTCAAAATTCGAGTTTTTCTGAAAGTTTCGATTTTTATTTAAATTCGACCTTATGTAAATTTCCTCTTGTTTATCAAAATTTGTCCTCTCCTCCAAATTTTGTACATCTTTTGATAGAAAAGTTACAAATATTTATCTGGTGAAACGGACTTTAAAAATTAAAATACAAAATCTTGTCCCCTGAAACCAAGAAAGATTAAAAAACACAACAAAGGTTGCTCTAACGCGTTTTGACAGCCAAGCTATCGTCTTCAGAGAGATACCAGGTTATCTTCAAAAATTGAAATACAAATCTTGTCCCCTGAAACCAAGCAAGATTTAAAAAAACACAACAAAGGTTGTTCTAACGCGTTTTGACAGCCAAGCTGTCGTCTTCAGAGAGATACCAGGTTGTCTTCAAAAATTGAAATACAAATCTTGTCCTCTGAAACCAAGAAAGATTAAAAAACACAACAAAATTTGCTCTAACGCGTTTCGACGGCCAAGCTATCATCTTCAGAGAGATACTATAGTAGTAGGTAGTATCTCTCTGAAGATGATAGCTTGGCTGTCGAAACGCATTAGAACAACCTTTGTTGTGTTTTTTAATCCTTCTTGGTTTCACGGGACAAGATTTGTATTTTAATTTTTGAAGATAACCTGATATCTCTCTGAAGATGATAGCTTGGCTGTCAAAACGCGTGAGAGCCACCTTTTTTGTGTTTTTTAATCCTTCTTGGTTTCAGGGGACAAGGTTTGTATTTCAATTTTTGAAGAAAACCAAGTACCAGTCCGTTCCACACAAAGAAAAAGTCAAAATTGCAACAAAAATTGGAATTTCCAGTGGAAATGTCAAAAACGGTCAACATTTTCAAGAATAAGGTTAAACAAATGAAAAAACTTTGAAATTTTCTAAAAACTTCAAAACGTCGAAATAAATTCAAAATATTAAAAAAATTAAAAATACTGACAAAGAAATTTTCAATAAAATAATTTAAAAAAAATGCTAAAGAATGTACGTACAAAATTAGTAATCTTTAAAAAATGTCAAGCTTTCAAAAGAGAGTCGAATTTTAAAAAATAATCAAGCCTTTTGAAAAAAACTCCAAATTTTGGAAAAGATTGCCAAATTTTCAAACAAATTTGACATTTTGCAAAATAGTGAAAAAAGTTAGAAATTTCAAAAAGAGTCGAAATTTTCCCAAAAAAACCTGAAGTTTGCAACAAAAGTCGATATTTTAAAAAATGATGAAATTTTGAATGAAAACGAAATTTGGAAAAAGCTGAAAATGGCCAGTATTTTTAAAAAACTGCACATATTAAAAAAATTGAAATTTTGAAAAGAAGTGGAAAAATTTGAAAAAGGTAAAATTTTCAAAAAAGGTTTAAACGAAATCTTGATCATAAAATTCCCAGAAAGAAATTGAGATTTTCAAGACAAATCAAAATTTGGAAAAGTTGACATTTTTAAACATTTTGAAAATTTGGAAAAGTTGACATTTTTAAACATTTTGAAAATTAAAAAAAACAGCGAAATTTTCAAATACATTTTGGAAAGTTGACAATTTTAAACATTTTGAAAATTTGAAAAAACAGCGTAAAGTTCAAATACATTCGTAGGTTCGAAAAATTTAAATTTTAGAAGTCGAAATTTCCAAAAATAGTCAACATCAAAAAAATGTTGAGACTTTGAAAAAATCTTCAAACTTTAAAAAAAAAGTCGAAAAAAGTACGAATATTGAAACGAAAGTAAAGATTATCAAAAATAACCTAAAACTTTGGACAAAATTGAAATTTTGGAAAGTAAAAATTTTGTCAAAAAGTCGGAAGTTTTTGATTGGATCTTAAACAACATAAACTTTGAAAAAATGTCGAATTTGTCATAAGAAGTGTCAATTTTGAATATTTATATGCAAATTATGATACTAACTATTTTGAATTATTGTAAAAAGTTTCTTATCCATTTATTTGTCATTTTCTTTGAAAATTTCCACTGTTTTTCAAATTGAACTTTCTAGAATTTCCATCTCGTTTTTCAAAATTTCGACGTTTATCTCAATATTAGACATTTCCTGGCGTCACGGTGAGGCAGGGTAGGGAGCTTGCCCCCTTTTTCATTCAGCTTATCATGAGAAAACAAATACTGGATCGAGAAATTTGATTTTTCTAAAATTTCGACCTTCGTCCTTTTTAGAAATTTCGACAAAATTTTACTGTCTTTGGAAAAATTCAAATTTTTCTTAAGTTTCTACTTTTTTCTTACAAGATCTTGGCTTCTTTAAGATGTTCATTTTTTTTGAAAGTTTAGATCTTTATAACATTTTTATTTTTCTTTAGGATGTCCACCTTTAAAAAAATCGATCTATTTTTATTTTTTTTCCCCAAATTTTGACCTACTTCTGACCAATTTTGAAAATTTTGACTTTCAAAATTTCCACCATTTTCAAAATATTTTAGTACATTTTTTTGAAAATTTCGATTTTTTATATATTTGGCTGGTTTTAAATTCGACTTTTATGAGAATGTCTAATTTTTTGAAAGTTTTAACTTTTATAAAAGTTTTGACAAAACATTTACGTGTTTTAAAAATGTTTACTTTTTGAAATCTCGCCTGTTTCTTGAAATTTTACCTTCCTTTGTGAATGTCGACTTTATTCGGAAAATTCCTTTTTAAAGAATTCGAATTTTTCTAAAACGTATGGAACTCGAAACATTTCAAAACTACTTTAAAAATTTCCACTTTCGATGTTTTGACTTTTTTTTGAAAATTTATTGTTTTTCAACATATCGGATTTTTCTTGCAATTTTAACTATTTTTTGATTGTTCACTTTTTTGTTTTTGTAAATCTGATTGTTTCTAAACAATTTTGACTTTTTTGAAAATTTTGGAAATGTTGACCGTTTCCTAAATTTTTCTATTTTTGATAATTTTGGTTTTTTTCACAATTTTAGGTAATTGTTTTCATTTTTTCTGAAAATAATTTTGGTTTTTCAAAAGCTGTTTTCCCAAAATTTCCACTTTTTTTTTAAATTCGACCCTTTTTCAATATTTTGAATCCAAACATTTTATACATTTGAATTTTTTGAAAGGTTTCACTAATTGAAATAAAAATCTTGTCCCCTGAAACCAAGAAAGATTAAAAAAACACAACAAAGGTTGCTCTAACGCGTTTCGACAGCCAAGTCATGATCTCTCTGGAGATGATAGCTTGGCTGGTTTCAGGGGACAAGATTTGCATTTCAGTTTTTGAAGATAACCAAGGACCAGCCCGTTCCACAAAAAATTATGGTTTTTTAAAGTTTTCCTTTTCCTCGAAATTTTAAATATCTCAAAATTCGATAATATTTCTGAACATTTCGACTTTTTCCTCAAAAAATGTTGTTTTTTTGAAATGTTGATTTTACTCCTGAAAAAATTAAATCTTTTTCCTAAAATTTCCTTTATTCTCAAAATCCTTTTAATTGAAATTTCTACTGTATTGGAGGAATTCTACTTTTTGCACTTTTCTTCCAAAAATAGCCATTTTTCAAATCCAGCCATTTTTTTAAATATTTGTTTCTGAAAAGGTCCCACTTTTTTAGATTTCACTTTTCGAAAGTTTCAACTTCTATCTCAAATTTCGTCATATTTTGGAAATGTTGTCTCTTCTCAAAATGCGATATTTCATGTTTCTAAAAATGTCTACTTTTTTCTCGAAATTGGCTTTTGCTTGAAACTTTGACGTTCCCAAATTCGTTTAATTTCTCTAAATTGGATCGGAATGTAAAGAAATAAGAAGAAATGTCTAGGAAATTTCGAGAACAGGCTTCTTCAGCATCTGCATATTATGTGAAAATTGAAATAAAAAATAATTTCGAGAAAAATGCTTTTGGAAATTACGATTTTTTTCTCAAAATGCGAATTTCTTTGAAAACATTACCAATTTTCCAGAGAATTCGACATTCTTTGTTTTTTGATTTTTCCAAAAATCCTGCTTTTTCCCAAATTTTGGTTTTTTCTTGAAATTTGTCATTTTCTAAATTACGACTACATAATTAAACAACTATAATAATTAAATTTCCATTTTTTCTTCTCAAATTCTGTCTTGAAAATTTTAAACATTTTCCAAAAATTTCAACCTTTTTTTCGAAATTTCTACTGCGTTTATCAAAAAATCGTTTTTTCCGAAATCCACTTTTGTAAATAAATACTCAGATTTTTATGAAAAATGTTTATTTTAAATTGATCGAAAATTTCAACCTGTTTTTCTATATTCGCCTTATTCTCAAAATTATGACTTGTACCTCACGATCTTGTTTCTAGAAATGACTTCTTAAAATTGGCAAGAACCAGTCCGTTTCACCAAAACGTTTATCATAAAAAAGGCGTCATGATCTCTCTGGAGATGCTAGCTTGGCTGGTTTCAGGTGACAAGATTTGTATTTAAATTTTTGAAGATAACCAAGGACCAGTCCGTTCCAGCAAAAAAAGAAAAAAGGTTTCGCTGTATTTTAAAAATTTTAACTTTTTTGAATTGTAAACTGTTTGAAAATTTAATCTTATTTTCAAGATTTCGACTTTTTCTGTTTTTAAAAAATCTTTCTTTTTTGAAAATTTAAACTTTTCTCCGAAATGTCGACTTTTAAAAATTTGTACTTGTTTTGAAAATTTCTATTTTTTGAATTTCAATCATTTTTAGAGTTCTTTTTTTGAAAACTTTCACCTTTTTTCACAATTTCGACTTTTTATCAACATTTACTCCGTTTCAACTTTTTTTGTAAATTGGTCTTTTTTTTGAAAAATTTATTTCTTATAAAAATTTAAGAGTATTTGAAAATTTCTACTATTGTTCAAGTCGTTCGATTTTTTTTGGGGGGGGGGGGGGAATTCTGCTTTGAAAATAGAATTTTTTTGAAAATATCAAATTTGAAAGAAGCATTTTTTAAACACATTTTGGGTTCTTTACCTGGGGAGTTCTAAGGATTAGTAATAAATACTTAAATTTCATCATTTTGGCCGTAAATTCCCCGAAGGCCCTTAAAATTTAAAACATGAACAGTTAAGGTTTTCTTGGAAGTTAAACAGAAAGACCGATTTTATCTGGGAATCAAAATAAATATTTAATAGATAAGGTGTTGAATTGCTTTATTTATAGATTAGGAAAGTTGTATTATCAGTGAAATGTTATCATACAGATTCGAATATTTCCTTCAAATGTAGATACCTCGACCAATATTAGCAATATTGTGTGCGGACTTTGCCAAAGCTGTCCTAATTTTTAAAAACGATTAAACGACTTTTGTTTATTTGTATATTGCCAACGTTGTATACAAATTTTCCACACTTTTGTTTTCGTTAGAAAAGTAAAAGTAATTAAAAGTTAAAAAGTCCAGGTAGACTTATTGCAAAAACCTTGAACCTACAGAATTTGTTAAATCCTTTAATTCTGAAATCCAGGGAAATTAAAATTTCGAGGTGATCAGATTTTGGACAGGTTGTTCGATATATATTCTTTCAAAATGGAGATATTTCGAATACTTTGAATTTTTTATTGTTATATCGAATTGTACATCTATTGTAACTAATCAGAGCTATTTTTTGTTACATGAGATAATACGAGGAATATTAAGATATTTTGCTCTTTTATCGACAAATTCGAAAAACTCTATTTGGAAGTTTCTATTTCTTTTTCAATATTTGGAAAGGTTTCGACTATTTTCGTTAAAATTCGATTTTTTTTCATAATTTCCCATCTCTCGACACTTTTATAAATTTCGATTCTTTTTTCGTAATCTCGACTTTTTTTACAGATTTCCTTTTTAAATTTGTATTTTTTTGAAAATATCGCCTTTTTTAGCAAAATTCGTTTATTCTGAAAATTATTTTTTTTACAAATAGATAATATTGCTTCGCACTAAGATTGCAGTTACGTCACAATTATGTATTCGTAAGAAGTAAGATTACATTCGGAGTCAATTTAGTGACTGAATTTATCACAATAAGAGCACTTCTTTACTGCGCTAAGGTGGACAAAATATAAAACCATTCACGATTGACTTAAAAATAATGTTTTAAAATTAGATGGAGTAAATATGTAATAAAAATACTTTTGTTTATTTCTCAAAACACCTTTTTTATGATAAACATTTTAGTGGAACGGACTGGTCCTTAGTTATCTTCAAAAATTGAAATACAAATCAGAGATATACTGAGTATCTCTCTGAAGATGATAGCTTGGCTGTCGAAACGCGTTAGAGCAACCTTTGTTGTGTTTTTTAATCTTTCTTGGTTTCAGGGGACAAGATTTGTATTTCAATTTAGGATAAACGTTAATAAATATCCTGAGATAACATTAAATGCCACAAAAACGAAACGACAACAGATGTTAAACGTAAGTGACAGATTTTCTCGGACGTTTGTTTAAATAATACTGCGTTGATCAAATTGGTGTAAAAAATTCCGGATAAACATCCACTGTTCCCTGCATGCTCTCTACTTAATTGCTCATTCAAATATTAATAGAAACATTAGTCCATGATGCATTCAGTTGGCTGAAGACCAGTAACGGCTCATAGCTAAATTTAATAGGGGTGATGCTCCAACAAATTCTTAGAGCTTGTTTGAAATTGTATAAAAGGAAACAAATGTGTATTGATTAAATAAAGTATTAAAAAAAGTCAGCCCCGCTGGCATTCCAACGAACCCCGTGGAAACCTCAACCTTAGAAAAAAATGAAAGCACAAAAAAAATATTGAATTTTAAAAGGTTTTTGAAGGTTTTTTGAAATCTTCAAGTTCAACTTTATTTTTTTGAGATTAAAGTCAACAACCTTAAAAGAAAGCTTTAAATTTATTTGAAAAAATATTCAACTTTCAATAAAAAATCAATATTTTATATTAAGGTTAAGACATTGAGAAAAAACTCATAAAATGTCGAAATTACAGTTTAAATTCAAAAATTTATAAAAAAATTTAGAGACGAAATTTTTGGAAAAAGAAAATATTCGTCGATATTTCTTGTTATAAAATGTGTAAGTAAAAATAGAAATTTCGTAGAAAAAATCGAAATTTCCACAAAAAATTTGAAATTTCCAAACAAAAAGAGTCTAGCCGTAAATTTCTAGCAATAAATGGGCAATGTTTTCAGAGAAATGTCAGGTTACGAAAAAAATCGAAGTTCAAATTTTTGAAGTGAAAACTTTTTTAGGCGCGGTGTTTGAACTCGCGACCTACCACGCAAAAAACAATCGTCCTACCATTGGGCCATATTCTCTTGTGGAATTAAAAGTTTAACTCGCTTAATAACCTATCTCCAAGCCTACAATATACGAGGTCTCTTCAGAAAGTAAGGTGACTTTTCAAGTATTGCGGGCAACGTACATTTGATTATCGATTTTGTTGTTGTTGTTATGTTGGTACACATGTCCAAACATATGTTCATAGTTTAAAGAACATAGCATACCTAGTTTGTTTTTGACAAATAAAAAGGTTAGACGTATTTTGTTTTACTCGGCGATTTTCTATTATTATAAAAAGTGGAGCAAAGGATTTGCATCAAATATTGTGTGAAAAATAGAATCAAGTGCTGTCAACATTTGAAATGTTGACAGTGGCGTACGTTGAGTCTGTTCTAAGTAAAAAAAATGTTTACAAGTGGTACAAAATTTTCCAAGATGGCCGAGAAGAAGCCGACGACGAACCTAGCTCTGGACGCCCCAGCACATCAACAACAGAAGATATCATCGAAGTTGTAAATAAAATTGTTTTTGAAAATCGTTGGATTGCCATAAGAGAAATTGCTGAGGATGTTGGCATATCAGTCAACTCGTGTCATGGAATTTTTTTAGATGTTTTGGCATGAGACGTGTGTCAGCGAAGTTTGTTCCGAAACTTCAAAATTTTAATCAGAAGAACCGTCTCATGAGCATCGCTCAGGAGCTCTTGAATGAAGTCAGCGATGCTCCTGATTTGCTCAAAAGGGTCATAGCTGGTGACGAATCAAGGGTATATGGTTATGACGTCGAAACCAAAGCCCAGTCGTCCCAATAGAAGCACCTAGGAGAGCCAAGACCGAAAAAAGCATGCCAAGTCCGATCAAATGTCAAAGTTTTGCTCACTGTTTTTTTCGACTACCATGGCGTAGTGCATCAGGAGTTTTACTCTGAAGGTCGTAGGGTCAATAAGGAGTATTACCTTGAAGTTATGTGCCGTTTTCGAGAAGCAATACGGAAAAAACGTCCGGAATTGTGGTAAAATAATCGTTGCTTATGAGAGGTTTTTTGCCCAAAAACAATATGACAATCATGCCTCAGCCACCATATTCACCGGATTTGGCCCCTGCAACTTTTTCCTGTTCTCAAAACTTAAAAGACCTATGAAACGACGAAGATTTGCAACGATTAATGAAATAAAAACTCCATTGCTAGAGGAGCTCAAGACTATACCAAAAAGTGATTATGAGAAATGCTTTGAAGATTGGAAAAAGCGTTGGCACAAGTAAATTGTATTTGAAGGGGATTGCTTTGAGAGGGACAGTTTAATTGTTGAATAACTAAATATTTTTTGATAAAAATATAAAGTAACCTTACTTTTTGAACATACCTCGTATACAAAGGTCCCAATTTCGAGAAAGCTTTGTATAAAATGTTAAGAAAATAATAGAATTTCGTAGAAAAAAAAACCAAAATTTCGTAAAAAAGATCGAAATTTTCAGAAGTTTACAAGAGTTTCTGTATGCAAAAAAACTGGAAATTTAAATTTCAAGAAAAAAGGTCGAAGACTTGGTTATTTTTTTTAGAAGAATATCAAAATGTAAAAAAGTTGTTTAGATTTTTATTTTGAAATTTCAATGCTTTTCTCAATATTTTGACATTTTTTTAGAAATTTCGATTTTTTTCTCGATTTCAATTTTTCCTAGAAATCTCTACGAAAATTTGTTTATGAGAGTTTTCATTTATTATCAAAATTACAAAATAAAATAAACTTTAAAATGTCGAAACGCAGAAATTTGGGGAAAAACAAATTGGGGAAAAATTAAAATTTCTGCAAAAAATATCCACGATAAAATGTTCAGAAAAAGTCAAAGCTTGGAAAAATTTTCTTTGCATAAAATACTTGGAGAAAATAATTTTTTTCTATGAAATACAAATTTCGTAAAAAAAATCAAAATTTCGTAGAAATAATTGAAATTTTCAGGAAAATTTTAAACTTCTCAACAAAAAAATGGGATTTCAAATAAAAACTCAAGACTCATTTTTTTTAGAGAAATGTTACACTGTGACAAAAGTTAAATTTACATATTTTTGCATGTATCAATTATTTTTTCAAATTTTGAAATTTTGATAAAAATTTCGATTTTTCAAATTACAACCCCATTCTCGAGTTTTTGATTTTTTTCTTAAAATTTGTACAAAAACTAGTTTTATGATAATTTTTAATTTTTCATCAAAATTAAAAATTAAATAAACTTGATAATGAAACTTCTAAAAGAAACATGAGATTTCTAGCAACACAAATCAGAGAAAACTCAAAATTTCTATGTCAAAATTTTTAGGGACAAAATTTTCGGAAAAGGCATAAATTTTGAGAAAAAACTCGAATGTGGAAATTGGGGGTGCTGCAGTTCGACAGTGCTTATGTGCCGCTACTGAAGACATCTGCAATTTAATCCATCTATTTCTAAAATCAGCTAATATTAATTCAATTTGATAGCACCTGATATTACTGCAGATTCGTGACACAATGGCAATCTTAGCGCGAAGCAATAATATTTGTATAACTTTGTAGAAATTTCGTCTTGTTTCTCAAGATATAGCTCCTCAAAATGTCCACTTTCATCTCATAAAAGTTGTGCTTTATGGAAACTTCAACATATTTTCTAAAATTGCAACTTTTTCTACTTTATTACACAATTTAACTTTTTTTAATTTGATATTCCTTGAAAGAAATCAAATGAATTCTTTAGGCGCGTTTTCTAAAATTTTCAACTTTTTTCTTAAAATTTCAGCATTACGTCAACATTTAGGCAAAAAAAAGTAGCAAAAACATATTTTAATATTGTAATATGAAACCTAGTTACCCACAGATGAAAACTAAAAAGCCTTCAATAGAACATTGAAAGTAATAAAGAATTTACAGCAGATTTTCTCTTCTTCTTAAATAAATATTTCTTAATTTTTAATAAAATATAAACAAGTCGGTATTCAATTGTTTCCTTAATATTGATGGGCTTAAAATTTCGCATTCTTTACCCGTTTAACCAATTTTCCATCTTCACTAACAGCGAAGTTACCCATGTGGGTCACGCTGTATATAATATTTACGTCAAAGATCGGAATTCTTGGTTGGATTTTGTGATTGTTATTTCTATATATCTATAGATTTGTAAGTTATTCATTCGAAGAGAAACGTGCATAGTATGGACTTTTGGTTTTATCAACGATTTTTTTACTTCTTATAATATGCCAATGGTTCTCGCCATGACTGAAGTGTAAAGGGACCAGTAAGAGCCCTCAAAAAGCCCAAATTAAATTTTTCCTTATTTACTTCCTTCTTTCAACCGAAAATTTCATTGCCTAAATCTTGAATTGTACGTCAAGTTCATGTAAAACCCAGACTACCAATTAACTTTGACTACGATTTTAGTGTTTGTCAATGTAATATCCAAAAACATAAATTATCAGTAACTTACAACTTTGATTATTCGATCTTGGGTTACCGTTGACTTTTTTTGGGCGACAACAACAATGGAAACAGAATATTAAGAAAAACAGCACTATGTAAGACCCCGCAACGTAGAACACCTCACTTTCCATGTTTATTACCTATACTTAAAAAATGGCAATGTAAACTAAGTTTGTTATTATTGAGATTTATATATGTATCTAGCTGTAGAGATTAGATAAAGTATTCACCGGTTGTTTTAAATAATTGACACTTTGAGACTAAGGTTTGTAAAAGTTCATTACATTGCACAACATCAAATTATTGACGCTCAATTTATGAAGCTTTCTTC
The DNA here is from genome assembly GCA_028583605.1 of Dastarcus helophoroides. Lineage (NCBI taxonomy): Eukaryota > Metazoa > Arthropoda > Insecta > Coleoptera > Bothrideridae > Dastarcus > Dastarcus helophoroides. Next base: position 22,814,727 of record CM053337.1, on the reverse strand, counting down.
CTCGAATTCCCATTTGTGGCAGTAAAAGAAGAGAATTATGACAACTAGACCTAGCTGGGGTATTATTAAAAAAAATAATATTAATTAACCAATTTGAACGACATCTGAATCGATAACATTAACAATTAGTTGTCTTACTTTAACAAAATAATAAAATTAGAAGATTCGTTCTACGACATCTGCGTTTGAGTTAAAATGTTAGACATCTGGCAGTTCATCAATATTTCAGTTATTTGATCGTGAAAAATTCTCTAAAATGCACAAATGTGCTCTTGGAGGTCGATAGGCAAAATATTCTTATGTTAAGAAATTAGGTACTTGGTGGTTCATCAATATTGGAAATATTTTCCCATGAGATCTTCTCCCAAATTCGAAAATGTTCCCCGAGGGATCTTGATCACAATGATTTTGAGACTAAAGCTTTGTTTTGTTATTATTTCAGTTATTTGGCCAGGAAAAATGAGCAAAAATTCACAAATGTGCTCTTGAAGGTCCATAGGCTAAATAATATTAGGTTAAAAAGTTGGGTTGTTGGTAGTTCATCACTATTGCAATTGTTTTTCCATGAAATGTTCTCTAAAATTCGCAAATGTTCCCGTGGAGAATCCTGATCAAAATTTTGAGTTAAAATGTTAGACTTTTGGCAGTTCATCAGATTTCAGTTATTTGATCGTGAAAAATTCTCTAAAATCCACAAATGTGGTCTTGGAGGTTCATAGGCAAAAAAATATTTTGTTGAAAAATTAGATACTTTTTGGTTCATCAGTATTGCAATTGTTTTCCCATGAGATCTTCTCTTAAATTCAAAAACGTTCCACATGCGGATACCGATCATAATAATTTTGAGCTAAAGCTTTGGACATTTGTTTTATCAGTATGTCTGGTCAGGAAAAATGACTAAAATTTACAAGTGTGCTCTTGGAGGTCCATAGACAAAATAATATTAGGTTAGAAAGTTAGGTTATTGATAGTTCATCACTATTGCAATTGTTTTCCCATGAAATATTCTCTAAAATTCGCCAATGTTCTCGTGGAGAAGCATGACCAAAATTTTAAGTTAAAATGCTAGACATTTCCTAGTTCATCAATATTTCAGTTATCTGATCGTAAAAAATTCTTTAAAATGCACAAATGTGCTCTTGGAGGTCCATAGGCAAAATAATATTATATTGAAAAATTAAGTACTTGGAGGTTCATCAGTACTGCAATTGTTTTCCCATGAGATCTTCTCTAAAATTTGAAAATTTGATCCCAGGGGGATCCCAATCATAATAATTTTGAGGTAAAGCTTTATACATTTGTTTTATCAGTATTTCAGTTGTCTGGTCAGAAAAAATGACTAAAATTTACAAATGTGCTCGTGGAGGTCAATAGGCAAAATAATATTAAGTTAAAAAGTTGGGCAATTCGTGGTTCATCACTATTGCAATTGTTTTCCCATAAAATATTCTCTAAAATTTGCAAATGTTCTCGTGGAGAATCCTGATCAAAATTTTGTGTTAAAATGTTAGATATTTGCCAGTTTATCAATATTTCAGTTATTTGACGGTAAAAAATTCTCTAAAATCCACAAATGTGCTCTTGGAGGTCCATAAGAAAAATAATATTATGTTGAAAAATTAGGTACTTAGTGGTTCATCAGCATTACAATTGTTTTCCCTTGAGATCTTCCCTAAAGCTCGAAAATGTTCCCCAGAAAGATCTTGATTATAATAATTTGTAGCGAAAACTTTGGACATTTGTTTTATGACTATGTCTGGTTGGGAAAAATAACTAAAATTTACAAATGTGCCCTTGGAGGTCCATTGACAAAATAACATTAGATTAAAAAGTTAGGTTATTGCTGGTTCATCATTATTTCAATTTTTGTTCATGAAATATTCTCTAAAATTCGCAAATGTGTTCTTGGAGGTCCATAGACAAAATAATATTAGGTTAAAAAGTTAGGTTGTTGGAGGGTCATCACTATTGCAATTGTTTTCCCATGAAATATTCACTAAAATTTGCAAATGTTCTCGTGGAGAATCCTGATTAAACTTTTGAGTTAAAATGTTATACTTTTGGCAGTTCATTAGTATTTTCGTTATTTGATAGTAAAAAAATTCTCTAAAATTCACAAATGTGCTCTTGGAGGTCCATAGGCAAAATAATATCTTGTTGAAAAATAAGGTACTTGGTGGTTCATTAGTATTACAATTGTTTTCCCAGAGGTCTTCTCTAAAATTCGAAAATGTTCTTCAGTGGGATCCTAATCATAATAATTTTAAGTTGAAGCTTTATATATTTGTTTTATCACTATTTCAGTTGTCTGGCCAGAAAAGTTGACTAAAATTTACGAATGTGCTCTTGGAGGTCAATAGGAAAAATAATATTAGGTTAAAAATTTGGGTTATTCGTGGCTCATCACTATTGCGATTTCTCAGTGGGATCCTAATCCTAATGATTTTGAGGCTAAAGCTTTGTTTTGTTAGTATTTCAGTTGTCTGGTCAGGAAAAATGACCAAAAATTCACGAATATGCTCTTGGAGGTCCATAAGCAAACTAATATTAGGTTAAAAAGTTGGGTTGTTGGTGGTTCATCACTATTGCAATTGTTTTCCCATGAAATATTCTCTAAAATTTGCAAATGTTTTCGTGGAGAATCCTGATCAAAATTTTGAGTTTAAATGTTAGACGTTTGACAGTTCATCAGTATTTCAGTTATTTGATCGCAAAAAATTCTCTAAAATTCACAAATATGCTCTTGACAGTCCATAGGCAAAATAATATTTTATTGAAAAATAAGGGACTTGGTGGTTCATCAGTACTAAAATTGTTTTCCCATGAGGTCTTTTCTAAAATTCGAAAATATTCTTCAGTGGGATCCTAATCATAATAATTTTTAGTTGAAGCTTTATATATTTGTTTTATTTCAGTATTTCAGTATTTCAGTTGTCTGGCCAGAAAAATTGACTAAAATTTACAAATGTGCTCTTGGAAAAATAATATTAGGTTAAAAAGTTGGGTTATTCGTGGCTCATCACTATTGCGATGGTTTTCCCATAATATATTCTCTTAAATTCTCAAATATGCACTTGAAGGTTCTTTGGCAAAATAATTTTAGGTTAAAAAGTTGGGTTGTTGATGGTTCATCATTATTGCAAGTGTTTTTTCATGAAATATTCTCTAAAATTTGCAAATGTTCACGTGGAGAATCCTGATCAAAATTTTGAGTTAAAATGTTAGACTTTTGGCAGTTCATCAGTATTTCAATTATTTAATTGTAAAAAATTCTCTAAAATTCACAAATATGCTCTTGGAGGTCCATAGGCAAAATAATATTCTCTTGTAAAATTAGGTATTTGATGGTTCATCAGTATTGCAATTGTTTTCCCATGAGATCTCTAAAATTCAAAAATTGTTCACAGGGGGATCCCGATCATAATAATTTTGTGCTAAAGCTTTGCACAATTGGTTTCTCAGTATTTCAATTGTTTGTTCAGGAAAATGACTAAAATCCACAAATTTGCTATTGGAGGACCATAGACAAACTAGTGTTAGGTTAAAAAGTTGTATTGTTAGTGGTTCATCACTATTGCAATTGTTTTCCCATGAAATCTTTCCTAAAATTCGCAAATATTTTTCATGGAGGATCCTGATCAAAATAATTTTGAGCTAAAATTTTGGACATCTGGTAGTTTATCAGTATTTCAATTGTTTTCTTGGGAACTCTTTAAAAATCGTTAATGTTTTAGGCTACACATTGGGCATTTAGTAACTGATTAATATTGTGAATGTTTTTTTACGAAAAACGCCCTAAAGTTCACAAATGTGCTCTTGGATGCGCTCATGCAAAATAATATTATGTAAAGAAGTTAAGTATTTGTCGATTCATTAGCCTTGCAGTCATTTTTTCACGAAATCATCCCTACGGTGTTATATATATTCAAAATTTGAAAAGGATAATCAAAATGTTCAAAAGGTCTGAATATCAAATGGAAAACTAGAAATAAAACAAAAAAAATAAATGTTAAAAGGGTAAACTTGAAATTTAAAAAAAAAGATGGAAATTTTGATCTTAAAAGAGAAAATTTTGGAAATTAAGTTAATAAGTCAAAGTTTTTTTCCAGAAAATCTTCCATAAAATTCGCAAATGTTCTCATGGAGGATCCTTATTAAAATAATTATGAGCTAAATTGTTGGACATTCGGTAGTTCATCAGTATTTCAATTGTTTTTCCATGAAAGATTCTCTTCTTGGAAGTCACAGGCAGAATAGTGTTATGTTAAAAAGTTGGGTATTTGTTGGTTCATTTGGCAGTTTTTAATAAACTTTCTAAAATTTCGAAATATTTGAAGCCTAAACGTTGAGCATTTACTGGTTTATCCGTATTTCAACTGTTTGCTGACAAAAAATTCTCTAAAATTTACAAATGTGCTCTTGGTGGTCCATAGGCTAAAGAGTATAATGTTAAAAAGTCGGTTATTTGCTGGTGCATCAGTATTGCAGTTGTTTTCCCATAAAATATTCTCTAAAATTAGCAAATATTCACATGGTGGATCCTGATCAAAACAATTTTGAGCTAAAATATTGAACATTTGGCTGTTCATCGGTATTTTAATTTTTTTTTCCCATAAAATCTTCTCTAAAATTCAAAAATCTATCATGGAGGATCCTGATTAAAATAATCTTGGGCCAAAATCTATAAAACTTTCTCCGACATTCAAAAATGTTCTAATTAAGGATTCTGATCAAAATGATTTTGGGCTAAAACTTTGGGTATTGAGTAGTTCAGAAGTATTTCAGTTGCTCGGTCACAAAAAAATTCTCTAAAATTCACAAATGTCCTCTTGGAGGTCAGCAGGCAAAATGATATAATATTAAAAGGTTAAGCATTTGATGATTCATCAGTATTGCAATTTTTTCCCATAAAATCTTCTCTAAAATTCGCAAATCTTGTCATGGTGAATTCTAATCTAAATAATTTTAAGCTAAAATATTGAACAGTTGATAGTTTATCAGTATTTCAATTGTTTTGCTACGAAATATTCTCTTCTTGGAAAGTGACAGGCCTAATAATGTTGCCTTAAAAACGAGTATTTGGTGGTTTATCTGGTGGTTTCCCATGTAGTAATGAAAGTTCGCAAATGTTTTTAGATAAACGTTGGGCATTTCGTGGTCCATCAGTATTTCAATGATTTGCCCACGGAAAAATTTCCAAAATTCACAAATGTGCTTTTGGAAATTCCTAGGCAAAATAATATTAAGTTAAAGAGTTGGTTATTTGGTGGTTCATCAGTTTGGCAGTTGTTTTCCCATAAAATCTTCTCTAAAATTTAAAAATGTTCTCATGGAGGATCCTAATTAAAATAATCTTGGACCAAAATCTATGAAACTTTCTCCAACATTCGAAAATGTTCTCATTGAGGATTCTGATCAAAATGATTTTGGCCTAAACCTTTGAGTATTTAGTAGTTCTAGTATTTCAGTTGCTCGGTTACAAAAAATTCTCTAAAATGCGCAAACGTCCTCTTGGAGGTCCATAGACAAAATAATATAATGTTAAAAAGTTGAGTATTTGATGATTCACCGGTATTGCAATTTTTCCTCATGAACTCTTCTCTAAAATTCGCAAATCTTGTCATGGGGGAATCCTGATCAAAATAATTTTGAACTAAAATGTTGGACATTTGATAGTTCATCGGTATTTCAATTGTTTTGCTACGAAGCATTCTCTTTAAGTTTAATAATGTTGTCTTAAAAACGTTGGTGGTTTATCTAGTGGTTTTCCAAAATTCGCAAATGTTTTTAGCCAAACGTTGGGCATTTCGTGATTCATAAGTATTTCAATTATTTGTCCACGGAAAATTTTCCAAAATTTACAAATGTGCTCTTGGAGATCCACAGGCAAAATAATATTAAGTTAAACAGTAGATTATTTGGTGGTTCATCAGAATTGCAGTTGTTTTCCCATAAAATCTTCTCTAAAATTCGAAAATATTCTCGTGGAGGATCCTGATTAAAATAATCTTGGGACAAAATTTATGAAACTTTCTCCAACATTCGAAAATGTTCTCATTGAGAATTCTGATCAAAAAGATTTTGGAATAAAACTTTGGGTATTTAGTACTTCATGAGTATTTCAGTTGCTCGGTCACAAAAAATTCTCTAAAGTGCACAAATGTCCTCTTGGAGGTCCACAGGCAAAATAATATAATGTTAAAATGTTAAGTATTTCATGATTCATCAGTATTGCAATTTTTTTCTATGAAATCTTCTCTAAAATTCGCAAATCTTTCATGGTGGATCCTGGATTTTGAGCTAAAATGTTGAGCATTTGGCAATTCATCGGTTTAATTATTTTGCTACGAAACATTCTCTTCTTGAAAAATCACATGCAGAATAATGTTATAGTTGGATATTTGATAGTTCATTTGGTAGTTTGCCATGAACGCTCTAAAATTCGCAAATGTTTTAAGCCTAAACGTTGAACATTTAGTATTTTAGCAGTATTTCAACTGTTAATTAAGAAAAATTCTCTAAAATTCACAAATGTGCTCTTAAAGGATGACAGGCCAATTCTCAAAGGGCTTTTGGAGGTCCATAGACAAAATAATATTAAGTTAAACAGCCGGTTATTTGATGGTTCATCAGTATGGCAGTCGTTTTCCTATAAATCTTCTCTAAAATTCAAAAATGTTCTTATGATGAAAATAATCTTGGGCCAGAATCTATGAAACTTTCTCCAACATTCGAAAATGTTCTCATTGAGGATTCTGATTATAATGATGTTGGACTAAAACTTTGGGTATTTAGTAGTCCATAAGTATTTCCATTGCTCGGGCACAAAAAATTCTCTAAAATGCACAAATGTCCTCTTGGAGGTCCATAGGCAAAATAATATAATGTTAAAAAGTTGAGTATTTGATGACTCACCGGTATTGCAATTTTTCCTCATAAAATCTTTTCTAAAATTCGCAAATCTTTTCATGGGGGAATCCTGATCAAAATAATTTTGAACTAAAATGTTGGACATTTGATAGTTCATCGGTATTTCCATTGTTTTGCTACGAAGCATTCTCTTCAAGTTTAATAATGTTGGCTTAAAAACGTTGGTGGTTTATCTAGTGGTTTTCCAAAATTCACAAATGTTTTAAGCTAAACGTTGGGCATTTCGTGATCTATTAGTATTTCAATTATTTATCCATGAAAAATTTTCCAAAATTCACAAATGTGCTCTTGGAGGTCCATAGGCAACATAATATTAAGTTAAACAATTGGTTATTTGGTGGTTCATCAGTATTGCAGTTATTTTCCCATAAAATCTTCTCTAAAATTCAAAAACAATTTCATGGAGGATCCTGATTAAAATAATCTTGGGCCAAAATCAATGAAACTTTCTCCAACATTCGAAAATGTTCTCATTCGGGATTCTGATCAAAATGATTCTGGGCTAAAACTTTGGGTATTTAATAGTTCATAAGTATTTCAGTTGCTCGGTCACAACAAATTTTTTAAAATGCACAAATGTTCTCTTGAAGGTCAATAGGCAAAATAATGTAATGTTAAAAAGCTGAGCATTTGATGATTAATCAGTATTGCAATTTTTTTCTCATGAAATCTTCTCTAAAATTCGCAAATCTTGTCGTCGAGGATCCTGATCAAAATAATTTTGAGCTAAAATGTTCGACATTTGATAGTTCATCAGTATTTCAATTGTTTTGCTACGAAACATTCTCTTCTTGGAAAGTCACAGACCTAATAATGTTGCCTTAAAAACGTTGATGGTTTATCTGGTGGTTTCCCATGTAGTCTTCAATATTCGCAAATAATTTTAGCTAAACGTTGGGCAGTTTATGATCCATCAGTATTTCAATTATTTGGCCACGTAAAATTTTCCAAAATTCACAAATGTGCTCTTGGAGATCTATTCGCAAAATAATATTAAGTTAAACAGTTAGTTGTTTGGTGGTTTATCAGTATTGCAGTTATTTTCCCATAAAATCTTCTCTAAAATTCAAAAATGTTTTCATGGAGGATCCTGATTAAAATAATCTTGGGCCAAAATCAATGAAACTTTCTCCAACATTCGAAAATGTTCTCATTCGGGATTCTGATCAAAATGATTCTGGGCTAAAACTTTGGGTATTTAGTAATTCATCAGTATTTCAGTTGCTCGGTTCCAAAAAATTCTCTAAAATGTACAAATGTCCTCTTGGAGGTCCATAGGCAAAATAATATAATGTTAAAAAGTTGAGTATTTGATGATTCACCAGTATTTCAATTTTTTTCCAATAAAATCTCCTCTAAAAATCGCAAATCTTGTCATCAATGATCCTGATCAAAATAATTTTGAGCTAAAATGTTGAACATTTGATAGTTCATCAGTATTTCAATTGTTTTGCTACGAAACATTCTCTTCTTGGAGAGTCACAGACCTAATAATGTTGTCTTAAAAACGTTGGTGGTTTCCCATATAGTCTCCAAAATTCGCAAATGTTTTTAGCTAAACGTTAAGCATTTGGTATTCCATCAGTATTTCAATTATTTGTCCACGGACAATTTTCCAAAATTCACAAATGTTCTCTTGGAGATCCATAGGCAAAATAATATTTGGTTAAAAAGTTGATTATTAGGTGGTTCATCAGTATTGTAGTATTTTTTTCATGAAATCTATTCTAAAATTCGCGAATGCTCTCATGGAAGATTCTGAATAAAATAGTTTAGCGCTACAATGTTGGACATTTGGCAGTTTATCAGTATTTTTCCACGAAACATTCTCTTCTCGGAGAATCACAGGCAGAATAATGTTATGTAAAAAAGTTGGATATTTGGTGGTTCATTTGGTAGTTTGCCATGAAATCTCTAAAATTCGCAAAAATTTGCAGCTAAACGTTGGGCGCTTAGTAGTTCTCCAGTATTTCAATTGTTTGCTCAGGAAAAAACTTTCAAACATTCACCACAAATTGGATGTCCATAGGCAAAATATTATGTTTAAAAGTTGAGCATTTGGTGATTCATCAGCATTCCAATTGTTTTACCATGAAATCTTGCCTACGGAATTATTTAAATTCAAAATTTAAAAAAGAAAATCAAAATTTGTAGAAAATGCTATTGGGAAAATATTTCTTCCTAAAAAGATGTTCGTCAAAAACTGATTTTGATGAGATGTAGCCTTAATAAAAGTATTGACACAATTGACTAAATAAATATTAAGCCTAAAGTATACCCAAGAAAATACTTTTTAGTGAAAATTTCATCTTAGCTTAGTGAGATTAACCAACCGAGATTAGCTAACACAAACAGACAGACAGACAGACAGAATTTCAAAAAATATCTTTATAGGTATTTATAACTTGTAAAAGCGATAAAAGCTTATAAAATGACAGTTATTTTGAAATCACAAACACTTCAATTTTATTAATATAGAAGATTACACCGAAGTAAAGCTACCAAAGTGACCAAAGTTGATCAAAGTTGAACGCGTAATCCTCAGATTACTGGGAGAACAATGGGCGAAATGTTTTAATGATAATTTTACAGTTTCTTGCTGTACATTGATTGTACATTGTGTACATTGATTGTTTACACTTATATTTAATTTACTTACTCAATCTCATAGTATTACTTTTCTTTTTGGCGGTTCTGGGAACCCTCCACGCGTAGTATGCGTTGATCATCTTGCCTTTTAACTCGAGAACTGGAATATTTCTCACTTCGTTCGATAACAATTTATTAACAATTAGCGACTAATAAAAGAATACACAGATAACGTGACGTTTTAAGTTAATACAAAATAAGCGAGCACTACACTATTACGGCTGCATTTATCATTAGAAATAATTTCCTCGCAACGGCCTCGTGTTTTAATGGACTACGTTTAAAACATTTAAAATGGCTACTTATCTTAAGTGCGGTTTTTACATTGTGATGTGAAAGCAAAAGTTATCTGGTTTTGTACAACGCGACTTAAGTTTTTATAGAACAATTAAAAAATTTATTGTAAATTCATTGCTAAGGAACTTGATTTAGCTAAAAACATCTTATGTAACACCGCTAGCAGGATTTTAATAATACGACGTAAAATTGAAAAAATAGGACAGGTTTTGCTGCTCTGTCATATGCTGTAGCAACAAATAATAAAATGACAGCATGGAAGAAGGATGAAAGTGCACCTAAGATGGTCATATTTGATTTGCTACCCAAAGTAATTGCACCAAATAGGTAGTACTGATCCAGCCTTGGTAACATTTTTTGGAAGCGAGGCAAAAACGAAGGAAAAATGTAGCGGGACCAATTTAACAACAGCAATGGTGCTCCCATGAACGATAAAAAGCATTTTTTTGCAATGTTCGAGTTTTTTTGGAAATTTCGAATTTTTTCTCAAGCTTTCTAGTTTAAACTGACGCCCATTCAGAAATTTACACCTTCCTTCTCAAGCAGAATCTAGAAATTTCATTTTTTTCTTGAAACTAGAAATCAATGTTTCGCTTGTAGCAGCAAATAATAAAATGACAGCATGGAAGAAGGATGAAAATGCACCTAAGACGGTCATATTTGATTTGCTACCCAAAGTAATTGCACCAAATAGGTAGTACTGATCCAGCCTTGGGAAACATTTTTTGGAAGCGAGGCAAAAACGAAGGAAAAGTGTAGCGGGACCAATTTAACAATAGCAGTGGTGCTCCCCATGAACGAAAAAAAGCATTTTTTTTGCAATGTTCGAGTTTTTTTGGAAATTTCGAATTTTTTCTCAAGCTTTCTAGTTTAAACTGACGCCCATCCAGAAATTTACACCTTCCTCCCAAAATTTACACCTTCCTTCTCAAGCAGAATCTAGAAATTTTATTTTTTTCTTGAAACTATAAATCAATGTTTCGCTTCCCAAATGTCCACACATTCCTGAGTAACTTCCAATTTAGATTTTGGACAAATCAATAGTACTCATCACAAACAGATAACTTGCCTTCGTGCTGGTGGTGCTCCTGGATGACGATCTTGATCATTCGCTTTTTATACTTAAGATACTGTCTGATTCCGATGACCATAATGATGATGACTGTGACCATGATGATGAATCCGATTTTGTCCTCTTGTTCAACCATTTTTGATGATTTTTTTCAATTTCATCGGATATTCGCGAACCACAGTAATGTTATACATAGAACTTACGAGTGAAGAATAACATTTTTAATATTCATAACACAGCAAGATCATTTACGTTAAATGTAGATTAGATAAACGACGTCTTGATAAACTCTTTGTACATAATTTGAATGTTTACCCTCAGATTAATTTCCGCCAAAATAACTCGGTGTGTAAATAGGCTTTTTCGAGCTTATGTTTTAAAAATGCGGATTTATTACAAACCCAAAATAAATCATTGTTTTGTTGAGGAGTAATTGTTGCTGATATCGTGGTTAAGGACGTTAGTCGGCAATTTTTTTAAGTCATAAGGTTGAAAGGTTGTAAATCATGTACAATAAAAACGCAGCATGTGACATGCACCTTACGCAAATTATTTGTTGTTTTCGAATTTCCTCAATCCAAAACTTACGACTTGATGTATACATGTTTCTTTAGAACTGTTTTTTTTTAAATTGCAAAAACCAAATTCTTTGTGTTTACTTGAAAAAGTGATGGTTATTTATTACATCGAGAGTATATATTCAGTTTTATTGCACTAGTTTGTGAATGAATTAGAAAAAAGAATTGCTTTTTAAGCTACAGTTCTCGACGGTTCCGACAGGTCTCGACAGTTTCCTTAGAGTTAGTGGAGGTTTGGGAAGTGGGCCTCGCGTTGCAAAATAGAAAAGTATTTTGCAAAATTTCAAAAATTTTTGTAGCAACTTCAATTAAAGTTTTTTAAGTCCTAGTTAAAACTTCCAATTTTGAGTGAATAGGGTCAACATTTCTCAAGGGCGCACCCCTATATGATATCACACATTTTAAGGTAAAACTGAAGTATACTTAAACAAAAAAGGTTGGGTAAAAAGAAATCCATTATTTTTTTGACAGATGGTTTTACTAATCTATATCTCGTTATGTATGTGTCGCATTGAGACAAACTTATACTCGTTGTAAAGAGAAATTCATGTACTAGCAAAACAAGTTTTGTCATTGTTGTGACCAAACAATTCAGTTGTCAATTAAAGTGTCAGATATGGAAGTGAACGAAGAAAAAATTCGGTATGTTTTACAATTTTGCTTTGATAAAGGGGAAAATGCAAGTCAGGCGGCTGCAAGTGTAAATGAGGTTTATGGTTCCAATACTGTAACAGCCAATTACGCGCAATGTTGGTTTCGTCGATTCCGTTCCGGTAATTTTGATGCAGAAAATGCACTACGCACTGGGAGGCCTATAGTCGAGAATGTCGATAAAATCATGAAAATGATCGAACTAGACCGGCATGAGAGCTGTCGTAGCATTGCTCAGGAAGCTTGAGGTTCAATCACAAAACAGTTTTGAACCATCTGCATAAGGCTGGATTCAAAAAGAAGCTTGATGTTTGGGTGCCGCACGAGCTGACGGAAAAAAATTTGATGGACCGTGTTTCCATCTGCGATTCCTTGGCCAAATGGAACGAAATCAAGCCATTTTTAAAGAGACTGGTGACTGGGGATGAGAAATGGGTCACATACGATAATGTCAGGCAAAAACGTTCATGGTCGAAGAACGGTGAACCGCCCAAACGGTGGCCAAACAAGGATTGACGTCCCGGAAAGTTTTGCTGTGTGTTTGGTGGGATTGGAAAGGTATCCTCTACCATGAGCTACTGCCTAATGGTCAGACGCTTAATTCGGATCTCTATTGCCCCAGCAATTAGACCGATTGAAAGCAGCAATCGATAAAAAGAGACCAGAATTGTCCAATAGGAGAGGTGTCGTATTCCACCAGGACAACTCCAGGCCGCACACGTCTATGATGATCCGCCAGAAGCTCCGGGACCTTGGTTGGGGAGGTTCTTATGCATCCACCTTATAATCCGGATCTGGCACCAAGAGATTACCATCTGTTTCTGTCAATGTCAAATGCTCTTCGTAGTGTGAAGTTGTCCTTAAGAGAGGCGTGTGAAGACTGGCTAACGCAGTTTTTGCCAATAGGGACAAGACGTTTTGGGAACGGGGCATAATGAAATTCCTTCTAAATGGCAACGAGTAACTGAAAAAATGGGCGCATATTTGAGCCAAAACGAATAATTGTAACTATGTTAAATAAATCTATAAAATGAAAGTAAAAATCATGGATTTCTTTTTCCCCAACCCAACCTGTAACCAATGTAAAATAAACTAACCTATTTTTTGTCAACTGTCATGAGGTGACGTTTTAAAAAATTTAGATATCACCTAGTTATATTTCAAAAAATGTTTTAGAATATTGTCAACTTTCGTCAATAAAATTTTAAATATTTCCAAACTGGGTCGCAGTTAAATAAAATTAATAAAAATACACAAGATTATTTATTTATACCTTTTAATATAATTTAATTATCTTTCCAAAAATCTATAAATTAATACAAAATAAATTTATTTATTTATCAATAAATAGGTTTATTTGTAAGTACATTTTTTTTTCATTTGTCAAAGCTGTTGTTTTTCAATTATGTTAGATGAGTTCGAGTTGGGATGTTCCAGTTCTTTTAATTTTTCCTCAAGAGTTGCTTTTCCTGAAAAAATTGGAAAGCACATTTTAGTGTAAAAATAGACGGTGTTTGAACAAATTGGTACAAAATTTAAGTAGCTGAAAGTAGAGCTAAAATTAGTAAAAAAATCGTTTATGTGAACATTCATCTTTCGGAGTAGCATTACTGACATGAGATTTAGCTTTCCAAATGAAGGGATCCAATGCAAAAATCAGCCAAGACCACTTCTGCTAATTTTACGGAGGAAGGAAATAACATTTTAAGGGAAATTTAATGAGGATTTTTATATAAATGTGTGAAGATAATCTTAAAAATAAAATTGATGCTAACCCAACTTGTGTTGGTTAATTTAAAAAAAAATAGTTCAACTTACCAAATATTTGCGCACTAAATAAATATTTCCTTTTTTCACCTACTCTGATTTTTTCTTCTAATTATTAAAAACAAAGATGATGGATTGTCTTCGTGCAAAAAATTCCGCATATAAACTAACCTCCCATTCGGATGTCCGGGTGGAAGAAGTGCGAGGGAATCCAAAATCGACAGAAAATTTAAATGTGCCACGGGCCAAGTTTCTTTCAAATAATTCATTTAAAATTCAATTCTGTAAGATTCGGGGGCTAAACTCAAACTTTAACTCAGTTCATCAACACTTTCAAAATGAAAGACTCCATGTGCTGTTTCTGACAGAAACCCCAGTCTCCCCCTCCATCAATACGGTCCATTTGCTTTGCCTTAATTACTACTTGCACACAAAGTTTCGACACAAGAAGGGAATTTGTGCTTTTCCGCGAAGCGACCTGTTCTGTCAACGAGAAGAAGCACTGGAATTTGCTGATCATGATGTGATTTGCCTGAAAATCTGCTCCAAAAGCGAAGTAATATTCATTTGTTCACTTTGTCTCCAAATGATTTCTCATGCAGACAGCTCTTCTAAACTCGGTTCATCAACACCTTCAAAATGAAAGGCCCCATGTGCTGTCTCTGACAGAAACCCAAGTCTCTCCATTCATCAGTACAGTCCATTAACTTTGCCCTATTTACGACTTGCACAACAAATTTTAACACAAGAGGGAACTTTATGCTTTTACGCGAAGTGACCTGTCCTGTCAACGAGAAAAAGCACTGGAATCTGCTGATCATGATGTGATTTAGCTGAAAATCTGCTCCAAAAGCGAAGTAATATTAATTCGTTTACTTTATTTGTCTCCAAACGATCCCTTATACATACAGCTTTTTTTTTTATCTCTCCGTAACCTTTGATCACCTACAGACGAATTATTCAAACGCTGAGGTGATCTTTCTCGGTGACTTCAACGTACACAATATTCCCTGGTTAAGGTTTTCTTCCTGAAACTTCGAGGCGGGAACGGTGGCACAGACTTTCGCCATCTCTTGTGGATTTTTGCAATTAGTTGAGGAACCCACAAGAATTCCTGATGTAGATTCCCACCAACCTAATCTACTCGACCTTTTCCTTAAAAATTCTCCAAGTTTCTATAAAATCTCTGTGACATCACCGCTTGGAAATTCGGATCACAAGCTTGTAGTAGCCTCTCGCTCGCTTCATATACCACTTCCTTCCCAGACACAGTCGCATAGGGTTTGATACTTTAACTCTGCTAACTGGGTAAAATTAAGACTTATTTGGATCTTTCCCATGGCAGGAGGTCTGCTTTAACTCAGACAACCCTTACTCAGTCGCTGAATCCATCACTGAAACGATCCTAATTGATATGAAATTCTCAATTCTCCACCCCCAAAAGAAGTCTGCCTCCAGTAAATCTTGGTTCAGCAAAAAATGTGCTCGGACCGTCTCCTGCAAAAATCGCGCA
Source organism: Dastarcus helophoroides (assembly GCA_028583605.1). Lineage (NCBI taxonomy): Eukaryota > Metazoa > Arthropoda > Insecta > Coleoptera > Bothrideridae > Dastarcus > Dastarcus helophoroides. Next base: position 22,799,270 of record CM053337.1, on the reverse strand, counting down.
TATCGTCGTTGGCTAAATAATTCCTCATTCGAGACTCGGACCATCTTTTAATTGCACAAAAATTTTGTAAACAGGTTATTGACGAGGCAAAAGTGATTTCGTTCATAAAATGCGCCAGAGACTTATCAACTGTCCCAATGGTTCCAAGTCCTTTTGGGGAGATTGGAAAGATTTTACATCTTCAAATTTTGCACCTTTACTCGATGACAATAACAATATTACGACTACTTCCAAGAAAAAGGCTGACATGCTAGCCTCAATGTTTGCTAAAAATTCCAACCTTGATTCTTGAAACGCAGAACCTCCTATTCTTCCTAAGGTTGGCACTTCGATGCCTTAAATTGTTTTCAGACAACGCACAATCAAGAAGATTCTTCTCAAACGCGACACCTAGAAAGCTTCTGGCCCTGATGGTATCCCCCCTATTGTTTTTAAGAAGTGCGCTCCAGAGTTGACTCCTGTCCTAAACAAATTGTTCACACTCTCTTGCAACAAAGATGTATTCCCTAACATCTGGAAATCTGCTAGGGTGCAGCCTGTCTCTAAAAAGAGAAAACGGAATCTGGCCAACAACTATCGCCCTATATCTTTGTTGCCCATTATATCTAAAGTGATTGATATATAGAGATTCCCAAATATCTGAAGAAGAATAAAATCATCTTGGACAGGCAATTCGGTTTCAGACAACAACGCTCAACTGACGATCTACTGGCATATGTTGCTCATATCTGTAACTCAGCTATGGAAAAACATGGTGAGGCTAGGATTGTGGCATTGGATATTTTAAATGTTTTCGACAGAGTCTGGCACCGATCTGTTCTCTCCAAATTAACATCTTATATAATATTTACAGAAAATCTAAATCTCTATACCACCTTAATTTATCGAAACAATTAAGAAGAGAAATTAAATATGAATGTCGAATCGAATTTCAGCAGTTTATCCAGAATTCTGAAAATACTTTACAGGCTCATCCCAAAAATTTCTGGTCATTCATTAACCAAAAAAGGAAAGGCGCTACCATGCCTGACTCATGTTTTATGATGATAGGATACTGACAGCTGAGCTAATGGTTTTGCGGATTATTTTTCTTCAACCTTTGCGCAAGGACCCAGTCATTCTTGTGATAGTGGGTGTGTTGATTTTGGTACAATCCGGTGTGAGTACTGTCTCCAAAAAATTGCTGTCCATATCTCAATGTTTGATGTCGAGATAGCTGACAATCTTAATCTAAGCTTGAATACAATATGTGAAGTAGATATCTTAAAAGCTGTTAAAGGTATTAAACCTAATAATGTTACTGGGACCGATAATTTAACGGCTTTTTTGATTGTCGATTGCATTAATTCCCTGATGTTACCATTGAAACATATTTTTAATCTAATTTTAAATTCTTGTTTGGTTCCCACCCTATGGAAAAACATGTTGAGGCTAGGATTGTGGCATTGGCAAAGGCCTTCGACAAAGTTTTGCACTGATCTCTTTTCGCCAAATTAACATCCTATAGTCTTCCTTCTGGACTCTGTCATTTGATATCCAGTTTTCTCGCCGACAGATCTCTTCAGGTCATCGTCGATGGTATCTCCTCCAGGACATTTGCGATTAATGCAGAGGTGCCTCAGGGGTCTGTCCTGTCTCCTACTCTATTTTGTTACACATAAAAGATCTCTTAGTTTCACTTTCCAATCCTATATACAGCTACGCAGATGATAATGGCCTGGTGTCATCTTTTTTCTCCGACAATCCACTATCCTTCGCTTCAGGTAGACTAAGGGAACATCAGTTACAGATGATTAATCGAGATCTCGAAATCATTCTGGAATGGGATAAGAAAAATCTGATAGACTTCAACGCTTCAAAACCTCAGGCCGCGGTTTTCTCTAAAAAAAAACATCAAGACATAATGCAACAAGCATACTAATGGACGGTAAAACCCTCCCGATGGGATCTAATCCGTCTATGTTAGGAGTGAATACGAGCACTAACTTCTCTTGGGACGATCATGTGCGCACCATTGCCAAGTCCTCTCAGAAGCTCAGCTTTCTTTTTAAAGCTAAAAAGTACTTCACATCTAATCATCTACCCACAGTATACAAAGCTCAAATTAGGTCAACACTAAAATACTGTTCTCATGTTTGGAGTTCAGCCCCAAAACACACTTTAGCTCTTTTAGATTCAATTCAAAGAAGAGCGATTCGTCTAATTGATGACAAGAGTTTGACCGATTCTCTAGAAACACTAGAGACAGGCAGATGCTTGGTGATTTATCTCTTTTCTACAAGTACTTTCAGGGAAGATGCTCTCAGGAACTAATAGGATTGATCCCTTCAAGGGTAAGATTTTTAAGGAGTACAAGACAGTCAGAGAGAGCAAATTCCTGTGCGGTCCAGCTTGACAAAGTGAATACTTCTGTCTATGGGAACTCTTTTCTCAAGCTATGGAATTCGTTATTGAACGGAATTTTCCCTCTTTTCTACAAGTACTATCATGGAAGATGCTCGCAGAAACAAATAAGATTACATTAATAGCCATAATGTGGCTTATGGAAATTTTTTGACAGCTAACAATTTTGATTAAATGGGTGGTTTAGGTCGGTCGCATACGTACGAAATCTTGGGTCGCTCTCCAAATCATGAATTCGTATTCAAAATTCAGTCAAAGGCCGCACACGCACGGATTCCTGACGTTTCGTGTTTCATAAAAAAAGCGTGCTCGAATTTGAATTCCTGATTCGGAAACCGAATGAATTAAGTTTTCTGCGTTTGACATAACTTGGTGACTTGGCGTCTGGTGTAGTGTAACCACTGATGAATTTTACTGTTCACTTTAATGATTTTTAATTACTTACTATTTTCACATCTCCATTTATAATAAACGAGGAAAACTATGCAGAACAACTGGGTACCAAGTAGTGACAGTCCCAAGGTCCAAATGTTGGCAGGTATTCTAACTGGCCGATAGTAGTACGCCATATTCTGACCCTAAAAGTGAAAAAAGCTAACTTGGTGTATTGTGTAGAGTATAGATGTTTACGCACTAATTTTACGGAACAACTCCAAACTGATAAGTTAGAAGCTACAGATAATGTTAAAGTGATGTTATTGATACGGAGAAATAAATGTACTAAGTTTTAATAACCAAGACAAATACAGCTTTCAAAGAATTAATTAGATCAAGTGTTCAAATAGTTTTCCTATCTAGTGTATTGTTGTCATTTTTTGGCATGTATAATAATAATAATAATAGGTTCCAAAGATTCCTTAGTTGATACATAAGGACTCTATGAAAGTTCGCCATCTGATGATAGGTCATTTGTTTTATTTCGCCCCAGGTTTTAGTTACTCTTTTGGCCCCGTCTATTACCGCCCTTTTCCATGTCATTTTTGGCCTTCCTCTTCCTCGGCTGCCTTGTGGATTCCATTCCAGGGCTTTACGGGCAATACTCCGCTTATGGGACATATAATCCACAATTGCGGATTATATGTTTCAGCCACCCCCATTTTCTTCGCCTTATCTCTAAGTCTATTCTTTTCTGCTTAGTTCTGCTCCAAAGTTTTTCATTTGTAATTGTATTAGGCCACCAAATACGCATTATCTTGCGTAGGCACCTGTTAACAAATACTTGCATGTATACGTATATCCTTTAATTGATGACATTAACCTTGACATACACAATCTGCAGTACTATTAGGAATAGCCAATAAGGTCACATATACGTAAACGTTGGAATTTTTTTATGTTCAATCCGCTCGCAAAGGATAACCCTATTATGCCTTCAAAGAACTGCAAGTAGGATGTGGAAACAAGGATAGATAGTGATAAATAGACAAGGATAGATTGTAATTTTTAAGAAAAATTCATGTCGGTAACGAGTTCCAAAGCTTGGAAGTTCTATAGAAAAAAAGAGTCTCCATAGACAGAAGTCCTCACTGGGGTCAAACTGGACAGCACAAGAATTTGCTGCCTCCGACTGTCTTGTATGCCTCAAGTATCTTGCCCTTGGGGGGATCAATCCTATTTGTTCCTGTGAACATCTTCCATGATAGTGCTTGTAGAAAAGATACAAGTCATCAACCATCCGCCTGTGCTCTAGTGTTTCGCGAGAATCGGTCGAACTCTCGTCATCGATTAGACGAATCGCTCTCCTTTGATTTGAATCCAAAAGAGCTAAAGTGTGTTTTGGCGCTGAACTTTAAACTTGAGAACAGTGTTCTAGTGTTGGCCTAACTTGAACTTTGTATAATGTGAATAGCTGGTGAGATGTGAAGTACCGTAGAACGGGAATATAGGAAACATTGCGGGTTATATGAAACAAAACCAACATTTTTGAATTTAGGGGTTTTTATCTCCTTAAGATGCAGGACCTGTTGGTTCATAAAATTTTACAGTGCTTAGTGATCATTGAGAGTTGAGCTTATGGTGAAATAATTGTCAAATTAAGGTAAATTTTTTAATTAAAAAATAGCAAATTAATACCTTTTTTACTAAAATTTGAAATTGTCAAGTAGTTTCCCTTGTATCTCAGAATCCCTTTGCTGTACAACGGTTACTTAATAGAATTAATTCTTCCTTATAATCTCAATAACAAAACCCATACAAATTTGGTTGCGTTTTTCTTTTTTGAAGTGAAAAACCAAAATTTTCCATTTTGTCGGGTAATACAAAACGATGCCTCGCAAACTCACGTTACTTTTAGCGACTTTGAGAAAGAGTACCTTTTTTGTATAAAAAATGTTGCTTTTTACGATTATGGCACTTTTGTGTCGAAATATTGCAATACAAAAAAGTTACGGCAAAAAATAATCGCGGGCACCCCCTACACACCACGCTACTGCTTATTTAAAAAATATGTTACATGAGAATATGCCTAATCCAATTCTTTAACTGCTTGTTCAATTTCATGACTTTGTTACTAACCGTTAACTTTTTGTAGTAAAAAAACCACTTTAGGGGCGCCATCTTTAAATGGTCATATCTCCGTTAGGAGGCAATTTAAAGAAAAAATTCACAGATTTCGCAATCCTTGCAACCAACGGAGACATTGGAAATGATAACACCAAATAGAAACATAATTAACACTTTATTTAACATACAAGGTTATACAGGGTATTTACAAATTTCAAAGACAACGTTGGAAGTTGATTCGGAATGATAAATAAATACGAATTACGAAAAAAAATTAATAAAAAATGTTTACTTTTCGAATTGCAGACTTTCAAAGTTGTTATAAAAAATAATTTAATTAATCATTTCATAACCTCTTTACCGATCGTGTTGAAATATGAAACCTTTATTTATTTAGATTATTAAGGCTAGATAGAATCTTAGTGACGAAGACCCTTGTTTTATCCGACATCCCTTGTAATTCACCACCACAATTATCTATGTATCTTCGAAGTAGTAAATAATAATAATTATATAAAATATGTATTGATTTACAACAATACGTATTACGTTAATTCTGTAATAAACCTTGTGTTATTTATTATTATTATTTTGTTGTTGCTTAATTCGTGAAGTTTAATATTGTATAATCTTAAGTATAGATTTTATCTCATCATTTTTATATGTAATTATTCAGATTACAAGATGCTCTTTTTCAAAAAGTTTCGGACTATAAGGGAGAAGTACTCTATAGTTCGCCAAAATTGATTTTCCGATAACACCTTCCAAACATTTTTAGACGGGTCTACTGCATTCCGAATATTGGGCTAGAAATCTGAACTGCCGATGTCGATCACTATTCGGGTATTTAAATTGATTGTTGTTAAATATTCGAAGGAACAGTACACTATGAGGCGCCGTTCACAACATAATTATTTTTCATGAATATTTAATAAATCAAACAATATATGTAAAATTTTAAATTATATATAGTTTCGTTCTTGAAATATACTTCATTTCTGTAAAAATGAATATTTATATTCTCCTGATAGAAATTTTACATAAATCTATTTAAATATTTTATATGAAAGTTTTATGTGGTTTTAAAAATATTTATATAAACTGCGATACCTGAAACGACCGTGAGAGGCGATAGTAGCCGCACGAATCGGGCATGGAGTATGGTATTATTTATATATCAATTTTATTTTTCGTTGTCGCCACCTGAATCTTGATTATATTTACATATTTATCAATAGCACTAAAATCTGACATAAAAAGTGACAGCATGCTGCTAATAATAATAATAATAATAATAATAATAATAATAACAAAATAATAATAAATAAATAAATAATAAAATAAAAAAAGTTTCAAACCTTAATTTAAGTTCCAGCGCTTCTAGCGCCCGCTACGGTGGTTTGATATATCACACTTTATATAAATATTTTTGAAATCACATAAAATCTTTATAAGAGATATTTAAGAATATTTATATAAAATTTTTAACAGAAGATTAAAATATCCATATTCATTAAAATTAAATATACTGCAAGAAAGAAATAATATATAATTTCAAATTTAATATAAATTGTTTGATTTATTAAATATTCATAAAAAATTATTATGTCCTGAACGGCACCTCATACTACACACTTGTTTCAGTTAATAAATCTATTTAGATTATTTCGCATTGAAATCAGGATCATCGAAAAAAACATTAGAGGGCAGTTGAATGGCAAATTTATCAATCTTAAAAATTGAGGTTGGTTCTGTGATTTTGTTTATCTTACTCCAGATCACACGTGAATTCGTTTAGATGTGATTTGATTCATATGGTACATTACTTCAAACTCTTTTAAAGAAAATTACAATTTTTTAACTAATGCTGAAGTAATGATGTTAGCTCGACACCCTGGATTTAACAACGCTGGACATTGTTTAAAGTTACTGCACCTATTTCTAATTAAAACTAGAGCTGTACTGGTTGTACTGATTGCCATTTTCGCTTTGCATGATCGTTTAATTTTTCGGCTATTATGGGAATAAATAAAATTAATTCCCTTTTTTTGCCGAAAGCTCTAAAACCTTTAATACAGTTAATTAGTTGTCTTAGACCGGGTTGTGTGGTTTTTGTGAATTAAAAAATGTTTAGGACAGTTGGACCTGTTCTTTTATTTTAAAGCGATCTTGCATAATTAATTAATAATAATAATTAGCTGATACTGACAATGATTCAATAACGTCACTTGAATCTCCCTCCACAGAATCGCAAAGATAATGAAATTTCTTAATATCAAAAATACGCTTGTCGTAATGAACTGAACACTTAGATGAATCTAAAAACGAAAATGGGAAGCGATAAGGGCTTTAATTTAGCAACATATATGGTATTTAATTATACTCGCGCCGTTTAATAATAATACATTTCAATTTATGTCAGTTACAGTTTTATCGGATGTTCAAATGTATCAAGTGTGCTCTACTTTTTTTTTAGAAGAGAACGTAGCGAACCCGGCACTCGATTACTTATTGATTATTTTGGTTGATCCCTCAAGGGTAATTTTGACGTCTTATTTATCCAGCGAGGTTAAAATTTTCTAATCTAAAGAAAATCCTCCAGAAATCTATTTTCTTTCACGTTTTTACGATGATTTGAATTACTAAGATACACAAATTTATAAAACAGTCTAGAGCAGTAACAATTTCCATTCTACATCCAAAAAATGAGAATTTTCCATCAGAAAGTTTGTTATGATAGCAATTCAAATGTATTAAAACCTTGCAGTTGTCAATCACTGATAATTTCTTTGGGATTTACGTTCATAAAAAATTTTCATTATCAACTTATTGACTTTTTCATTTGAACGAAACTAAAAATGTCGAAAATTTGTCAAAAATAGATTTGAAGTACTCTCTCCAAATTTTTACTCTTCTTTACAAAATTATGCGTTTATGCTTTCAAAATAATTATAAACACAAATTTTGGACTTTTCCGAAATTTAATAAATTTTTTCCACAATTTCGACTTTTTTAAATTTTTACATCAAACTTGCAATTTTTGTGTTTTTTCTTAAAACTTCGGATTTCAAACGGATTCAAAATTTGAACATCAGTCTTGCGAGTCCAACCCAAGTTGTTGCATTAAAAAAATAAATATAGCGTATTTTCTTGAAATTATGACTTTTTTACAAAATTCCTCAACCTTTCAAAATGTCATTTATTTTAATTGAACTGTCAATAAATATTTATGTTTTGTTTAAAATTTTTATGTTAAATAATAAATTCTAAATATTTCTAAAGATTTTGACTTATTTTCGAAATTTTGACCTCAGCCTAAAAAATTCTTTAAATTACAAATATATAAAATCGAAAACTCAAGATTTTTTATCGAAATTTTGAAACGTCAACTTTTTTTTCGAAATTTAAAACCTCCTTTTTTATTAAATCATGAGTGGTGGGTTGCCTCAAATTTTAAAATCCCAAAATTTAAACTTTACTTTCTACTCTTACAATAAAGGTTTCAACCAGTGTTAAAGCTTTAATTTTATATTTTTAAGGTTTTAAATTTAATCAAGACTCTTTTTTTTAAGAACACAAGTCATTTATTTAAAATCTTGACTTTAAATGAAATATTTTAATTTTTTTCGAATGATTTTGATTTAGTTGCAAAGTTTTATCTTTAACCTCAAAATGTTGACCTATGTTTTGAAATTTTAGAACATTATGAATTTTTTGAAATCCTGGAATATTTTCCTAAAATTGTCTATTTTTTTTACTATTTTTCTCGCAACTTTTCTGAATTCAAAATTTTGGCCTTATTTAGCTATTTTTTTTTATTTTCGACCTTAATATCGAAGTATTCGACTTGAGATTTCGAGTGAAATCTTGAATATTCAAATATTTTTCTTTCGACTTTTTTCTATTTTTAAGGTTATTTCTGCAATGTTTATTTTTTCTAAATTTACAATTTCCATTAGCCAAGTTTCTTCTGAAAGATTATTTTTAAAATTGAAATATACTCGTATAACCAAATAGACTACGAAATAATTTAAATCAAAATAATATTAAGGCATCTATGCTCAAGGCTCTTGAAAGAAATATTTTAATACAAAGCGAAAACAATGAAATATTAAAATATATTTAATCTACAAGCAAAAATTTGTCAACTTTATTGTAAAAGTAATTTACATTTATTTGAGCCGTAAAAATTATAAGTGCAGATATTTTACCACATTCGTTTACTGAGTACTTCAAGACAGTACGTGAATTGGATTTAGGGTAAGAGTTTACAGCATAATAATGGAATTATAACCCCTCACTAAAGGGCCGCTGACTTTGGTAACCCGTGTAAACTTCAGAACTTTTAAGTTTGCGCATCTTTACATGCTCACAATACCGCCTACTGTGTTCAGTTTTTGTTAGTGGTGTTTTCGTACTTAACTCACTAGATTCTCTATTTTCAATCTCTCGTAAACGTTTTTTACGCTCTCAATATGTCTTACACTTTTCGCTATTTTTCATACTCTTAATATCCACAGCTGATAGCCTTATCCAATGAAACGTCACTGGGTTAAACGAATATGGTGCACTGCGGTGAACTGTAAACCTAACATTCTCTCATAGTTTTTATTTCGGCCTCTCGACGCCGAGAGCGCTCGACTGGCGATCCGAGTATGTCCGACCGACCGACACCTTGTTCTTCAAGCTTGAACGAAAACCCGAAACTTCACCCCATATCTCAACATAAACATTTCCAATGTTAAAAATGTATTTCAACATTTTTCATATTTTAATGTGTAGAATATGCTCCTGAAGTAGCGGCCCGGACTTTTGTAACACCCTGCTAAGCATTTGTACCCAGATTGGATAAACCGAGGACCAAAGGACTGCCGCTTTAACAGAACTTCATCAGGTTGGTTTGACTCTGACACCTTCGAGGATTTGGCTTTGCCTTATTTGCGTCGTAAGAACGGAAAAAAGTCATTATAGGAGATAACCTAGGCAGCCATTTGTCTTTTAATGTTCTGCAAGCCTGTGAAAATAATAATATTCTCTTTGTTTTTTTGCCTAAGAATAGCACATATATTTGCCAATCATTGGACGTGGCTGTTTTTCGCCCCTTAAAACTTGCTTGGCGAAAGAAATTAAAAGAATGAAAAATACGCAATAAAGGAGTTGTACCAAAGCAAGAGTTTCCCCAACTGTTAAACACTGTATTGCAAACGCTTGGTGATAATATAAAAAAGAATATCTTGTCTGGTTTTGAAGCCACTGGCATATATCCGTATAACTCTGCATGAGTTCTTAGCAAAATGACACCAAGACAATAGGTACTTTTTAACTCTAAAAAGAAAGCCCAGCTTCTGAGAGGCAGATTTGGCAATGGCGCGCACATGATCGTCCCAAGAGAAGTTAGTGCTTGCATTCACTCCTAGCGTAGATAGATTAAGATTAAATCCCATCTGGAGGATTTTACCGTCCATTAGTATATTTTATATTTGTTGCATTATCCCTTGATGTTTTCTTGAAGAAAACCGCAGCCTGAGCGTTGAAGTCGACCAGATTTTTCTCACCCCATTCCAGAATGATTTCGAGATAACGATTAATCACCTATATCTGATGTTCCCTTAGTCGATCTGAAGCAGCGACGGATAAGAGTTTGTCGGAGAAAAAAGATGACACAAGGCTACTATCATCTGCCTAGCTGTATATAGAATTGGCAGATAAAGCTAAGAGATCGTTATGTGTAACAGAAACAGAGTAGGAGACAGGAGAGACCCCTGAGGCACCCCTGTATTAATCGCAAATGTCTCGGATGAAATGCCATCGACGACCACCTGAAGAGATGTGTCGGCGAGAAAATTGGATATCAAATGACAGAGTCCAGGAGAAATACCATAAGATGTTAATTAATTTGACGGACAGCCATGCAGCCGTTAAGGCCCTGAGGAATGTGAAAACAAACTCAGTGCTGGTATGGAATTGCCACCTAGCTCTAGAACGCCTATTACAAGAGAGTGCCATTGATCTAATATGGATCAAAGGACATTCTGGAAAAGAGGGGAACGAACGCGCTGACAAACTGGCGAGGAAGGGTTCGGAAGGACAAGTCCTTGGACCAGAATCAACCCTTCCCCTGGCAAGATCAACCGTAAAATCCCTATTTAACGAAGAAATTTATCGTAAACACAAAGCCTTATGGGCATCAATAACAGCATGGCGACAAACTCACGCATTCATTAGAATGCCGTGCAGGGAAAGGGCAAAACTATGCCTACAACTCTCAAGAAATAATCTCAGGAAACTTGTAGGGATATGGACAGGTCACTGTCTATTAGGCAAACACCTCCACAGAATGGGAATTATAAACGACCCGAGCTGCAGAGGGTGTTTAGAAGAAGATGAGAGTGTCGAGCGTGATGTATCACTGCCCGGTACTAGCATCAATCAGAGGATCCACGCTGGGGGACTTCTGGCCTAGTGTGGCCACTTTGAGAGAGGCGCATCCAAGGGACCTTCTTCAGTTTCTCAACAAGGTTGGGTGGCTGAATGAATGACCAAGGACACCTCAATCACGGGGATAGCACAATGGGCCCGGAAAGGGTGGCCTAAGTGCTGGCCTAAACTTTAGGCAACCCACAACGAATCCAAAATCCAGAATGTTTCATTTGTGATCTTCGTACTTTATGCATCTGAGTAACATCTTAAGATTTTGGTGCAACGGACTTGGTTATCTTTAAAAATTGAAATACAAATCTTGTCCCCTGAAACCAAGAAAGTTTAAAAAACATAACAAAGGTTGCTCTAACGCGTTTCAATTGCCCAGCCATCATCTTCAGAGAGATACATACATCTTAAGATTTTAATATGTTGCGGGCTTATCGGTTCGAATTGATTATTAACACATGAATTGAATAATAATACCCACTTTATTACCAAACTAAACCCGGAACACTACAACTGAATAATGAACTCACTTATTTACTTCTAACTACTAACTCACTAATTACACTCCCTGACTCTAACTGACTCGAGGGAAAGAGGACCGCCTTATATAGTTTTGGCTCCCAGGTTCTAGAAAAATCCCGCAGATAAGGCTTATCGTTTGCCGAAATTTCTGGAACGCTTATCTGCCGTTTGCTTCGTTATCGCGGCCGCTTTCCCCTTATCAGGTCTTTCTAGAAAATTTTCTTACGTACTAAATTTTATAATTTACATTTCGCTACAATATTTACCGAATGACCTATAGGAACCATTCCATTAAAAAGTAAAATAGATTTTGGACTTGTTTTAGACAAATCTATAAATAGTTTCCATTGATTGGGCGATATGATAAGTTCAGTTCGGTCATTTGACCAGATATGTCATGGCAAATTGCACCTTCCACTGCAAAAAAAAATATGAGAGTAGATTGCCTTTTCCTGTAGATGGACACCTTCATTCCTTTTTCCAAGCGGTTCCACTGCTTCAGGCGGGATTCGAGAAGTTCTGCTTATGTTTTCGAAAGGTCCAACGAACAAGGTCATTCAATTCACCTTGAATGATTAAATGAGATGTGTCAGGCAAATCATGAGAACTAAGGATGTAGCTTGGTCCGGCTTTTGGTGGAGTACCACCGGGGTCTAAATCCGAATTAAGCGTGTAACTCTCAAGAGGCTGGGGGAGTAGGTAATGAGTTGTCATGGGGCACTGTTCGCATTGCAGAAGTTGGGGTACTGAATGCTACGCTTGGTTTTGCTAGTAATTCCTTTCGTCATGCAAAAATAACCCCCTCCAAACCATTGGAACTGCGAATGGCATAGATTTATTATGTCAATGTTCTCGAACATGAACTGCAACACATTTTTGGGGCCCAGGACTTATCTTAATCTCAAACTCTGCATCCAAAGTAAAGTTCATAAGAACTTTTTACTAGTGAAGATAAAGGTTTTTGGTAAGCTTTTGCGGTAACTTCGCCACAAATATAAGAGAAGTTATCGGCTTTATTAACGCAAATTCGCGACGATATTTTTATTAGTGTTTTAAACTGGCACGTAGATCTAAGAGAAAATATAAATTGATGTTTACTAAATGATTATAAAGTAAGGACTAAAGGTATATTTCAAGCATAGATTCAACTACGTACAGATAATAATGGGACATCCGTTTATTACCTATAAATGGGCTTGCAAGACATCTGAGGCTAATATAAATATTTTAGAGTCAATTGTGATTTAGTTTGGCGTCTGCAGAACATCATCAGCGATCGCGACATCAATTCCTAAGAAACAATTTGGGTTCCAACCAAAGCACTCTACCTCAGACCAGTTGCTGCGGATGGTTGAAAAAAATCACACGCAGCTTGAACTGTAATCAAGTAGTAGCAGTAATTTTCTTCGATATCTCCAAGGCATTTAACATAGTTTGACATCAAGGATTAGTCTACAAGAGGCACCACCGCGGGATACCTCTAGAGATGGTTCAAATGGTAAGCTCATGCCTGCACCAGCGCCCATTTAGAGCGAAGGTGGGACAGGAACTGTCTAACCAGTATAGGTTGGGGTATGGCGTACCTCAAGGTTCTGCCTTGTCACCGCTCCTATACTCTGTGTTCACAGCAGACATTCCAAGAACCGATCAGGCGACATTAGCACCTTATGCAGACGACACAGTTTTAATGGCTAATTCTCTGAGTCCAGAATTGGTCACCAGACGACTACAGATAGCTACAGACGAACTCCAAGAATACTTTTGTACGTGGAGAATCAAAGTCAACGCAAACAATACCAAAGCAGTGTAGGCAGATTTCCCACAATTTGAAATTTAGCGCCAGCGCGGGAGAATCCACTCTGGGTAGAGGTGTGTAAGAATGTTTGTGACGAAGAGTAAGAAATATACCGTTTTGACTGAAATGAACTTTTTATTCGATTATTAGCGGGCCCTCTTACAGCAGTTTTCTGCACCAGAAGACGACTCTGATTTATTATCTAATATTGACTGGAGTATACTGGAAACATTTAATGATTGGAACATTGCTTGCTCTACCTTTTACAAAATCCTGACGAATACATTCGAATCTGCTATTTCAAGATATACACAGAAATCAAATTGTCGTACATGCTATCCACCATGGTTCGATTCCCATTTAATAAAGTTAATAAAATTTAAAGGCAGTTTACACAAAAATTATAAGCGTACTCGCAATTCCAATGTATATGAGAACTTTAAATATTATAGAGCATTATGCAAAAAAATAGCTGACCAATCTTACAAAGAATATCTCTTGAAAGTCCAGAATAGCATTTCCAATGATCCTAAAAAGTTTTGGTCTTTTATTCAATATTCAAATAAAGAAAGGGAGAACAAGAATTCCTGGTGTTATGTCTTATGGTACTGCACAATTGTCCACTCCTCAAGAGATTGTGGATGGGTTTGCAACTTTTTTTAAAAGTGTATACATAACACCCAGTAACACTCATAATTCAGATAATACGGCTACCAAATGTTTCTCTCATTTTCCTGATACAGTCTCTATTTTGAATATAACTGAAGCTGAAATATTAGAGGCACTAAAACGGTCAAAGGATAAGTTTACTTCTGGACCAGATGACATTCCCAGCTTTCTGCTGAAAGATTGTGCTAACGTGTTTTCTAAACCGCTCACTATTCTGTTTAATTTGTCTCTAAAAACATCTGAATTTCCGTCGCTGTGGAAACAGGCATGTATTACTCCAGTGTTTAAAAAGGGTACTACAGCGCAAATAAGCAACTACAGACCAATTTCGCTACTTTGTAACTTTGCGAAGATATTTGAGTCGATTTTATACAAGCGCATACATGCATCAATAAAAAATTTTATATCTGAGAATCAGCATGGTTTCGTTGAGAAACGATCTACTGTAACAAATTTAGCTTGTTTCTCTCAGTATGTGGCTGAAATCATTGACCGTCATGGACAAGTTGATTGTGTATACATAGACTTTCAAAAAGCTTTTGATCAAATTGATCATTTTATTCTCTTGCAAAAATTGCAACTTTATGGATTTTCAGACCGGCTGATACACTTTTTTATGTCATACCTAACAAATAGGGAGCAATTTGTCAAATATCGAAATTTTAAATCTAACACGTTCAGCCCAACATCGGGAGTTCCACAAGGCTCAAATCTCGGTCCTTTGATCTTTGTCTTATTCATCAATGATATTGTTTCTGTTATAAAATCATCCAAACTGCTTTTTGCAGATGACTTAAAATTCTTTAGTTCCGTATCTTCTAATGAGGACTATGTATTAATTCAAAAAGATATTGATGCTGTTGTTAAGTGGTGCAATGATAATCGGCTTTCTTTAAATATATCTAAATGTAATGTTGTTTCCTACTCAAGAAAAATCAATATAATCAAGCATGAGTATGAAATTAATAGTGTCATTGCTTAAAATGACACTATTAATTTCATACTCGGGCCAAATTAAGAAAAACTATCGAAGAGACGTTTAGCCACATTTCCTTATAATTAATTTACTTTATTTATCTAATAATTAGTGTTTTCTCCGGGTAATTATTTTGTATAATTGATAATTATTTATTTTTTCTTATGATCAAGTGCATCTACTCCCATAAATTTTTTAATTTTTATTTTTTATTTTGTTTCTTTAATTGGGGCCTAAACCCTGTTGAAATATAATAAACTATTATTATTATTATTATTATTATTATTATTATTATTATTATTATTATTATTATTAAGACTCCAACCATATGCTCATATCATGCCCATGGGCAAAACATCGACCGGAGACTTCAGGCAAAGTATCTAGGGGTAATACTCGACAAGCTCACATCGACAGTGTTCAATGCCAGAATGCTAAAGGGACTGCTGCTAGCAATGATTGGTAGAAATATCAAACTGTCCATAGGGCTTAAAGTTTTGCTGTACACATCAATCATAAGACCAGCGATGACCTACATATCTCTAGCCTAGTCACAGGCTACCGACAACCAGATGAAGAAACTTTCAAGTGTTCCAGAACCGTCTTTCTAAGACAAATCATGGATGCTCCATGGTTTGCTAGAAATGATCAACTTCATAAAGAAGAGGCAAGAGATTTCCTCGGAGAGGTAAATTCTGAGTCAACGTTGAGAGCGGAAACGCACCCCAACGAACTAGTTCGACAGGCAGTGAATTACGATCAGGAAATCCCAACCAAAATCAGGAGACCGAGGATGGTTATCCAGGCTATAACAGCGATCGGCTTTCATTAGGAAATTTTTTTGTGTTTTGTTTGTTCCAGGCAAAACAACTTACATTAGTACTCCAGTGCTAATGTACTTTTTCGATGGAGGGATTGGGGGCCGAAGAAGCGGGAGTTTTAGTCGGTACCCACAGTCTAAAAGTCCGACACCATATCTTCCCAGATGTCCCTGAAGGATTTCCCCTGCTTAACAAAAAAAAGTGGATTAGTTTAAGTCCAAATCTTTTAAAAGACAGAATATTTTAATTGGAAGAATTTTTGCGTTGAACAGTGTAATCAACGCTAACAATTCTACACTAAGGCAAATTGCTGCCAATCAAAAACGCTTCATAAAATTACCACTTAATTTATTAGAAACATTTTCTCGAGAGTATTATGACGTCATGCGATTTCCACCCTTTTTAAACGGTTATACCCCACGCGATAGATAACCTTGATCCTGCGTCCTGCGGTCCTGCGTTTGGTGGTCCAGCGCTCCTGATACAACGAAGTAGTATTCTGGGAATGCTTGATAATTCTAATTTGTCGCGACTTCAACGTTGAATAGTAATTATTTTGTGATTGCAATTCTGCGACCCTATCTATAAAATATGCGTATACGATATGTACCTTCCTTGCCGGAATCCATACGCGGTAATGAGGGCGCATGGACCTGGGGAATTTTCCATCTTATGTTTGTAATTTTCGTTTTATTTTATCTCGTATTCTACAAAAGTAAGAGTGATTCACGTGAGTAATTTGGTGACATGTTTAATCCGCTTCATCGTTCTATCGTCCGCAACAACCCCCTTGAATTAGAATTAGAAAGCCGTCAGTGCAGTAGCTAGACATCGTGTCTTTTCTTACTTTGATCACAATCATGCTTAAAAGCGGTTATGTACTTGTTAATTTGCTTACAATAACGTTTGCTTTAAATGTAGCCAAAAATGGTGGCCTTAGTGCAGAGCTAATTTTAGGCAACCCATCCTAATTCCAGCAATTAATTTAGTGTGACATCATGATTCCATGAACTTTGAATTTTAAAAAATATCAAAATTTTCAAAATTAGGCGAAATATTCAAAGAAAACTCAAACCAAACTTTTCAAAAAACTTCAAATTTTCAAAAGAGGTCAAAAGTTTGAAAAAGAAAAAATTTTCAAAAGAATGTCCAAATTTTGGGGTCGAAATTGAGAAAAAAAAGGAATTTTTGAGAAGGTCAGCATTTTCAAAAAAATCGAGAATATGAAAAATGAAGAAATGTTGAAAAAATTCTACATTTTCAAAAAAGTTCAAATTTTGGACTCAAAATTTTAAAAATTTGAAACTATAAGTAGCCAAAATTTTCAAAAAATTCGAAATTTTCAAAAGGAGTCAAAATTTTGAAAGGGAAGAAATTTTCAAAAAAATGAAAATTTTGAAAGGGAAGAAATTTTCAAAAAAATGAAAATTTTAAAAAACAGTCTAAAATACCCAAAATTTGAGAATTTAAGTAGCCAAAATTTTCAAAAGGAGACAAAATTTTTGAAAATAAAGAAATTTTCAAAAATTCAAAAAAAGGTGGACATATTGAAAAAGTCTAAAATTCCAAAAATTTGAGAATTTAAGAAGCCAAAATTTTCAAAAAATTCAAAAATTTCAAAAAGTGAACATTTTGAAAAACAGATTTGGGAATTTAAGAATTTGAGTAGCCAAAATTTTCAAAAAAATTCAAAAAATTTTTAAAAAATCAAAATTTTGAAAAAGAAGAAATTTTCAAAAGAATGTCAAAATTAAAGAGTTGAAGTTGAAAAAAAAAATATGATAATTTCGAAAAAGTTCGGTATTTAAAAAAAATGAGATATGAAAAACGGAGAAGTTTTCAAACCAATTAGAAATTTTCAAAACAGTTAAAATTTTGAAAAACAGTCTAATTTTTCAAAGATTTGAGAATCTAAGTAGTTAAATAACCAATATTTTCAAAAATATTCGAAATTTTCAAAAGAAGTCAAAATTTTGAAAAAGAAGAAATTTTCAAAATATCGAAATTTTAGGGTCGAAACTGAAAAAAAAATATATCAAATTTTGAAAAAGTCGGCATTTTCAATAAAATTTAGAATTTGAAAAATAGGAGAATTTTCAAAAAAATGGAAATTTTCAAAAAGTCAGAATTATAGAAAAGAAATTTTTAAAAGAATATCGAAATTTTTTGAATCGAAATTGAAAAATATCAAAATTTTAAAAAAGTCGGCATTTTCAAAAAAATTGGGAATATGACAAATTACGAAGTTTTCAAAAAAGTTCAAAGTTTTCATTAAAGTTAAAATTTTGAAAAACAGTCTAAAATTCGAAAAATTTGAGAATTTAAGTAGCCAAAATTTTCAAAGAATTCAAAATTTTCGCATGGAATCATAATTTTTTAAAAAGGAGAAATTTTCAAAAAAGTGAACATTTTGAAAAAGTCTAAAATTCGAAAAAATTGAGAATTTAAGAATTTGAGAAGCCAAAATTTTCAAAGAAATTAAAAAAAAATTAAAATTTTGAAAAAGAAGAAATTTTGAAAGGAAATCAAAATTTTGAAAAAGCAGAAATTTTCAAAATATCGAAATTTTAGAGTCGAAATTGAAAAAATTATATCAAGTTTAGAAAAAGTCGGCATTTTCAATAAAATTGAGAATTTGTAAAATGGGAGAATTTTCAAAAAAATTCGAAGTTTTCAAAAAAATGGAAATCTTCAAAGTCAGAATTTTAGAAAATAAATTTTTAAAAGAATGTCGAAATTTTTTTAATCGAAATTGAAAAATATCAAAATTTTGAAAGAGTAGGCATTTTCAAAAAATTGGGAATATGACAATTTGAGAAAAAAAAAAGTTCAAAGTTTTCCTTTAAGTTAACATTTTGAAAAACATTCTAAAATTCGAAAAATTTGAGAACTTAAGCAGCCACAATTTTCAAAAAATTCAAAATTTTCAACTAGAATCATAAATTTTGAAAATGAAGAAATTTTCAAAAAAGTCAACATTTTGAAAGTCTAAAATTCGACAAAATTGAGAATTTAAGAATTTGAAAAGCCAAAATTTGCAAAACAATTTTAAAAAAATCAAAATTTTGAAAAAGAAAAAATTTTCAAAAGAAGTCAAAAATTTGAAAAAGAAATTTTCAAAATATCCAAATTTTAGTCGAAATTGAAAAAACATATCAAATTTTGAAAAAGTCGGCATTTTCAATAAAATTGAAAATTTGAAAAATGGGTTCAAAAAAATTCGAAATTTTCAAAAAAATGGAAATCTTCAAAAAGTCAGAATTTTATAAAAGAAATTTTTAAAATGTCGAAATTTTTTGAATCGAAATTGAAACATATAGAATATAAGAAGAAGAAAGTTCAAAGTTTTCATTAAAGTTAAAACTTTGAAAAACAGTCTAAAATTCCAAAATATTAAGAATTTAAGTAGCCAAAATTTTTGAAATATTCAAAATTTTCAAATAGTATCATAATTTTTGAAAATGAAGAAATTTTCAAAAAAAGTGAACATTTTGAAAAAGTCCAAAATTCGAAAAAATGGAGACTAAGAATTTGAGAAGCCAAATTTTTTTTAAAAATTCAAAAAAAGATCAAAATTTTGAAAATGAAGAATTTTTTAAAAGTCAAAAGTTTGAAAAAGAAGAAATTTTCAAAATATCGAAATTTTAGAGTCGAAATTCAAAAAATATATCAAATTTTGAAAAAGTCGGCATTTTCAATAAAATTGAGAATTTGAAAAATGGGAGAATTTTCAAAAAAATTTGAAATTTTCTAAAAAGTGAAAATCTTCAAAAAGTCAGAATTTTAGAAAAGAAATTTTTAAAAGAATGTCGAAATTTTTTGAATCGAAATTAAAAAATATCAAAATTTTAAAAAAGTCGACATTTTCAAAAAAATTGAAAATATAACAAATTTAGAAATTTTCAAAAAAGTTCAAAGTTTTCATTAAAGCTAAAATTAAAAGGATTTAAGAATTTGCGTAGCCAAAAGTTTCAAAAATATTCGAAATTTTTAGAAAAATCAAAATTTTGAAAAAGAAATTTTCAAAAGAATGTCAAAATTTTAGAATTGCGCTGAAAAAAAATTTCATAATTTTAAAAAAAAGTCGGCATTTTCAAAAAAATTGAGACTACAAAAAATGGAAAAAATTTCAAAAAAATTAGAAATTTTCAAAAAACTTCAAATTTTGAAAAATAGTCTAATCTTTCAAAGATTTGAGAATCTAGGAATTTAAGTAGCCAATAGTTTCAAAAATATTCGAAATTTTCAAAAGAAGTCAAAATTTTAAAAAAGAAGAAATTTTCAGAATATCGAAATTTTGAAAAAGAAGAAATTTGCAAGAAATTTTAGGTCGAAATACTAAAAAATAGCTAAAATTATCCAAAAATGCAAGTTTTTCAAAAAAAGTCGAAATTTTGAAAACCTAAACTTTTAGAAAAAGTAAAAAGTTAGGATTGTTAAAATGTTGAAATAAAATTCGAACATGTGCTTAGAAAAATTGGAATCTTTGAATGGGATTTTCAAAAAAAAAATTGAAGAGTTGTAGAAATTTTCAAAAAAATTTAAGATTTTCAAAAAAGGTCCAAATTAAAAAAAAATATCTACATTTTGAAAAAAGTCGAAAATTAAAAAATTGCTGAAATGTTCGGGAAAAAATTGGAAATATTGCAAAATAGTTGAAAATTTAAACAAATTCAAAAAAAAACATTAAGGAGAAATATCAAGCTCTCTAGAAAAGATAAAGATAAAAAAAATGCTCATACTGATATCAATTGAACGTTTTCGTAACTAACAGTGGCCATTTTCGATCCTCGCTGTTAGGATCTTGCTATCATATTGGACAAATTCAAACAAATTTGCTTATTTTACCTCTGGGCACTGCCTAAATCTTAAATTACATTACATAATTTCGTTTTTTCTTTTTTTAATTTGAATAACTGAAAGAGATTATTTCAGAAATCCTCTTCTGACGTTTCGTGACGTCATAGGATATCGAAGCTTTTTAAGCGGTTCTACCTTCAGCAATATTCGGCGCCAGTTTATTGATTCGGCGGTCCTGCGTTTTGTGGAAGGATATTTTGGGGATTTAGGGATTGTATATGTCCTAACGTCAATGTTAAATTCCAAATAATTTCCGATTGCGATTCTACTGCCCCAACTGAAAATATGCGTGGAGACTTACCAGACAGTGTATGGACCTTCGTAGTTATGCATATTATAACTGCAATTGGCGTTTTAATTTATCTCACATTCTACAAAAGTAAAAGCGAGAAACGTGAGTAATTTAGTGGCATGATTAACCTGCTCTATCGTTCTTTCTTTCACGCAACCCCGTGGACAAATTAGAATGCCACTAGTAGCGAGACAATGAGTCTCATCTTGTTTTTAAGTTGATCACCATCCCGCTTAAACGTGCACAGTTAATGTACTTCCATTAATGTTTGCTTTAAACTAAATTTCTGCGTTAAGAGATTATAGTAGAAATTTGAGGATTTAAGAATTTGAGTAGCCAAAATTTTGAAAAAAATTTGAAACTTTCAAAAAAATCAAAATTTTGAAAAAAAATTTTCAAGAGAATGTCAAAATTTTAGCGTAGAAGCTGAAAAAAATATCACAATTTTAAAAAAGTCGGCATTTTTATAAAAATTGAGACTAAAAAATGGAAAAAATTTCAAAAAAATTAGAAATTTTTAAAAAACTTAAAATTTTGAAAAACGGAGATTTAAGAATTTAAAAATTTGATTAGCCAACATTTTCAAAAATATTCTAAATTTTCAAAATAAGTCAAAATTTTAAAAAAGAAGAAGATTTCAAAATATCGAGATTTTAGAGAAATTGGAAAAAATTTATCAAAATTCTGAAAGAGTCGGCATTTCCAGAGAAACTGAAAATTTGAAAAATTGGGGAATTTTCAAAAAAATTCGAAATTTTCAAAAAATGGAAATCTTTAAAAAGTCGAAATTTTAGAGATGAAATTTTTAAAAGAATGTCGAAATTTTTTGAAACGAAATTGAAAAATATCAAAATTTTGAAAGGGTCCGCATTTTCAAAAATATTAAGAATATGACATATTTAGAAATTTTCAAAAAAAGTTCAAAGTTTTCATTAAAGTTAAATTTTTGGAAAACAGTGTGAAATTTCAAAAATTTGAGGATTTAAGAATTTGAGTAGCCAAAATGTTCGAAAAAATTCTAAATTTTCAAAATAATCAAATTTTGGAAAAAGAAATTTTGAAAAGAATTGCAGCTGACAAAAAATTTCATAATTTTAAAAAAGTCGGCATTTTAAAAAAAATTGAGATTATAGAATATGGAAAAAATTTTTAAAAAATTTGAAATTTTCAAAAAACTTTAAATTTTGAAAAACAGTCTAATCTTACAGAGATTTGAGAATTCGAAATTTGAGGATTTAAAAATTTGAGTAATCAAAATTTTCAAAAGAATTTGAAATTTAAAAAAAAATCAAAATTTTGAAAAAAAAAATTTCAAAAGAATGTCAAAATTTTAGAGTTGAAGCTGAAAAAAAAATTTATAATTTTAAAAAAGTCGATATTTTCAAAATTTCAAAAAAAATTGAGACTAAGAAATGGAGAAAATTTCAAAAAAATTAGAAATTTTCAAAAAACTTAAAATTTTGAAAAACAGTCTAATCTTACAGAAATTTGAAAATTTAAAAATTTGAGTAGCCAATATTTTCAAAAATATTCAAAATTTTCAAAAGAAGTCAAAATTTTGAAAAAAAAAGAAATTTTTAAAATATCGAAATTTTAGTGAAATTGAAAAAAATTATCAACATTTTGAGAGTCGGCATTTTCAAAAAAATTGAAAATTTTGAAAAATTGGGGAATTTTCAAAAAAAATTCGAAATTTTCAAAAAAACTGGAAATCTTCAAAAAGTTTAAATTTTAGAAAAGAAAATTTTAAATGAATGTCGAAATTTTTTGAATCGAAATTGAAAAATATCAAAATTTTGAAAAGATCGGCATTTTCAAAAAAATAAATATGACAAATTGAGAAATTTTCAAAAAAATTCAGTTTTCATTAAAATTAAAATTTTAAAAAACCGTCTGAAATTTTAAAAATTTGAGAATTAAGAATTTAAGTAGCAAAAATTTTCAAAACAATTCAAAATTTTCAAAAAAAATCAGTATTTTGGAAAAGAAATTTTTAAAAGGATGTCAAAATTTTACAGTTGAAGTTAAAAAAAAATATCATAATTTTAAAAAAGTAGGAGTTTTCAAAAAAATTTCGAACACGAAAAACGGAAAAATTTTCTAAAAAATTAGAAATTTTCAAAAAAATTAGAAATTTTCAAAAAAGTTAAAATTTCGAAAAATAGTTCAATTTTTCAAAGATTTGAGAATCTAGGAATTTGAGTAGCCAATAGTTTCAACAATATTCGAAATTTTCAAAAGAAGTCAAAATTTTGAAAAAGAAGAAATTTTCAGAATATCGAAAATTTGAAAACGAATAAATTTTCAAAATACCGAAATGTTAGGTCGAAACACTAAAAAAAAAGCCAAAATTATCAAAAGATGCAAGTCTTTCAAAAAAAAGTCGAAATTTTGAAAAGCTAACATTTTAGAAAAAGTAAAAAGTTAGTATTGTTAAAATGTTGAAGCAAAATTCGAACATGTGCTTAGAAAAATTGGAATCTTTGATTGGGATTTTCAACAAAAAAATTGAAGAGTTGTAGAAA
Organism: Dastarcus helophoroides; assembly: GCA_028583605.1. NCBI lineage: Eukaryota > Metazoa > Arthropoda > Insecta > Coleoptera > Bothrideridae > Dastarcus > Dastarcus helophoroides. The sequence continues at coordinate 22,775,476 of CM053337.1, read as the reverse complement.
TTTTGAAAAAAATTTAAGATTTTCAAACATGGTCCAAATTAAAAAAAAATATCGACATTTTGAAAAAAGTCGAAAATTAAAAAATTCCTGAAATGTTCAGGAAAAAATTGGAAATATTGCAAAATAGTTGAAAATTTAAACAAATTCAAAAAAACATTAAGGAGAAATATCGAGCTCTCTAGAAAAGATAAAAATAAAAAAATGCTCATACTGATATCAATTGAACGTTTTTGTAACCAACAGTAGCCATTTTCGATCGTCGGTGTTAGGATCTTGTCTTGTTGGTCAAATTCAGGCAAATTTGCTTATTTTACCTCTGGGCACTGCCTAAAATCTTAAATTACATTACATAATTTCGTTTTTTCTTTTTTTTATTTGATTAACTGGAAGAGAGTTTATTTCAGAAATCCTCTTCTGACGTTTCGTGACATCATTGGATCTCAACGCTTTTTAAGCGGTTCTACCTTAAGCAATAGCCTTGATTAATATTCGGCGCCAGTTTACCGATTCGGCGGTCCTGCGTTTCTGCGTTTTTGTGGCAGGATACTTTGGGAATTTAGGGAATGTATTTGTCCTAACGTCAATATTAAATTCCAAATAATTTCCGATTACAATTCTACGATCCTAAATATGTATGCAAATATGTATGGATCCTTACCGGACAGTGTATGGACATTCGTAGTTATGCATATTGTAACTGCAATTGGCGTTTTAATTTATCTCACATTCTACAAAATTAAAAGCGAGAAACGTGAGTAATTTAGTGGCATGATTAACCTGCTTTATCATTCTTCCTTTCACGCAACTTCGTGGAAAAATTAGAATGCCACTAGTAGCAAGACGAGGAGTCCTGTCTTTTTTTATGTTGATCACCATCGCGCTTAAACGTGCATAGTTAATTTACTTCCATTAATGCTTTAAACTAAATGTCTGCGTTAAGAAATTATAGTACATTTTAGGTAAATGTGCATTAGAGTAGACCGTGAAGTATTAAAACTATCTTAAGATACGTTAGTAAGAGATAACCTAAGTTGACGCTCCACACCTAAACATTTTGGATGTGCATTTTGATGATTAATGTGTTGCCTATATTTCAGGGGTTGTTTACCAAAAATAAATCTTTTTCATATCATTTTTATGACCATTAATAACAATTTATTCATTTTCGACACAAACTGACATAAAATGTAGAAACTAGGGGCCTCAGCTATGTATATTTTATTCGGTTCAACCATTTTTTTCTGGGAATTTTGTTTACAACCACAGAAACTTACCACTAACCGCTACTACTGCGGTCCGGATGGCGGAGTAGGGATCTGCTTTTACGTCAGCTGTCACATTGACTGCGCGCTAAATTCAAATTAAATACCAAAATATAGAAAAATCGGTATAGTACATACTGGACACACTCGCAACGAAATCCCGCAACTTTTGCCTAGAGACAAAGTTCTGCGATTGTCTGTGGACACTTAGGAAACAAATCGTTTGTAGTACAACTCCCACAAGCTGTAAATTTCACAGGTCGCTATCTCACTTGTCATGGTGTCTCGGAATAGTAGTTTTCCCACTCCCACCCGTATATTTACTGTTTTCTTTATACCTTACGAGCAGGATAGATAGACCATATCAGTCTAGTGAACGGATATAAGGAAAGTCGCGTCGTGATTGGTCGATTTCATATCCACACTAGTGTGGATATGAAATTGACCAATCACGGCATGCGATAAAGACGAATGTCATTTTTAGATTTAGAATTATACCATAGAATCTGTCAAACTGACTTCGGTATTTACCAAAGAAAATATTTAAAATGAGTGCTTTTAGTGCAGAATCAGTAAACTTTATCCCAGCGGACATTTCTGAGGCTGCAAGTGAAATATTCAAGATATGATTACCTTAAAAATCAAATAGTAAATATGAATTTTGTTGCGATAAATTTATGACGTTTCATTGACACATGGACACTATGTAAAATATATTAGAAACTGCAAATGTCACATGAAAAATTATTAATTTGCTAAATCCTATTTTAGCCTTTGATAGATCGCAGTCGTGGGAAAAATACGCTGTACAACTCGAGCGGATTGTCCATATCGCACTCGAACGATTGAGGCACTCCGCCTTCGGCGTCGTGCTCAAATTTCGTTCTCGTGCGATATGGACAACATATCCGCCCTTGTTGCACAAACTACTATTAGTCGCATTTAGGAATGCAAGATAATTTTAATATCGATATAAATAGTGACAGCAGACAAATGTTGATAATCGATAATATCGAATATTTTTTTATCGATAATCGGTATTTTGGAAATAACAAAATAATTTGTAAACGGGCTCCACTCTTAGAAATTTCTGCGCATTTCAGGCATATTATATTTTGTGTGTAAAAAAAAGGTCCTCGGTCTCCATATTTTGGTTCATCATTGGCGACGAGTGGACAATTGATATCGGCTATCGGGCAATATCGATAATATCATATCGACGATGTTATAATATCGATATTTTTGCTTCGATATTATCGATAATATCGGTTAACCGATATATCGTTGCATCCCTAGTCACATTGCGCCGTTGTGGACGCCCGACAAAGTCCCTAGGTCAATCACAAATCACTAACACTGTTTGTGAGATCAATTTAAGATCTGTTTGGGACTGTCTAGGGACAAAATCCTCGATTTGTCTTTAGACAATCCAAATTTGTTAACGAGTGGCAAGAAGACTAGTGAGTACCGACAACAATGGATAACAAATCAAAATATTTAATGATATTTAGGTTAGGATTTTAAGAATACAGAACACAAATAAGCGCTGCCACACGACCATGTAAATACATATTTCTTGTTCTTGTTGTTGCCACCACAAAATTAGAAATTCAGTGCCTACTCTGATGCACATTTATCTGAAATATTTTAATGTACAGTGTCGTATCGTGCGTGCCTTCTGTAAATTGAAGGAGAAAATAGCGAATGTGATTTTTTCAAAATGTCGGCGCTTTTTAGAATCTCGACATTTAAAATATAATTCCACTGCTTTAGAATCTCGATTTTTTCTTAAAACGTTGGCTTTTTAATTTCGACTTTTTCCAAACTTCTGGTTTTTTTAACTTCCAATTTCCCTTAGAAATGCCGAGTTTTTCGATAGGTTAGGACTTTTTCAAGCTTCAATTCCATTTCAAAATTCAGACTCATACTTAAAATTTGAGCTGTTTTTTAAAAATTTTGATTTCTTTGAAATTTTTCGGTTTTTCAAAATGAAATTTCTTTGAACATTTCGAATTGATTTTTTTGGTAATTTTGACGTCTTTTTTTTTCGAAATTACCGATCTTTTTCAAAATTCCTACCTTTTTTTTAAACAAATTTTCGAATTTTTTTTAAAATTTCAAATTCCTTAAAAATTTCCAAACTTTTTCAAAATGTCGAATTTTGTTTGTTTTAAAAAAGTTTTCGAATATTTTTCAAAATTTTAAATTCCTTAAAAATTTCTAAACTTTTTTAAATTGTCGACTTTTGTTTTGAAAAGCTTGCGCTTTTTTCTTTAAAAATTCTAATTTTTCATAAATATTTTAAAATTTTTCGAAATATTGACTCTTTTTTTTATTCAGTTTATTGGCTTTTTCTTCGCCGGTCACTCCTTTCACAATCCTAAATTTCAGTACCTTCTATTAAGGAATGGTGTTCTGTATTCTTAAAATCCTAACCTAAATATCATTAAATATTAAATATTTTGATTGTGAAAGGAGTGACCGGCGAAGAAAAAGCCAATAAACTGAATAAAAAAATATGAATACTTCGCAAATAAATTACAGAGAATATTGACTCTTTTCTTTCAAAATTGCGATCTTTAAATTTTAGAATTTTTTCAAATTTTGTTGAAAACTTCAACTTTCTCTTCAAAATTTCAAATTCTTTTTTTTTGTTTTTTGTCTGAAAATATGGACATTTTTCAAAATATCAATTTTTTTGAAAATCAGTAAGACTACAATTTTTACTTTTTTTGAAAATTGGAATTATTTTTCAAATCTAGACATTAATTATTTTGAAATTTCGCTGTTTTTTGGAAATGTCGACTTTTTTCAAAATTTTGACTTTTAAAAATTTCGAACAGATTTCCTTTTCAAAATTTTGTTTTTTTTAATTTTTGGCCTTTTTCAAATTTAATTTTTTTTTAATCTTCTACTCTAAAATTTCGACTTTTTAAAAGTTTTGCCAATTATCAAAATTTCGAATAATTTCTAAAATTAGGATTTATTCAAATCTCGAATTTTTTCAACATTTTGCCGACTGTTGAAATTTTTAATTTTTTGCAAGTTGTAAATTTTCATAAAAATATCGAAAATTTTCAAAATTTCGATTTTTTCAAAATTTTGACTTTTTCGAAATTTTCTACTTTTTTAAAAATTTTGAACTCTCAGTTATTCAGAAACATTGACTTTTTTCTCATAATTCCAAGTTTGCGCTTTCAATTGTCTTATTATTGTAATATAAAAGTTTCGATATTTTTCTCAAAATTTTTGCTTTAACTTGAATCGGATGTTCAACTGAAAAAAGTCATCAAGTTGGCCGTGAAAATTTCTTATGATTTTTAAAGTTTGTCTTAAATAGTAACTAACAACTGTCAACTGTAAGGCCTTAATACATTTGAACTACTACCGTAAAAACGATTAAGATAGTACTGACAATTATAGAATTAGCGTTCAGAATTTAATGAAATTCGGCATATTGGTAGATTTTAGTGAGTTAAATTTTTGAAGAACTACAGAAAACCAGTTAAAAACTATTGACATTTGAAATTTTTAACATTGAGCCTTATAAGAAACACAGTTTTTACCATATTTTATAAAAAATACCGTTCAGATTTTAGTAAAAAGCGAAAAAGCGATGAAATCTAACATATAAAACATTTTAGGCGTTTGAAAGTACATCAGAGTGTGTGTAGAATTGGCGAGTAAATATCAAAAATTCATTTTTTATCGTACTTTTCCTGTAGTTTGTTAAACGTGGCAACGTCGTTTTTATATCAACAATTCCTCGACCAACCGTCGAATGAATCACCATTGTTTATTTCCGTTTTAAGGTTATGTGTCAAACTTTATAGAACTGCCCGTTAATTAAAGCTAATTTAAACTACTGGAAATGGTCCTCGAACGTTTTTTTATGTAACTCTGTTACTTTTCCAGTAAAATATTTCTTTATTGTAACTAAATAATTTTGACGTTAATATTGTTCGGTCATAGAAATTTCTCCGTCTCTTATTTCCATAGAGAAACTGTATAGTCTCTGCTTATTTCATTGCGACGTTGCCTAGTCCAAATTTTACGTTAATCAAACGAAACATTGTACATTTTTGATGTGCTTTTGACTCCAGCAGTACCGACAGTACTATATTAATCGAAAACCCAGTGATTTTGTTTAAGATCACTTAACGACCTTAAAGCAACTCATTGTTTGTCTATCTCATTAATTGAAATCATATTTCATCAAATAAAATAACTTTCTTTTGCTTTAGAAAACTAACCTCTTTGTAAAAATAAGACGTCAAAGCGACACTGGACAGATCAACCAAAACAGTCAATCGGATACCATCCACTTTTCACAAAAAAATCACAGCACACTTAACGATTTTTTCAGTCGAACACCGAATACACAAGTATATTTCAAATCTTGACTTTAAGTTCTAAATTTCGAAACTTTCCGGACATTTTGATTCTCATCAAAATTTTAATTTGGAAATGTGGCTGTTTGTCCCAAAATTTTAGTAAATTTTGCAACAACTTTTAAACTTCTGCAAAATTGCTCGCTATGACAATGGCACCATACTTCGTCAGGAAAAAAATTGGTACGCCCAAACGTAGGCAGCTGAAGATTTAGGAACGAGTCTGTACGTTGTTAAATCCGTTGAATCAATAAATATTGAATATTTATTCAATTAACACCAAAACAAGCCAAGGTATCAGATTCTTACGTTGCAATTTTCGACCTCTGTGACAGTGACAGACGAACACAGAAACGAAAGGGATTATAATGATTCGGTGTTGTTACCTTTTAAGTGAAAAAGAGCATGTCGGTTTAGAAATTTCTTTTGCTAGCTCTTCATTCTCGCCGAGGCGATACGGGGGCCCTCAAGGACGAGCAATGTGGAAGCTACGTTCGTTTTGACTCGCTTTGTCTCCGTTTGCCTCGGAAGTCCTCCGTGTCGAGTCCGTTTTTAGGGTCGGTCAAAGAAAACGAGCACGACAACCGAGAGTGCGAACGAGAGGGTCCAGTCCACGATAAACTTACAACGGTATGTCAGGGCGCATGCACCTCCCCGCCCCGTACGATTGTGACGTAGGTTGGGAGAGACGAGAAGCGAATCTCCGCAGAACTACGGCAAATTAAATGGGAAAATCCTGAACTTTTAATAATTTTTTTCTCCGAAATGACTCTACCGATTTCGATGAAACTTGGTAACTGGGATACTTTTGGACCAGAAAAATGATTTACGTAAGTGCCGTATCGGTAAAACTACGGGATCATCTGTTTTTCGAGACATTTTTGTTCACCATAAATAAATTTTTTCTCCAAAACAGTTTCACCGATTTCGCTGAAAATACGTAACTTTCAATTAATAATAGTAATTTTTGGGTCAAGAAAACGATATACATATATTGGTGCTATTTGGGAAAAATTCATGATCAACACACTTTAGGGATATCCTAAAATTTTTAAAGTTGTATGAACCTGTATAAAAAAATGTATTGCCACGGGACTTGTGATACATATGTAGCGAGTTACAAAATATAATTGATCAACCAAAATACAAATACAAACAAAGAAATTTTTTATAGTTAACTAAAAGATAAATTATTACTCTTTACGTGTCAAGTTTGCATAATTTGTAAAATAAAATATTTTTCTCCAAAATGATTCTAATTATTTCGATGAAACTTTGTAACAATGGGATTCTTGAGACAAAAAAATTTTGTTGGGTGTCATTTTGTTCAAAATTTGGGATTAGCAGAAAGCAAATAAAGTTCTATAAGAAATATATAAAATTATGGAGTCAAAAAAAAAACCACATTATAAGAGGCTAATTATTCTAAATTGAAAGGCATAATTGTTTCAAAGTATAATTTCAAATTTTATTTTTAAAAAAACAGGCATTAATGGTTTTAATTATACATTAAACATAATGAAAGATATGTATTATTAAACATAACAGTAATAGTAAACATTTTAACACGAAAATCGCAACTTATATTATTACCAACAGTTTTTGGGTAACGTGCATCATGTATATCAGTTATTAATTAATTTAAAAATGAATTTTTGTCTCGGTCAAAGGTTAAAATACTGCGCAAAAATCTACTTCCAGTTGCGGAAAAACACACAAACAAGTGCATGTTTCTCTATCGCCAGTGTAGGTAGGCACATATCGTTAAATATTTTTGAATCTTTAACATTATAAAGGTACAGAATACAATAAATTTAACTATAATGGCTGGAATATGTCTAATTCTTTATTTTATAAACAAAATCTTTGTTCTATGAAGCAAAATTTAACCAGAAGCGTTAAAATATAAAGCTTTCAAGTGGTATTTGCATGACTTCCCGCCGTAACTTTCTCGCAGCCTGCGAGAAGCGCAGTAGCGACGTATATTGGTCCGCCGGACTGACACCCGTTGGTCCAGTCTCGCTGAAACGTTCGGCGAGGAGTCTCGGCGAGAGTGAAGAGCCAGCATTATACAATTTGTATTTGCTCTCTAACGTCAATATAAATGTAATTCTAATTCAAATTGGGCTGTTTCAATCGGTTTATAATTAATTGGATTATGTGCAAACGAAATTTCTATTAATGAGCTAACCTATATGTTTATTACCTTGATGTATTGTTTAGTTGTGGCATGTATACGAATCCATATTCTGTGATCGCAAACGTCAATTGTCAATGTCAGTCGAAAGTCGACTTTGTCGTACCCTTAGATAATATAAATAAATATATGTATATGTATATGTATAGTCAAAGGTCGTACCACACATGTCCACAAGTATTGGTTTTCTTCCTGTAACTTATTCCCGCGCGAAAATATGAATAATAATAAGGAAAGTTTTACGACCATATAAAAGAGGGTGTAAACATGGACAGGTCTCTTCTTCGGTAAAACTCCGCCATTAAGGTTCATCACTTCGCGTTCTAATCCATGTAAGTTAATGTAATAAATTAAGTAGTGTAAGGGGGAGCTACTAAACCCGTGAATAATACTTCAGATTTTTATCAAGATTTATTAACTCGAACACACATATCTTATGACCACTTGCATAGACTTGTCTGACTATTCTGTGAAAAAAACGCGGGAGCTGCTATTTGAATTCTATCGTCCTACAGTAGTGATTAAAGTATCGTCCGTTAAGAATAGACTTTTATTCTCCGCCGAGAATCATAGACGTCAGTTAACTACGGTTCCAGTATAATCATATATGTAATACTTCTATATGGCGTGTTTTGTACCTTCGATTGTGTTCAAAAGACGCGATGAATATATATGTTTGTCTTTATGGAGGACAGAATTTATTAACCAATCCCGTTTCTCGTCAGTTATCTTTGTTGTCATTCATTTATTAGTGTTCCCACCCATCTTGTCACCTGTTCCCGCTATAATTGAATGAATGCTTGTTCTCCAAAGAGTACGACATATACTTTCATCTCACCTTTTTAACAACGCATTTTGTAGTGGCGATTATACACAACACGCCATATAGAAGTATTACATATATGAGTATAATAGAACCACAAATAAATCTACATAGTCTGGAAGTGTCAATGTCAGTAAAGCGTGCAAGACAAATCTTTTTGTTTCTATGACGGAAAAGTAGGTCGTTTGTCCTTATTTGCGAATTTGACGTATTTCTGGCTGCGAAATTACTATGAGGTTAATGTGCTTAATTGAATTCGTTATCTAAAATATTAGAATGCTCTATTGACTGTGTTCAAGTTGCACCTACAACCGCAACAATGGGAACAGTTAGAATACCTTATACCCCTTGGACCGCCGGAATGTTCTTATCTTTTGTTGTCATCTATTGTGTATTTTTCGTTCTAAACTACAAGGTAACCTGTGATAAAAGTAAGTAAATTATGATTGGGCTTCGACGAAATTCTGTTGTCATGTGCCCTCTGACCCCTAGTTAACATCGACATACAGTTTGTTGCATCTGACGACACATTATTAATCAAGGTTTGTGCTTAATAATCCTAACCTCACTCAATTCAATTGGTGTAGTAAATACCAGACCAGTTGACCAAATAAAGACCCAGAGATAAGAGGTAGAAGACTCGAACCACAGAAATAAATAATTTCTTGTGCTTGAATTATGTATTATGTGGCATGCTGCTCCTTTTTACCAGCTTGAGTTTTGATGATGTTCTGTCGTTCACAATAGGTTCGAAGGTCCAGTTGTTCTGTGGAAGTGGTTTAAGTCTACGCAAAAATAGTATATCGGATGTTCAATAAAAAAGTAATTTGGGAAAATTTCTATAATTTTTAATATATGTCGTAAATAGATTGTCAGTGATTGACAACTGTAAGGTTTTAATACATTTGAACTGTTCTTATCAGTTGTACAAAAAGTTTTCTAATGTAGTGTGATGCTGTCATTTTTTGACATCTTCACGTATGTTCCATACTTAATTCCAAAACCTAATTTACGTTTAACCCTGACATAAAAATTCTGCAAATACTATCAGGATTAGAAGAGATGCATTCACGATTTCTTTTTTTGGGTTTTTCGAAAGTAGGATTTTAACAATAAAAGATTTTTCTTCCATAGTAACATTAAATTAATGAAATATTTTTTTAAGGCTACGTTTGTGGACCTATCTGTTTAAAATACGCATTAAGCAACATGCGTAAAAATGGCAGCAGCACACTAGATTATAACACTTTTTGTACACACGGTATAGCAAACTACTGATAGAAAACCCAGTGAATTTGTATAATATCACTCGAAGACCTTAAAGTGACTCACTGGGTATCTCATTAATTGAAATTATATTTCGTCAAAAAATAGCCTTCAAAGATTTTCCTTAGAAAATTTGACCCATTTCACATAAACAAGATGTCCGAGTGACACTTGGAAGGTCAACTGAAACAATGGATAAGTAATTGCATGCCTTTTTCGGCGTGTTTTATTCTAACAAAAAATCACAGTCAATTTTATGACTTTTTGAGGGAACACCTGATATGAACTTCTTGCAAGTTTGTGGACAAACAAAACGTCAGGGTACTCGACGAGGAGAAATCGGAATTAATTACCTTAAAAAATAGAACACTGTAATGCCAATAATACAGGGAAAACTGATTACCCAATTATTTACACCTTTTCTGAATATTTATTTATATGCAAAAATTAAAAGTTTCTGTTTACCTAACTTTTTTTTATTGATTTTCTACAGTAATGTTTTCTAATTTTGATAATTTTTTTTGCAGGAATATCCCAACTAGAGGCGGAATTAAAACAGCTGGAAAATCCCCACTCGAATCCGTATGACACGATTGAAGTAAATCCATACTGTTAAGTTAATCCACAAATGAATCCATAATATATATTTCTTCATATAAATAAATATGTATATTTTGTTATAGTTATGTTTTAACATTAAAAGCTACAAAAAATATTGATTATATTTCACTTTGCAGAAGCAGAGTTCAGTCTCGAAAATAAAACTATTTCAGGATGGCAACATCCCCTACCTCAGCATTGTAAGTGACCTTTTCATAGGTCAAAAATGTTACTTTAAACTTCTATTTGCCCATTTTTAGAATATCGCATTTTGTCTCAGAATTTCGATTTCAAACTTGACATTTTGGAGAAAAAAGAAAAGAAACTCAAAATACATACTTTTTTTTTCTTAAAATTTGAACTATGGTCATGAATGAGCACGCAAGATATAATAGCAATTGTAGCTCACTTATTCTACTGAAAGACTACAAAAAACCCAACTGAAACATTTTGATTTCTCCTTCACTATCATTTTCGTAAACAGTATGAATAAATACACTAAGAAATGACTTAAATTAAACCAAATCTGAAAGTTTTGACATTTCTCAACAGTTGTTAAAAGGCCATGTTTATTTACTTTGTTCCTCATTTGTAGTGGAATTTCATCATTCCTGATTTCAGGAGAATGTATTACCTACACTAGACGCTTTTTCAACATCGTTTCCCACTTAGATAATAATAACAGTCGAAGGTTTCCTGCGATCGTGCACGATCCTCCGTCTGTGATCCGTGCGCGAACTTTAAAATAGCCACTACCATACGCATACGTCAAACGAAGTGACAGCGATGACTTTTATTCGATCAAAACTGCCAAAATAATACTCCGGAACACCTACACTAAACGGCAGCCCCTAGGAAACTTCATTATTACGATTTTCTATTAATTTCGCTCTCTAATTCGGCGTAATAAGACAAAAATTTCCGATTAAAATCGACTCGGAATACCGAATGAATTGATTCTTAAGGGAGAGCTTAGACTCTAAAAAAAATCGAAGCTCTAAGCCTTAGAGCTTCGACTTTTAGTTTCCGCCAGCCGCACAGGTAGCGCTAAAACACTAAATTTCGATTACGTCTCGTTTTTGGCTGTTTTTTGTGTAGGTTTCGCTGGGAAACCAACATACGGGTTTATAGGCGAGAAAATTTCGAAATTATAAGGAAACATTCTTGTACAAAAAAACGAAATATTATTCAGAACGACGGGTAATCGAACTATTTCTCAACATACCACTTCGGCGTAACGAAGCTTACATTCGAGCAGGGAAATATTTTAACGTAAAATGAATGCGTAAAGTCCGAATTTAAAGAGAAGCACAAGTCGAAAATAGGATACTTGATGTATTACCATCGTTGATCATTTATACTAAGGAGAGTCCACCCATCATATTGGCCATAGACGCATTATGGAATAAAATGTATAAAAATTTAACCGAAATGCGAAATCTCTCTCTCTCTCTCTCTCTCTCTCTCTCTCTCCCTCTCTCTCTCTCTCTCTCTCTCTCTCTCTCTCTCTTCTCTCTTCTCTCTCCCGTTGAGTATCATATGGGTCCGCAAGATATAATAGCAATTGCGCCTCAGTTATTCTATAGAAAGTCTACAAAAAACCCACCTGAAACATTTTTAGATTTCTCCAACATCATCATACTCTTAAAAAATGTAAATGAATATAATAAGGAATGTCTTTAAAATTAAACCAAAACTGCAAGTTTTGACATTTCTCAACAGTTTTTTAAAAGCCACATTTATTTACTTCGTTCCTCAATGGCAGTAGAATTCGATCACTCCTGATTTCAGGAGAACATACTACTTATTGTCTAGACGCTTTTTGGATACAGTTTTCTATGATCGTACACTAACCTCCTTTTATGATCCGTGCGCGGACCTTAAAATAGCCGCTGCCGCACGCATACGTCAAACGAAGTGACAGCGATTTATTCGATTAGAACTACCAAAATAGCACTTCGAAACACCTATACTAAACGGCAGCCTCTAGGAAACTTCATTCTGAAGATTTTCCAAGAATTTCGCTTTCTAATTCGGCTTACTAAGTCAAATATTTCCGTTTAAAATCGACTTGGAATATCGAGATAAATTCCAGAGAATTGAATCTTACGGGAGAGCTTAGAGTTTCGATTTTTAGTTCACACCAGCCGCACAGGTAGCGATAAAACACTCAATTTCGATTACGTCTCGTTTCTGGCTGTTTTTTTGGGTAGGTTTCGCTCGGAAACGGACATACGGGTTTATATGCGAGCGTATTAAATATTTTAACGTAAAAGTAACACGAACATTTTGAAATTATAAGGAAACATTCTTGTACAAAAATACGAAATATTATTCAGAACGACGGGTAATCGTAGTATTTCTCAACATACCACTTCGGCGCAACGAAGCTTACATACGAGCGGGAAAATATTTTAACGTAAAATGAATGAGTAAAGTCCGAATTTAAAGAGAAGCACAAGTTGACACTTGTTCAGGTTCAAGATCATTCAAAATGGTTGACAATTATTAAAAAAATAGGATACTTGTCGTATTACCATCATTGATCATTTAAACTAAGGATAATCCATGGCCCTATATTTGCTACAGACATGGATTACAGAATAAAATGTTTAAAAATTTGACCGAAATGCGTCTATAAAATGGAGTAGCTCCGACTATTTCTTTTCTTTCTCTCTCCCCGGTTGAGAATCATTTGTCAATGGTCATGTATGCGCGCGCAAGATATAATAGCAATTGCAGCCCAGTCAATCTATTGAAAGACCCAAAAAACCCACCTAAAACATTTTTAGATTTCTCCTACATCATCATTTCCTTAAAAAATTTGAATGAATACACTAAGAAATGACATTAAAATTAAAAGAAATCGGCAAGTTTTGACATGTCTCAACAGTTGTTTAAAAGCCACGTTTATTTACTTCGTTCCTCATTGGTAGTAGAATTTGATCACTCCTGATTCCAGGGGAACGTATTCCTACTCTCTAGACGCTTCTTCGACACAATTTCCTCCGTTCGTGCACTATCCTACTTCTATGATCCATGCGAGGGCCTAAAATAGCCGCTGCCGTACGCATACGTCAAACTAAGTGACAGCGATGGCTTTTATTCGATTAAAACTAGCAAAATAGCACTTCGAAACACCTACACTAAACGGCAGCCTCTAGGAAACTTCATTCTTAAGATTTTCCAATAATTTCGCTTTCTAATTCGGCGTACTAAGTCAAATATTTCCGTTTAATATCGACTTGGAATATCGAGATAAATTCGAGAGAATTGAATCTTACAGGAGAGCTTAGAGCTTCGATTTTTAGTTCTCGCCAGCCGCACAGGCAGCGCTGAAACACAAATTTTCGATTACGTCCCGTATATGTTTTTTGTGTAGGTTTCGCTCGGAAACCGACATACGGATTTAACTGCGTGCGTATAAAATATTTTAAAGTAAAATTAACACGAAAATTTCGAAATTATAAGTAAAAATTCTTGTACAGAAATACGAAATATTATTCAGAAGGACGGGTAATCGTAGTATTTCTCAACATACCACTTCGGCGCAACGAAGCTTACATACGAGCGGGAAAATATTTTAAAGTAAAATTAATGAGAAAAATCCGAATTTAAAGAGTAGCACAAGTCGACACTTGTTCATGGTCATGTTTATTTAAAATAATTAACAACAATTAAAAAAATGAGATAATTGCCGTTTACAATCGTTGATCATTTATATTTGAATTCTGAAAGATAATATGGTTATAAAGCCTCACCTCTTTGCTAAAGAATATCCAATTCAAATATAGAATACGCCAAGCTGATAAATAATTTTCGTCAGAGTTTACCAACGATGTCAGTTTATACTAATTAATGCACATGGACTAATAATGTGTTGATAGTAAGGGTGTAATTAGAGTTCTGCTTTAATAATTAGCACAATATAAATATTAGCTTACGCATATAGTAGGGACAAAAAAAGTGGGTACCTTTGATCTTGAAGTAGCTAAAATCGTTGACCTTCAGTGGAGTCAGCCATATTGTGGATTGTGCACGCCCGCGAAAATTTAAATTTATTTATTAAATAAAACCATCAAGTTTAGTAATTTCAATAGTTTTTACCGTTTAAATTCTAATTTACTACTTTACAAATGGTCCAAAAATGCTTGTTCTCGTGTATTTTTTAAATAATGTGAATTTTGTAATTACTGATAACCTGATAAGTATAAAGAATACACGAAGAAAAACTAAACATAGGTTGTGACCGACGGCAAAATAATTTCAACAGGAAACAACTTGTTTATTTTTTTATATAAAACTGGCAAATGCGAGAATAATAAAACAGTTTTTTTAATGAAAAAATTGGGTATACCGGAATATAACCGTTTGCCGTCTTTTGGAAATTAAAAAGAAGCTGATTTTATCAAATTATTATTGCTGTTAGAGTTACTTTTATAAATAGAACATGTAAATTCTCCTCTTTTCTCTTTTATTTGGTTTCATCTTATAAACGCAATGAATTATAACAAGACTGACATTTAAATAAAACTGATCTAGTGTTGCCAGATGACCTAAACATTATTCGCGAACAATCTGCTTAAAAATCCCACAATGCTGATGAAAATCCCTGACCATATCAAATTTCTAGAACATTCATAAACGTAGATAAACTGTCTTACATTTTTACCATGAATGAATAACATATGAAAGTAAAAAAAAATCATATTCGCTTAAGTGCTGATTTTCCTGAACACCTGGCAACTCTGAACTGACATTCAGTTACCCAACAACCATAGATCTTATTTCTGGTTATCATAGAACACTGCCATCTTCGGGATTGTGCAAATTAACGCATGAGCAAACAAAATTCGTGACAAAATTTTAGCACTTTGTCGCTGCTGTATGCGTAAACTAATATCTATGCTGTGGTACTACTTACTCTCTAGACACTTTTTCGACACAGTTTCCTACGTTCGTGCACCATCCTCCTTCTATGATCCGTGCGAGGACCTAAAATAGTCGCTGCCGTACGCATACGTCAAACCAAGTGACAGCGATGGCTTTTATTCGATTAAAACTGCCAAAGCAGCATTCCAAAACACCTACACTAAACGGCAGCCTCTAGGAAACTTTATTCTTAAGATTTTCTATTAAATTCGCTTTCTAATTCGGCGTACTAAGTCAAATATTTCCGTTTAAAGTCAACTCGGAATATCAAGATAAATTCGAGAGAATTGAATCTTATGGAAGAGCTTCGAGCTTCGATTTTTAGTTCTCGCCAGCCGCACAGGTAGCGCTGAAACGCAAAATTTTGATTACACCCCGTTTTTGGCTGTTTTTTTGCGTAGGGTTCACTCAGAAACAGATATGCGGTTAACGCGCGAACGTATTAAATATTTTAAAAGAAAATTGACACGAAAATTTCGAAATTATAAATAAAATTGTTAAAAATAATACGAAATAGTATTCATAACCGCGGGTATTCGTAGTATTTATGGCTTTGTGACCACGGAGCTTACACTCGAGCGGAGAAAATATTTTTACGTAAAATTAATGCGAAAAATCCGAATTTAAAGACTAGCATAAGTCGACACAATTGCTCATGGTCATGTTCATTTAAAATAGTTAACAAGGATTAAAAATGGGGTACTTGCCGTTTACCGTCGTTGATCATTTATATTTGAATTCTGAACGATAATGTGGTTATAAAGCCCTACCTCTTTGCTAAAGAATATCCAATTCAAATTTAGTATACGCCAAGCTGATAAATACTTTTCGTCAGAGTTTACCAACGATGTCAGTTTATATCAATGAATGCACATGGACTAATAATGTGTTGATAGTAAGGGTGTAATTAGAGTTCTGCTTTAATAATTGGTACCTGCATATTTTACAAGAGTTATGGTGTAACTAACCCAGCTTGTCACAATTTTATGTTGAAAATCGCTAATTTGCGCTTATAGAATATACATAAATGACTTAAGTTTTGATGTTCGACTTAAGAATCGAGTACAGAAACTCATATTTACAATACACTTATTAAATGTGTCATGTGTCAACAAAGTTGATTTTTAATAATAATTTTCTCAATTGAAATGCTTTAAGTCTTGCTCTCAACCAAAATCAACCAAACAAAAAGAACCAATGGTTACATTGAATTGATGTAAAAAAAACAGAATTTTATCTAATAGATTCGAGATATTATAATTCGTTTTAAATTTTGCATTATTTAATCAAATTAGCGAATGAGCGAATGAATGTCTTGAAGTAATATATATAAGGTAATAAATATTATTTGATACTTTTCCTTGCCCAAAATAAGAAAAAAAGTTGCGATAAAAGTTATTGGAATGAAAAAGCCACTTCCTGGCAACATAAGAGAATCTTTCTATATAATTAAACTGATTTCGAATTGCTTTTTATTGTGGTATTTGTATAATTACATATAACACAACATAAGCATTGCAAACTGTGAATTTGTTCATTAGATGGAACTGACTTCATTTGACTTAATTATCTTTCCCAATGCAACCGTAACAATGTAGGTAGGTACAATTGAAACGAAATGACATCATGTACTTCTGATTTTCGATTTTTCCATTTACGGCGTTTTGTTATTAGTCATTGTAGCTAGTGGCAATGTCGTTCAAAACGTCTGGTCGAACTTGCGCGTGGGGTTCGTCTGGCTCTTGAGTATTTATGTTTTAAATCGTCTAATATCGCCCGATTCTCAAAGTCAACTATTTAGAAATTATTGTTAGATTTTTATCTAAGAGATATAAAAGCTGTAACAGTACGAACATAAATTTCATCAACAGCAAATTGTATTTTCTTCTGAACGAAACTTCACAGCTATTTAGCCGAAATGCACGAATATAGCAACTTGAAATAATTCTAATGGAAAGATTTTTAATAAATAAAAGTTTTTTGAAGTAGATTGAAGTTCACCAAAAAATCATTCAAATACAGATCATATACCTTTAGCGAAAAAGCTGCTATTTTGCCATTACTTCAAGATGTTTCCCTAACATGCGGAATGCAGCATCGAAATTCCGAGGGATATGTATATGTAATTTCAAAGTGATTAAGCAAAAATTATATTTTACTATTTCATTCATAATATTACCTTTCGTGCTCCCCCCTCCCCCGGCTTGTGTAGATGAACGAAAATTTATATTCTACAGAGGAG
>CM053337.1:22680263-22752763 GCA_028583605.1 Dastarcus helophoroides | reverse complement strand
TTTTAAAATAGAAAATGTATTAAACTAAAACATAAAAGAAGATATGAATAACTAAATATAAAAATTCAGTTAATCAACGTCTTAAAAGTTCGTCTTCGTTTTTCGCGTCTTTTTTAACAACTGTCCCACGGTCATCACACCACAGCCCTCGAACCCAACTCGAAACACAACCACTTAAGGATGCTAGTGATGGTTCGTTCCTATCCCAGAAATTTCGAAAAGGACGAATTTCAAGGAAAAAATTTGAAAAAGTCGGAGTTTTCAGTAAATCACATTAAAAATAAAAACCTAACCTTTCAAGCTCGAAAAATGTCCAAAATTCGAAAACAGTTAACATTTTCAATATGAAAGAATCGAATTTTGAGAAAAAAATCGCAATTTCCAGAAACATTGCTCTCAAAATTTTAAATTCAGTAAAGACTTTGAATTTATAAAAAATCTTTTTCTCTAACTATATTTTTGTCAACATTTCTTTCAACATTCTAATCTAATTTATACAGAAAACATTTTTAGAACCATCAGAGTTCACATTTTTGAGGTAAAAGTGGAAATTTGTTGAAAAAGACAAATATTTAGAAAAATTGCGGAATTTCGAAATAAATAAACGATTTTTGAAACAAGAGTTCAAACGGTAGAATTTTGACAATAAAATCGAAATTTCGAAAAATTCGAATTCTGAGGAAAAGAAGAATTTCAGTAAAAAGACCATTCAAAAAGAAAAAATAAAAATTTTGAGAAAAGAAGACGAATTAACCAAGAAAATATTAAATATCGGATATTGAGATGAAATTCAAAATTTCATGAAAAAGAAACCAGTCGGAATTTCCAAAAAATCAGATTTTAAATTTTCAAAAATAGCCAAGTGTTCAGAAAATTATTGAAATTTGACAAAAAAAATTTGAGAAAACTTTAGAATGGACAAAAAATTCAAAATGTTCCAGAGATAGTCTTTAAAAAAAGTCGAAATTTTGAAAAAAATAATCTTAACTCTGAAAAAAAAAAACGAAATTACGAAAAAATTACTAAAACTTTGCAAAAAATATCTAAATTTTGAGAAAAGGCGTTTATTGTTGTAGTTTAAATTTTACCTTTTCCAGAAGGTGTCATATTTTATCGAATTTGTGAAAAAAAGGCGAAATTTTAAGAAAAAAAAATGGATATTTCGTGGTTGAATATTTATTTCCTCTTGGCTGCTCGACTCGGAGCATGCCTCATGTGAATTTTCCAGAAAAAAGTTGAAATTTCGGGTGTAAAGCCGAAATTTCGAGTTTAAATCCGAAATTTCTAGATTAAAGTCGAAATTACGAGAAAAAAAGTCGAAATTTCGAAAAAAATCGGAATTTCGAGAAAAAAGTCGAAATCTTTAAAAATATTCGGCGTCAGAAAATATCCAACATTGTGATACACGTCGAAATTTTGACAAATTGAAACTTCCAAAATATTTATTCGTAATTTTCTTACAAAAATTGTAAATTACAAAAAAATTTGCTTTTTTCATCAGAAGATCTACCAAATTTCGAGAAAACGGTAAATGTAACGGTAAGATTTGCAGAATTAAAAAAAGCCGACATTTTCAGCAAAAGTCGAATTTCCAGAAATGGCGAAATTTTGGAAAAAAACGACGAACTTTTAAATAAAAATTTGAAATTTTAATTAAGTCATGTTTGATAAAAGAAGTGGAATTTTACAAATAAATGCAATATTTCAAAAAAAGACAAATTTTGTAAAAAAAGTTACGAAAGTTGAGAAAAATGTTGAAATTTGACAAAATTTGGAAATGATGTCGAAATTTCCAGAAGAAACTTCAAAATAATTAAAAAAAACGTTCCATCACATGTCGATTTAAACAACGTGATTTTTAAATTTGGACTTTTTTGGAAACTTCATTTTAAACTTAAAAAATGCTCTTTTTTAAAACACTCGCTTTAAAATCGAAATTTAGTTAAATCGTCTTATGCATCTGAAAATTTAAAAAATACTTTTTCAAAATTGGCCTGTTATTTAAAATTGACCTCGTTTTTTCGAAATTTCCCAATTTTTCCTTAAAATATCACAATTAAACTTAAAATTGCGGCTTTGAGCTTCGCTGACGGCTCTGAAATCTCATAAACCATTTGGTGTTCCCGTTCTTGGAATTGATTTTCGATATTTAGACTCAAAATTTTGACTTTCTTTTCGAAAATTTAACTTTTTTATTAAATGTAGCCTGTTTTTAGAAAGTCAACTTTTTGAGACCAGAGTCAATGTTCGCCACAGTTTGAGTTAAAATTTCGATTCTAAACTCAAAATTTTGCTTTTTTTTGGAATAGTTAAATTGAAATATTGGTCTAGACCAGGGAGCTCGCGAGCCGCATGCGGCTCTTTTAAAAGACAATTGAGGCTCTTTAAATTTCCCTAAAAAAATAATTAAATAAAAGCCGGAGAGGACAGACACGCAGAAGATGGGTACTCATTAAACGAGTGAGCTATAGAAGTCGAAATTTTCAAAAAACTGTTCTAGGAATTTTTACGGTTTGCTTAAATTTTGACAAAAAAGTTATGATTTCAAGAAATAGTTTTCCGAAATTTTTGATTCATTTGTATTAACATTTTAAAAATACATGAAATTTGGAGTTTCTAGAAAATAAAATTTGGGAAGTCGAAATTTCTAAAAAATATTTTTCTCATTATTTTTACTTTTTTATTTATTAATTTTCTACAGCCTTGAACTTTCGTAAAAAAAAGGGTAAATTACTTTGTGAGAACAAAAACTAAATTTATAGAAACAGCAAATATGAAAGTTCGAAATAAAAGCTGAAATTTCCAAAAAAAAACGAATTTTGAGAAAAAGAAAGAGATTTCCAAAAAATTGAGCAAATAATCAGACTTCGAAAAAATTGAGAAAAAGGAAGAGATTTAAAAAAAAGTAAATTTATCAAAAGTTCTCAAAAAAAGGTAAAATTTTAGGAAAAAAATCGTCGAATTTCGACAACAGATTGAAACCCATGTAGAACTTAAAAAGTTGAAGATTTTCAAAGAAGAAAAAAGTCAAAATTTTAAGAAGAGCTCGAAATTTCGACATAAAATTTGCAATTTTCCAGAGAAATTTAAATTTTGAGAAGAAAATTGAAATTTCGAGAAGACGATTTAAAAAAATCCAAATTTTCTGATAAATTCGAATTTTAAGAAAATTGGTAAAAAAATTTCGAAAGAAAAGAGAATGCCGATAAAATTCCCAATGTCAGGTCTGAGGTCAAAATTTCTCAGAAAAAGTCAAATTTTAACAAAAAAATCAAATTTTGAGATTTAAAAATAGACGAATTTTGTTCGAAATAAAAGTTGAAATTTTCAGAAAAAGCTTAATCTTGAAAAAAGGGGACTTCGAAAAAAATAAATTTGTCAAAAGTTCTCAAAAAAACACAATTTTACACAAAAACGTCGAATTTTAACAATAGATTGAAATTCACAGAACAAATTTAAAAACCTGAAATGTGTAGACAAATTTAAATTTTGTAAAAATTTTTAAAATTTTGTAAAAATTTTTAAAATTTTGAAAAGAAAAACTGTAAAAAATTAAAAGCTTAAGAAAACAGTCGAACTATTTCAGAAGTCGAAGTTTTTCAGAGAAGAAGAAAATAAAAAATTACAATTTTCCAGAGAAAGTAAAAATTTTGAGAATAAATTGAAATTTCTAGAACAAGACGAATTAAAAGAAAAACTCCAAATTTTTAGATACATCGAATTTTAAGAAAATTGGTAAAATAATTTCGAAAGAAAAGAAAATGTCAATAAAACTTCCAGTTTTGAGAAAAATATTGAATTTTAAAAGATCAAATCTTTCCAGAGAAAGTCAAATTTTAAGAAAAAATCAAATTTTGAGATTTGAAAATGGATGAATTTTGTTCGAAATAAAAGTTCCAATTTTCAGAAAAATACCGAATTTAAAAAAAAAGATTTCGAAAAAAATGAATTTGGCAAAAATTATAAAATTTAAAACAAAACTTCGAATTTCGACAATGGATTGAAACCCAGAACAAATTTAAAACCTGAAATTTTTAGACAAATATAAATTTTGGGTAAAAATTTGTAAAATTTCGAAAAAGTCGAAGTTTTTCAGAGAAGAAAATAAAAAAAATTGCATTTTTCCAGAGAAAGTTAAATTTTCAGGATAAATTTGAACTTTTGAGAAGACGAATTAAAAAAATCCAAATGTTCAGATAAATTCGAATTTTGATAGAATTGTTAAAATAATTTCAAAAAAAGGACAATATTGATACAACTTCCAGTTTCAAGAAAAATGTTGAATTTTAAAGAAAGGTCAAATTTTAAGAAAAAAATTAAATTTTGAGATTAAGTCAAACATTTTGAAAATATGTAGTGAAATTTCGTCAAAAAATTGCAGTTTGCAGGAACAATAAAATGTTGAATTTTAAAAGTTGAAATTTCGAAAAAAAATTGAATTTTGCGAAACAAGTTCACATTTGAAGAAAGTAAATAAAAGTTTAAATGTTTAGTAAAAGTCAATTCTGGGGAACATGCTGAAATTTGGTAAAAGGACGAATTTTAAAAAGAATGTAGAAAGTTCTAGAAACTAGCCGCAATTTAGAACAAAGTCGAAAAAATGTATTTTTGGAAAAGAGTGACATTTGAAAATAAATTTCTAAAAAAAAAACTCTGAAAAAAGGGTTGAAATCTTCAAAAGCTATTTGACTTAACTTCTCCAATTAATTCAAATTTTTATTTTTTTATTAAAAAATCTTCTAATAACTCGAATTAAAAAAAAGTAAACATTTTCCCAAATTGGCGAATTTTGAAAAGAAAGGAAGATTTGAGGTAAAAGTTCAATTTTAGGAACAAAATACATATTAAAAAAGAAGACTAATATAGAGAAGAGTGAAGAAAGTCGAAATTGCGAAAAAATAGGCAAATTTTAAAGTAAAGGTCTAAATTTTGAAAAATAAAAGGTCTTTTGTCTTAAATATATTTTTGTTTGACTACATGAGTTAGAGGGGATCTCTCTTAGTCCCTTATTTTGTCTGATGTATCCGATTTAATTTTGAAATAAAATGTAAAATCAGAAATAAAAAGGTGTGGCTCTTGAAATTCACGAAATCATTTTTTTTATTGCGGCTGGCTTTTTTGGTTTAAAAGTTTGACGACCCCTGGTCTAGACTAAAAAAAATCAGACGAAAGTTTTATAATTTTTTCTCGAAATTGACATTTTAAAATTTCCAGTTTTTTTTCTTAAATTACACGCTTTCATTTCGAAAGTATCTTTTTCTAAAAATACTGAAGTTTTTGAGATCACACTTAAAATTTCGAACTTCGGGCTGATACTGGAAAGAAAGGGTCGAAATTTTGTCGGAATTCGTGAAAAAAATGAAAGTGCAAAATTGTAAATTTATAAAAACAAGTCTAGAACTTTTAAATTTAAATTGTGATTTGAAATTCTAATGTTCAGGCTAACAGACTTGAACTTGGAAACCAAAGACCGATTTCGATCTTGTTGGATCTCGTCAGTTTGGTATATCCAACTTGAATTTCAACAAGTGTTCCAGCAGGTAAGTACTGTAGAAACAACATACGTCGCCTGTGTGAGTCTTAATACTACCGCCACCTATTGGTCCATAGAGAAAGTGTGGCCAACGCCAACAACTGTCGTATGCAGATAGAATGGAACCTGCCCTACAGTTTTGCAGACCTCTGTGTGTGTATAGTGAATTATACATAGGTAGCTGAACTACCAACAGTTAAATCACAAACATCTAGCGAAGCGGTTGCTCTCTAGGAAGGACCTAGAAGACAAGGATGCTAATGCACAGACCAATAGGCTTGAATATTTATTAGATTCGAAATTTGGAAACCAAAGACCGGTTTCGATATTGTTAAATCTCGTCAGTTTGGTATATTCAACTCGACGATTTACTATACACACCTAGAGGCTTGCATAACTCTAGTCCAGGTCGCATTCTATTTGCATCGAACTTTGAAAGAAAAAGTACTTATAAATTTTAGGAATAATTTGAATTTTGAAAAGAAAAACTCGAAATCTTGGGAAACAACATATCTAAAAATGTCAGATTTGTTAGAATCTTTAGTATTAAATTCAAATATTCAAGGTTACTCTTGAATTTACTAATGTAAATGTGAAAAACAAACCAAGTCTAGATCTTAAGATTAAAGTCGAAATTTTAGGAAAAAATAGAATTGTCTATTAAAACGAGAATTTTTTGAGAACCATATTAGAAATAGAAATTGTTAATTTAAACATGAAACTTAAAATAGATTCAAGATTTTAAAAATAGAACACTTATGAAGGATTCAAATCAAATCCTCCATGAGACGAAATCCTATCTTTGACGGAATATTTTGAAAGTGTGGATTGATTTCCATCATGTGAATGTTCTTGTACAAGCCGGAGAACTGTCTAAACTAGAATAAAATTTCGACTTAGACAGGTTTGACTGTATACAAAAAAAAATCTTTTTCTATGAAGTAAAAGTAAACTCGAAATGAAGTTAAAATTACTAGAGACACTAAATGTACTATTTTTTTGTTGTTTTTTTTTGTAGAACGGACTGGTCCTCGGTTATTTTCAAAAATTGAAATACAAATCTTGCTCCTTGAAACCAAGAAAGATTAAAAAACACAAAAAAGATTGCTCTAACGCGTTTCGATAACCAAGTTATCACGTTCAGAGAGATACGGAATCTCTCTTTAACTGTGTACAGAATTTTCAGGAGAATTCGAAAATGATAAAATAAAAAAAGCAAAGTTGACTTTAATTCTGAAAAAATGCAAAACCTTGTATAATAGCCAACTTATTTCAAACAAAAATTTAAGATGCTTCTAGAAACTTTGCATTTAACATTTTTTACATCTATTAAATTTTGAAAGTTAACTGGGAGGAGGTGCATTCATATAATCAAATACCCTCTATATCTAGAAGATGATTATACGATAACTCATTTACATGGTAGCGCTAAAATGACAGTCAAATTTTGACATCACTATACATTGCAAGAACAAAGTCTTTAGATTCTACTCTATATTCTGACTTCTGTTTTAATTTCTTCACTTATAAGTTATTCACACATATTTTAAAACAAAACTACAAAATATCATTCAAGCGAGATTTAGAAAAAAAATAACTTTATAGTATATTATCACTCAATCGTTTGCCCCGATTGTTGCAGTTAATTTTTTTGTTTCAGTAAAGAACACCGTCCAGAAGCCAGTGGCGATGAAATACAAGTCCAAGCAGCACAATAACGATAAGAAGCCTGCGCCCCAAAGAAAACCTTCTTTGCCGGCACAAAAGATAGAACACACTCCGCCGAGTACAGCACAACCCCCTGGGCACACTCAGACCGAAAGCCCCAGACCAAGATCTGCCAAAAGAACTTTGACTTGCTACATATGCGGACGAGAGTTCGGCACTGCGTCTCTACCTTTACATGAACCGAAATGCTTGGAGGTAAGTGAGCTCGATTGCTACTTCTTGGTACCATCCAGAAACAGTCAGAGAATTTATATTACTTTTTCTTTATTTTAATGGAAGTTGAAATTAAAAATGTATGGACAGCTTTATTAGATGTTCACTTGTATTGCGGGGATACGCATTTATAGAAAGTTATCAAGTACTTCAGTGGCTTGTAATTGTGTGTTCGAGACTTCGAGATATCGAATATTCTAGTGTGTGTGAGGACTTCTATCTACGGAGACTTTTTTTCTATAGAACTTCCAAGCTATGGAACTCGTTACAGAATGAAATTTTCCCCAAAAATTACAACCTATCCTTGTTTAAGAAGACGGTTCATCGCCATTTATCCTTGTTTCCGCATCCTACTAGCAGTGCTTTGAAGGAATAATGGAGTTGCCCTTTGCGAATGGATCTACCTTCTACCTTTCGGTGTCGGGATAAATATTAATAGCTATTTTCTTTTCCTTTATACGTTTTCTAGGAATTTTTCCACTTTTTTCTATCTTGTGCTAATTGTTTTGCTTCTGTTGTTGTTTGTTTCTTTTTCCTGAGTATTTTTCCTATTATGTTGTTTCTTTCGGTCTGCCTCTATCCTTTTTGATGGCTGACTTTGCCTCCCATACTCTTTTTACTAATCTGCTATCCTCCATTCGTTGTAAGTGTCCCCATCATGCCAATTGCCTTTGTTCAACGTATTCTAATACTGGACTTGTTTCTAGTTCTGCTCTAATGTGCGTGTTCCTTATTTTATTTCTTCTTGTGATTTCTTTAACTGTTCTTAGGTATTTCATTTCTATGGCTTGTATTCTATTTTTCTCTCCAGTATCCATGTTTCGCTTCCGTACGTGAGTGTAGGTCTGAAGATTGTATGGAATATTATTTTTGTTTTCTTCGAAATTTCCTTCTTGCTGATAAATCCGTCTTTTAGTAGATGGTATGGTATGTGTTTATGGCTTTATGTGTTCTCTCTCTTTCTTGGCTTCCACTGCTGTCTATTAATGTGCCAAGATACTTGAATTGTGTTCGATATCGTTGTCTTGTATCTTTTTTTTCTCTTTAATCTTTTCTTGTTTCATGACTTTGCTTTTTTTGGTGTTTATTTTCATTCCATTTTTTTCTAATATTCTGTTCCATGTATTTATGTTATTCTGTAATCCTCCTTCTGTTTTAGTCATTATTAGTAAGTCGTCTGCAAATGCGCATTGTCTAATTTCTACTGGTTGTAGTTTCCTCATTCCCACGCGCAGTTCTCGCGTGTCTTGTTTACTTTCTTTAATTAGATGATCCATGAAAATATTGAACAGCGCGGGGCTTAGAGCACCTCCCTGTCTTGACTCATTTTTTGTTTCAAATGTTTTCGATGTTTTATTGTCTTTAATTACTTGGTTTAGGTTCTTCTTGTATATACTTTTTATCGCTTGTACTAATTTTCTATTTATGCCCATTTCTTGTAAGATGTTCCATATTTTCTTACGATTAACCCTAACGAAAGCTTTTTCCAGGTCGATAAATCCAAAGTATGCTTTTGTTTTACTAAGTCGAGTTTTTTCTATTATCTGTTTTATTGTGAATACATGATAATGTACGTTTCTTCCTCTTCGAAATCCACTTTGTGCTTCGTCTAGGTTTGGTTCTGTATATAATTTTAATTTTTTCTAACATTTTTTCATATACTTTTAGAGCGGTGCTTAGTATTGTTATTCCCCTGTAATTAGTGCATTCTCTTCTATCTCATGTTTTATGAATGGGTAATATTATGCCTCTTTGCCAATCTTCTGGTATTTTTTCTTCTCTCCATGCGCTATAACATACTTTCAATAATAATTCTGTTGCACTTTCTCCCATATATTTTAACATTTCTGATGTTATTTTGTCGTATCCTGGGGCTTTCCCATTTTTAAGCGACTGAATTGCTTCTGCAATATCTTCCATTTTAAAGACTTCTTCTATTTCTTGTTCTTCGATTATGCATTCTGCATCTTCTACTTCTTCTTTACATGGAGTTATTTGCAATAAATCTTGAAAATATTTTTTCCATCAATTTATTACTTCAACATCGTCTGTTAATATATCTCCTCGCTCGTCTTTTACGGTTGAGGTGTTCCCTGTTTTCCCCCCTCTCATGTTCTTAATTGTTTTACAGAATAGTTTTTGGTTATCCTTGCTATTTTCTTCCAATTTTTTGCCGAACTTTTCCCAGTTCTTTGTTTTTCTTGTTTCACCTTATTTTTCACTATCAACCTTTGTTCTTCATATTCTGCTTACTTTTCTTCTGTTCTGTGTTTTAAATATTTTCTCCATTTTTCTTTTTTATCTTTTATTTCCTGATTTATCTCTTGGTTCCACCATGAGGTTTGTTTCTTATTCTTATTTACCTTTAATACACCACATGACAGTTTTGCTGCATCTAAAATATTTGTTTTAAAGTGTCTCCAGTGTTCTTCCACTATTTTGTTATTTACATCTTTGTTTGTTAACATATTTTCTGTAAGTTGTTTATAATTTGTTTTAACCTTTTCTTCTCTTAATTTATGTACCCTTATTGTTTCATAATTGTCTTGTTCCATTTGTGTCATTGCTCTCATTTTTCTTGTTTGTTGATTTTACTTTAGCAATTACCATGTAGTGATCCGTATTTATTTCTGGTCCTCGTCTTGCTCTGACATCTTGTACTACTTTTCTGTTGTCCTTTTCCACAAGAATATAATCAATTATGGACTTTTCTGTATTGTTTTTACCTTGCCTGGTATATTCATGGATATCTTTTTGTTTGTAGAAGCTGTTTGAAACTATTAGGTTATTCATTTTACAGTATTCTATTAATCTTAGCCCGTTATTGTTCTTTTTATTTTCACCGTGTTTTTCTACTACTCCAAAATTTATTTCCTCTTTTCTTACTCTTCCGTTAAGATCTCCTGCTACGTATATATTTTCTTTGGCTGTCTCTGTTATTTGCTTCATTAAATCCCAGAATTTATCTTTTTCCTCTGTTTTTTCATCATCATTCGACCCGTATGCAGCTAAAATGGTCACAATTTTACCATATATAATCATTTCTACTGTCAGGAGTCTTTCTGAGTGCGCTTCCCACTTCCTCACTCCTTTTGTGTATCTTTTATGTATTATCCTGCAGCTGCTCGTTTTTCTTTGGATACTTCTGAATATACCAATAGGTGCCCATTTTCTAATGTTATTTCTCCTTGTCCCTTTTTTCGTTTCCGTTATGGCCAGCAGATCCATATCAGCCTATACCAGTTCTTGTTCTTTTCTATTTATTCCCCTTATGTTCCACGTTGCGAGCTTCCAAATTTTAATACCTGCTTCCTTTTTTTTTATGTTTACAATTTCGGTACTACTTGCTATGTTAACACTTTTTTCTCTAAAGTTATCCTTATTTGCTTTGTCCTTGTTTATATTAGCCGATTTTCTTAATTTACTTTTTTTTGTTCCTTAACCTTATCCTCTTCCTTATCCATTGCCGTTGTTATCTTTATGTGATCCTTTAAGTGATTTTTTATTAGTTTTTTAACATTGCAGTTATTATTTCTCTTTTTGAGTCATTCCATCTTCAGTCGATACCTTCAACATTTATTTTGTTGTACCCAATTTTAACGGTTTTTCCTTCATTTTTTAATTTTTTAGCTTTCTCTCCAATTACTTTTTGTTTATTTCTTTCGTTTTTTGTCATGTCCTCTGTTATGAATATTCTATGATTTTTCACTCTCTTCAGTTTGTGCTTGTTTTTTAGGATATTTATTTTCTCAATTTCATTTCCCAATTCAATTAAGCATGTTGTATTTCCAAGTTTTATCACTTTTTTGGCATTGACTTTTATTCCTATATATTGTTCTAGCATGCTTATTATTTTTTCCATTTGTCTTGCCATATCTTTGTTTTCTGGCGGTCAGCCGTTAATAACTATATTGTTTTTTCTTTTTTTAGACTTTCTACGAAACGTTTTACTTCTTTCATTTCTTCAACAATTCCTTTATTTTCCTCTTTTATGTGTTCGTTTTCTTGTTTCAATCCAGTGTTTTCTTGTTTAATCTTCACTATTTCTTCCATGACTTTTGGTTGTTTATCACCTATTTTTAATAATTTTTCTTTTATTTCCTTTTGTTCAGCTATTAACTGGCGCATCATATTTAATAAAGCGTTGTCTTGTATTCTTTTTTATTGGTGTTCTAGAAGTTTTACTGCTCTTTCCGAAGAAGTCTGCTAGATCTTCAGCGCTTTTTCTTCTTTTATCCTTCCCCAGTAGTATGTTCATCCTCGCTATCCATTTTATTTCTATACTTATTGGTTTTTGGTATAGTCCTGTTTATGATTATTTGTCGACGGTAGATTTCTTTTCAATATTTAGGCAAAAAATTTTAAACTGGCTCTCCGTTTCACTTTACAAGTCGATGTTTTTATCTCTATTTATCAATTTCTTCGCAACAACTCGCGACCTTCTATTTGTTTCACGTGTTTGGATTTATTCGTTATTATATTTATACACTTTTACCGCCTTTGGTTTGCTATTTTACTACACTTTTTCCACTTTTACTTGTCTAATCTCACTCACTAATATTTACTTCATTCAGAATCTATCGTAATTAGGGTTATTTATTGACGGGTTCTCGACTCGCATCCGTTCACTTCAGAGAATGGTTTATATTCCGTGAATGGATTAAACTTAAAAAATTACCAATATAAGCTAGCAATCGTACCCTAAGTTAGTAATTTGTAAATTATGGTTATACGCTCTACGTGTTAGTTTTTCAACAGTTAAATAAGAGTATTAATCATTCGTAGTATTTTCAATCGTCAAACCTGTAACGAGTTACATTATTTTTGCAGTAATTTGCCAGCAGCAAACCTTAACCATATTCAGGGATACGTGGACTATATAAAACAAAAATTTTGTGAATTTCATGGACCCCTCTGGTTCCTGAAAGTATCAAAAGTTATTCGCGAGGTGTTTAATAGGTTCAACGTTATAGTCAGTAGAGCTTTTCTTGATAGAAGAAAAATTTGGTGTAATGGTTAAAAGGTAAAGGATTCAGAACCAAACTACTGCACTGGTGTAAATCAAATAAGGTTAAAAATGCAATATTTTAAATATAAACATTTCACCTTTGCATAAGACCGTAGGCAACATTTCAAAAAAAAAACATATTTAGAAATCTATGAAATTTTTCTTACTAAATGTACTAAAATGCTGAAGTTGACTAATGTCGAAAAATAAATAATCATTTAATAAGAAAAATTTCATAGATTTCTAAATATGTTATTTCTTAGTCAACATCGGTCAACTGCAGCACTTTAGTAATAACTAGAGCTGGGATTATATGCAACAAAAAAAGTAAAAAATAACCAATATGCCCTAAAATACTTGTAAAATATGTACTATAAAATATTTTATATGCGTTTATTTCCATAAAAACTTTCAAATAATAGCGGTGTTGAGGATTAATAGACAGGGAAATATGAATACATTTTCGTATAGTCGGTTCAACAAGAAACGTTCCTCGATTTTCCAAAAACTATTAATGATTTGGCTTTTACAGACTTGTTGGTGAAAAAGTGCATTCCGTTGCCACGTCACGGATACTAAATTGTTTTACCATCACTGGAACTGTCAACTAAAAGGTCCACGCATGTCTTACAGTGCGACTGCTAAATATTTAAAAAAGTCGAAGACATTCGTGAAGAGGTGGGTTTAATGCTATAAAGCCAACGAAGATCTTCCCGATAGAGACAAATCGAAAGTGACAATAAAATAGCAGGATAGCTGTTTAAGCGCAATCCTACTCCCCAGTTACGTGAAACCAAAGCCAAGCTAGCTAACAGAGGAGTTGACGTTAGCATAAATACCATTTGGCTGAAAAAAGCATACAATATCGAAGCACGAGGCAAAAGCCGTTGTTTTCAAAGACCTACAGTGCAAAGTATGGGCTGTCGAGAAACTCGACTGCGATTGGTCCAATGTAATTTTTTCTGAAAAGCATCGTTCTGGGCATGGGCTTCCATAAGGTATGCTGGTGAGCGATTGCTTCAGTAAACCATCAAACACCCAGTAAAACTCCATGTTTTGGGATGTTACTCTGAGCACGGGTTTAGGTGTTTAGAGCTCTTTATACGGAACTTGGATGCTCAAAAAATCATCATTATTTATAAACGTGGTTTTCTAAAGCCTGTCCAGAAGATGTTCGGTGTAAAAAGCAAAGACTGGATTTTAGGGAAGGACAATGATCCAAAACATCGGAGTCGCCTCTGCACCTCATGGAAAGCAGAAACTGGCATCGTAACTTTAGACTGGTTTTCACAAACTTTTGATGCAAATTCAATAAAATTTATTTGGAGCACTGCAATGAGGAAGCTTGCAGGAACACGAGTCTTCATCCTCAAGCAGCTTTCATGAAAAATCAGAGAGATATGGCGCTTATTACTCCTGGGATATGCTGAATAGCTGGTAGAAAGTATGCCCAAAGGGTCTAGGCTATTCTGGAAAGCAATGGGGATTGGGCCATGTAAGAGGTAGTTGCGCTGTAAGCTTTTTAACCTACTTTCAATTAAAAAGTAAAAATCAAAAAATCTTCCATAGTTTTCCTAAAACCAAGAAACGTTTCTTGATGAACATACTGTATATAAAACAAGATACGTAGGCCGGACACATCTTTATTTCAAATTGAGGCTTAATTATCTAACTTGATTGCTTTTGTATTAACTGAACAAAAACAAATTTATCATACCAGCTTAGAAAAAAACCTGAAATATGCAAATTAAAAAACTGCATATGCATTTATTGAAAAATGTCTAAATATGCACATATGCACTTTATATGCATTTTGCATATAATCCCAGCTCTAGTAATAACTAAAGTCCTCAAGTTGACTAATGTTCAAAAATAAATAATCATTTAGGAACAAAAATTTCATAGATTTCCAAGTATGTTATTTCTTTTAAAATGTTGCCTAATGTCTTATGCAAAGGTGAAATGTTTAACTTCCAAAGTACCGAATAGGGGAATAAGAATCTAATAATTTTGTCAAAAACAATTTGAAGTAAATGCTAAAAAAGATAATGTTTTTATTTCAATTATGTAAGTTTAACCTTATTTTGTCTACAATCTATCTCTACAGGATGAATCAAATCTACATAAATTTCCCGAATCTTGTCTAATCTAATCCATAATAGCAGTTTAGGTCGAGGAATTAATAAAATATGTTCCACCTCTGAAAATTTCCTAAAAATATTTATTATAATGGCATTTTGTAAAGGAAATGATATAGTATATTTCTAGGGGGCAGACAATGGAATCAAATCTTTTCAACAAATCATTTTCCCTGTATAGAGGGATTAGTTATGTGCTGATTTAGGTCGAGATATAAAATCGTTTTATAAAATCACGCCATTCAAAAGCGATTGTTTCCTAACGGTGTTAGATTTGCTTTCAAGTCTTCGATGGAAATCAGAAGTAAAATAACAGCTTTAAGAAAGAAAATAACAACTTTATTTGAAAACACTTCGATAAATCGTTTTTTTATAAAAACTACTTAGAATTAGATAGAACCTCAATACATTTAGCGTGAATTTTATCTCTCCTTTCTTTTGAAACTTTTAAATAATTCATTAAATACATCTTTCATACGTTTTTCTTGTATGATGAAAACTATTTAGCGCTAGTCTGTTACTTGGAATGGATTCAGTCAAGACAGTTTTTTTTCGGACATATGTTCGGACACATAGATTAATATTTTAATTTGCGCTCTTTTTGATGTAGGAAAAATTTATACAGAATGTCCCAAATTTAAAAATTTAATAATTAAATTTAAGATATGATATCATCGACAATTTTTTTAATAGGAACCCTACTTTTTTCTTGACTATTCCTAAAGGATATATCAAGTTATACATGCGTACTAAATTTCAATTTTTTTATTTCTAGTCATTTAAAATATATGTAACAAATATTAACTAATCTGAACAATCAAATAATCTGATTCAACTCAATAATCATTTTTCAATAAATGTTCAAAAGGTTGTCCATTTACTAACTGACAATACCCTAAACGAAATTAAAACTCGTTTTGAACATTTCTAAGTACTTGGGGAGAAATGAGTCTACATTCCTGTCTTATTCGTGCTTTCAACTCCTCAATATTTGCAGGTTTGGTCTTAAAAACTTTGCTCTTCAAATACCCCCATAAGAAATAGCCCATAGGTGTTAACTCCGGAGACCTGGATGGCCATTCAAAAGGTCCTCTTCTACCAATCCATCTGCCTGGAAATACATCATCCAGATACTTACGGACAGGTCTTGCAAAATGAGGAGGGGGACCGTCTTGTTGAAACCTATTCGGGACATCAGCTTTGAGCGGATTGGGAAACAAAACAGCTTAATCAGGAATTAGCTCTTCCTTCAAGAATTCGAAATATCCTGCCCCATTGAGATTTCCTTGAAAGAAAATTTATCCTATAACTCGATCACCAATAATTCCTGCCCAAACATTGACTTTCTCTGGATATTGAGTGTGGCCTTCCCTCATCCAGTGTGGGTTGTTGTCTGCCCAGTAACGACAGTTTTGACCATTTAGCTCACCTTTTAACATAAACGTTGACAGGATATTTTCTATGCTTGGAACATTTCTATCCAGTAGATCCATCATTTTGTTCACAAAACTGGAGTCTTCTATCCGGATCATCTTCTAAAAGTTTATAGACAATTGTCATTTTATAAGGATGAAATTTTTGCATCTTCAGAATTCTTGCAACTGAAAATTGACTAATTTCTAGTTCCCTTCCTATCTGACTAGTGGCGACATGAGGATTTTCTTGGACAGAGAGAGAAGTACATTAATTTGGCATCTTCATTGAGCGCATTCTGACAGGGATTATTTGTTTTTTTTAAATGCCCATTTTCCCAAAACTGTTTTTTAATCTTGCTTACGGTACTTTGCGATTTGGATAGTAAATTAGGAAACTTCCCTCTGAATAAACGAATAACTTCATTTTGTGTTTTTGTTCTATCTCCACAGCCAATCATTATTAAAATTTTATCTTGTGGGTTTCAGTTAAGTACGGGATTTTGGTCGATTTCTTAATAAATGGTGTTTTTTTACTAAACGACAAACTAATAGTCTTTTCGATCAATACGATACTACTCTCCTTATTTGTTTTCATTAACTTTTTTTATAAGATTGTGATAAGAGGTCAATCCAGTTTGACAAAAAATGTCAAATGAATACCTTCTGATACGCGATTTTTAAACTTTATGAAAATTGTATTGACTTGAATCAGATTTCTTGATTTTTCGAATTAGTTACTAAATTTGTAAATATCTTTTAAAAGACAAGGAATAAAAAATTGAAATTTGGTACGGGTGTGTGATATACCTTTTAAAAATAGCCAAGAAAAAAATAGGGTTGTCGATGACGTCATATTTGAAATTTGGGACATGCTGTATAAAATTTTTCTACCTCAAAAGGAGCGAAAATTAAAATATTAATCGACATGTCCAAGCATATTTCCGAAAAAAACTGTCTTTGATTTACTGAATTTATTTCAAGTTACAGACTAGCACTGTAGAAGAAAGTAGTGGCCGTGACAATAGTGAACGGAATCGGGTGTCATATCAACTAGTAATGTGAAAATTTTGAAAAGATTCTCGAAATTTCTAAATAATAACTTTAGCTTCTTTTTGTAAGTTCGAAATTGAAGTAAAATTTTCGGGATTAAAGAACTTTGAAAACATTCGAATCGAAGTTGAAATTTCGAGAAAAAATCGAAATCTCGAAATTGAAAAAATTCAAATCGGCATTTCGACAAAAAGTATTCTAAACAGTCTCCAAATTTTAAGTCGAAAGTCGAAATTTGGAGAAAAAAATTGGACTATATACTCGAAATTTTGATATATGTAAAAAACCTTGGAAAACTAACTAGTTTCCCTACAAGTTTCCTCCTATGGTTCTTATTCAAGTAATAGCGATTGTTGGATGACATTGTGCAAAAGCCTGACGTTACATGTCTTTTATGTAAATAAATAAATTGCACACAAAAGACCACCAAGGAATATGTATATTTATAGATCATAATTCACATCATATTGACCATATTGACCTTCAGAAGCGAACTACTGAAAAGAAAATCCATTTAAAACCTTATTATTTATTGAAACGTCTTATGCGTGGGCGTATACCATGTACACAACAATAACTTTGATCCGATCATATTTACGTAAACGATCTACAGCCCTTTTGTGGTGAGCGAGATAATCATTAAGAATTACATAGAATATTATTCACTTAGCCAACTAAATAGCTAATCTAGGTCAAACCATAACCTCATACAGCCAAAGGTCGACTAATGCAGCAACAAAAGTTTGCATAATTTGCTCCAAATCTTTATTTAGGGGTAGAAAGATTGACCGAGTGATACGTTACTAAAAAAATTTACATCTAGGTTAATAGGTTTCGGGCTTAATTGAAAATAACAGGTGGTAAAAATTCCCTCGACGTATACTAACGATTATTTATGTTTAGGGTGCACGGTTTTTTTTATTGTAAATAATCCAGGTTATCAATAACTTATGGTCCCTTTTTCTCATAAAATATTTGATTTGTTTCAGAAGTGGGAGAGGGAAAATTCCGATCTTCCACCCCATCTGAGGAGAAAGCCACCGATTAGGCCCGATAAAGCCGCATCGACCGAAGAATGGAATCAATTGGCTTGGGAGGCTTCGCAGGTACTTTATTTGTCTGTCTGTTTGTCCGTTTTCCACGGTTTAATTACTGAAGCGATCTTAACGAAAAGTTATACAGTGTGAAACAGCCAAATGGAATACAATATCTCATTTATTGTACATATTTATGAAAAATCCAGAGACACGTTAATTTTAGATTATAAAATGACGTTCTTCAACGTAAAAATTTCATCCCTAGATACAACCTTCTTCGAGTGATAGTTGTAACTCCTAAATTCTTAAACCTAAAGTAGGGGCTTGTTATATTTCATTTGAAAGGTCTTTTCATCCTCTATTCATAAATATTGTTACGGGCTTATCGGTTCGAATTGATTTTTAACACGTGAATTGAATAATACCCACTTTATTACCAAACTAAACTCGGAACACTACAACTGAAGAATGAAATCCTTATTTACTTCTAACTACTAACTCACTAATTACACCTGACTGACTCTAACTGACTCGAGGAAAAGGCGACCGCCTTATATAGTTTTGGCTCCCAGGTTCTAGAAAAATTTCGCAGATAAGGCTTATCGTTTGCCGAAATTTCTGCTTATCTTATCTGCCGTTTACTTCGTTATCGCGGCCGCTTTCCCCTTATCAGATCTTTTTAGAAAATTTTCTTACGTACTAAATTCTATAATTTACATTTCGTTACAATATGATGGTTTCAGTATTTATTTCAAAAATTAACTGTAAAAAAACTTCCATTTTCAGCAACAAAATATAAATCTTTCGTTTAATAAAATAAAAAACCAACCATACTGAACGTGGGAGATGTTCAAAATGAGCACCTCCAAGATTTTGGCAGCATCCTAATCGTGAATAAAAATGTCCCCTGACATTATTCAACATCTCTGGTGTCACTGACGCAATCGCAAGCGTTATTCTTGTTCGTAAGTCAGCTGCGTCGCAGGGTTTGGTTTTATACACTGTACTTTTCACATAACCCCATAAAAAAAGTCCAGGGACGTCAGGTCTGATGATCGTGGTGGTCATTTTACTGTACCTCGCCTCCCTATCCACCGATTTGGAAATGGAAAATCGAGATATTGCCTGCCATTGACTTGATAGCGTGGTGGTGCTCCATCTTGCTGGAACCATATTACATTAGCTGGATTTTCTTAAGCTGGATATAAGTTTACCAACGCTGGTACAATGTTGTTTTGAGGGAATGCTAAATAATTATCTCCATTTTAATTTCCATCAATGAAGAATGGCCCAATAATTCCTGCCCAAAGGGTTTAGGGTTCTGTGCATGCAATTCTCTCATATAGTGGGGATTTTCAATAGCCCAATAGCGACAGTTTTGATGATTTACATGACCATGAAGAGTAAAAGTGGAATTATCAGAAAACAATATGTTTTCTATTTGAATTATGTTGTTATCTTATCTTTGCATCATTTGGTCACAAAAATGAGTTCTTCTATCAAAATCGTCTTTACTGAGCTCTTGACATGGTGTCAGTTTATAAGGAGGCATTTTATTTTCTTTCAGTACAAGAATAATCGAGGAATGACTAACGTTCAGTGCTGCAAGCTAATTGACGACTTGAAAAATGTGGATTTTTTTGAAACTCATTCATTATTTTCAATGTAGTATTAGTTAATGCATTGGAGGGATCTTTTTTTAGCTTTCGTACATGTCCATGTTCGTGAAAATACTTCTCGATTTTGCTAATTGTACCTTAGAATATAGGCGGTAAATCAGAAAATTTTTGTTGAAATAGACGAGCTACTTCGGCCTGTGATCTTGCTCTATCTCCATAGCCGACCATTTGTAAAATTATTATTTTATGCATTTCTATTAAATGACTCATATTACATTTTCAAAATGTGCAAAAAGATAACTGAACCACTATACTAACCACTGTTTAATTCTTTCACAGTTTTAGAAAGTTACTGGTATGTTTTCGACAAAAAGTAAAATTGACTATAATAAGGTTGATAAGTTTTTATGTTTCCTTTTTTACAAAATCAAATGAGAGTAACGACATTGTTTTTGGTCCCTTTATAATTATCGAGAACGAACCGGACGAGCTGCTATTAGTTATTATTGTAGAAAATTTTATTTAGTCGATAAATTATTTTTTATTGTTTATTTTTTAAATAAATGTAGCAACCATAACATTTTTGAATAAAGAATGAAAAAACCTGTCAAATGAGGTATACCAGACCTCTACTTCCAATCTAGGGACTGAAACAGTAACTCGAAGGGGGTTGCATCTAGGAATGAAATTTTTTCGATGCAGGATGTCATCTTATAATTTAAAATTGACCTGTCTCGGGATTTTTCATAAATATGTACAGTAACTGAAACATTGAATTTATTCCATTTGGCTGTTCCACACTGTATATATCTTATACTCGAGGGGGACCACAACATAAAAAAAAAGGTTGGAAACTCCTGATCTAATAGTTTAGAGGGTTTGTTAGCTTTTTCTGTAATTAAATACAACCTTTTTCGGATTATAATCAAGTTTTCGAATATTAATACGCGTTTAACCAAATATGTAGAACAGCTGGATAATGTGGGTGGGCATTGGCTTTGGCACTGTCTCTATTAATGTAAACGCTAATTTATTGCGTTTTAGCATTGTTTATGGTCTTCAAAACTAGGTAAGTCGCCTTTCTGGCATTTTTTACTGCTTGCAACACACCCTAATAAAAGTACGTTATGCAGATACACTCGACAAATAACACTTTCTAATGATATCTATTTTTGCCCCAATAATTTTTATTTTATTTTATTAACTTTTATGCAGGCTGAAGCTTAATTTATTGAAAAAAACTGACGATGATGGAAGCCGAGCAAATAATAAAAAAAAACTTTAATCTGGATGGTTCAAAACATCTTAACGAGCTAAACAACTTAAAAATATTCAGATAATTCAGGTCTCTTAAAACCAAACTGAATTTCTGGTCTTGGCCATAATTACTTGTCCTGTTATATTCCTTATGGAAGATGAAGGTTGTCTTCAAATGTGTAGGATGTATGCTTAAGGAGTTACTGAACTCACTATTCGTGTTGTTAGAAAAGTAAACCTGATTTACTTTTTATAAATTTCCCACTTTCATCCATTTTTTTTTAAATTATTTCAACCTGAAGCCGCCTAGTATTTATAAAGTAGGTTCTTGATATCCAATCATCATAAAAATGTATCCTTGAACTTGTGACGATGCCAAAAGAACCATTTTTGGCTGCAATTACAAACACACGATGCTTACTTATTAGAGCTGTGTTCGTTTATCTTTTTAATCTAACTTGCGTGTTGCAAAGCACAAATTAGTGGATATAATTTATCGATTATTTAATGAAAGTACAATAAAAAAAGCACTACAGCAAGCTGTCATTCCTCATGTGTATTTTGAATAGTTTATTACGACTTTATTTGTAAAACGATGCAAAATTTAAATCCTCTTGTAACTTATTGTAACTACGGTTATTTTATTGGATTGTAACAATTTTCCAAGTAATTTAACTTTAGATTTTAAAGAGTTAAGAGACTTTTTTGCATCTTTCCCATGGCGAGAGGTCTGTTTTAACTCAGACAACTCTTCCTCAGCCGCCAAATCCATCACTGAAACTGCCCTGGTGCCCTGACTGGTATGTAATGCTCAATTCCCCACTCCCAAAATAGGTCTGTCTTCAGTAAATCTTGGTTCAGCAAAAAATGTGCTCGGGCTGTCTCCTGCAAAATCGCTGCGATGAAATTTTTGATAGTTTAAAACTGAAAATTCTGCCGTGGAACGGAATTTTTAAATGATTTCAGTTTATTTCAAAGTCAAAGTGTATTGCGCAAATATCTAAATAAAAATTCCTGGTCGATGAAGTTATGACTGACGGTAAAAATTAATAGTTTATGGCTTACAAATTAGTCCGATGTTCGCGATAGCAAATAAAAAATTAAGTACATCAAAATGGAATTATATTGTCGATTAAGGTTATTTAATATTCTAGCGTCAGAGAAGGCTAATTTAGTGTCCTTAACATTGTCATGTGAACTTAAAATAATCCATAGCTATCGATTTGTTCTTTGAAGGCTTCCGTTTATAAAATAATAACAATAACGATGTTAGCAAAGGGGTATTATCTTACTTTCAGACAATAGAGTCCTTCAGAAAAAGTTTATTTACAGCTTCCCAAAAAATTCAAAATGGCATGAACAAAATTTGAATATTAACAACGACGAAAAATGCAAGAAAAAACAGTCAACTGCAAAATGAGAATGACTGAACATTATCAAATTAGATGTGTTATTGCAAGGAAAAAGTCAACTGCAATAAAGATTTCCGAACAGACCCCACAACGCAAAGTTTCATTATTATTCTGACACATTTCAAAGAGTCAATATTCCTATTAAATTATAGATTTCTCCTTTTTAGTCGAAGCTTATTCCTTGCTCGAACTGCGGCAGGACGTTTTTCCCAGACAGACTCCTGGTGCATCAAAGAAGCTGCAAGGACCCCCAGGGCAATGTAAGTAATTACATCTTAACCTAAACCTAGCGAAATATCTACGTTCATGTTCCAGATACGATCTTCAACCGAAGTGACAACCCCGGATAATGTAATGGCCAACAGCAGCAGCAACAGCAGCAAACCATCAAGTCCGCTACCCCCCAGCGTTTTGTGTTATATCTGCGGAAGGAAATTCGGCACGCATTCTATTAAAATCCACGAGAGGCAGTGTCTGAAAAAGTGGCACATCGAGAACGATTCGTTGCCGGCGGATATGAGATCGCCGCCACCAACGAGGAAAGGTGGGCCAATATTTCAATATTTCGATACTTCTATATTTCGATATTTCAATATCGAAATACAAATCTTATCCCCTGAAACCAAAAACCAAACCAAAAACCAAAAGATTAAAAAACACAACAAGGCTGCTCTAACGCGTTTCGATAGCCAAGCTATCATCTTCAGAGAGATACTACTACAGTATCTCTATCGAGAAAGATTAAAAAACCCAACAAGGTTCTTCTAACGCGTTTCGATAGCCAAGCTATCGTCTTCAGAGAGATGCTACTACAGTATCTCTATCGAGAAAGATTAAAAAACACAACAAGGTTCTTCTAACGCGTTTCGATAGCCAAGCTATCGTCTTCAGAGAGATAGTACTACAGTATCTCTATCGAAACGGTTAGAGCAACCTTGTTGTGTTTTTAAATCTTTCTTGGTTTCAAGGGACAAGATTTGTATTTTGATTTTAGAAGATCACCAAGGACCAGTCCGTTCCACTAAAATTATCGATATTTCAATAAGCATGATATCTGGGAATATTTCAGGCCGTGTCGTGGAAGAAAAAGTCCCCGTTGAAAATGCCACGTCGTTGAATCCTCCAACTTTGCATCCCCCAACTGAAGAGAGAGCGCCTAATCCAAAGTCCCCGTTGTTCCCTTGCTATCTATGCGGAAGGATGTTTTCTGTAAATTCTATTTATATACACGAGCCCCAGTGCCTTAAAATGTGGCGGATTGAAAACGATAAGCTGCCACCTAGTAAAAGGAGAAAGGAACCTCTGAAACCAGATATCAAATTTACACGTAAGTAGTACTTTTGCTACAGATTATTGCTTATTGCTTCTTTCCTTACTGATCCATGTTCCATGAGATGTATAGGCACCTGAATCTTGTAGATCATTTCACAGCGGTATCTGCGTCAGAAATTTAAATATTGTAACAAAAAATAATTATAAAGTTTAGTTGAAAATTTTCTAGAAAATGTGATAAGGGGAAGCGGCCGCGATTATAAATCAAATGGCAGATAAGCGCTCCAGAAATGTTGACAAACGATAAGCCTTATCTGCTGCATTCTTCAAGAACCCGAACAGGGACCTATATAGGGCAGTTGCTTTTTGCTTACAGTTGGTCAGAAGTTAATGAATAAGTTGGTTAATCAAACAGTGTTAGTGAATTACAATTGTTGTATTCCGGAATCAGTGGTTACAATTCACCAAGTGTCATTCGAACCGATAACGCGCAACAATATATACCTTTTCTGATTTAAGATCCAAATTTAAGAAGACGGGAGAAACGGAATTAAAATTTAAAAATCAGAACATCTACAGAAGTCTATATTTCGAATTTAAAGTCAAAATTTTAAAGAAAAAGTAACAGCCGAAAGTGTAAACTTTATTTTGAAATTTAGACTTAATAGTCTTCTATGGAAATATGGAAGGTATGGAGATATCGGGTTTTAATACCGAAATATCAACGTTTTTTCTCGAGATTTCAAATTTGATTCAAATGTTTCCAAGGCTTTTTAATTTCGAAAGTTTTACTTCAAACTTGAAATTTCAACAATAACTTTCTTAGTCTTCATCAAGAAATTTCAAATTCTTTTCAAAACGTTGACATTTTTTTTGATTTTAATGTCGACACTCCAACATTAAGCTCGATGTTTTTAATTTGTTTATAAAGTTTTTGAGACGGTGTTTCCACAATTCGACTTAACATTTTAAGAATGCAAACAATTTAAATTAAACGAAATCTCTACAAAACTTAACTGATAAAAGGTTACCTAAATTGTCAATAAATTGTTTAAATACTGGTGACGATAGATGACGATATAGCTTCAGTTAAATTGGGCCCTAACGTACTGGCAGCCAAAGACCACTGAAGAAATGGACAACTGAACATTTTGAAGGAATCCTTCATGTTAAGAATCGTCTACAAAAATGCTTAATGCGGTGACGACATCAACCGTTTTCTTGACACTCAAGAACGTCCCACTAACAATAAGTGGAAGCTTTCTCAAACACAGAAATGCTGATGTTATTTTCCAGCAGAATAACCAAATCTACACAAACAACTTGCCCACGCAAATCTAACCAAAGATCTCCAAAACTCCTCAAGATCTCCAAAAACTTAATTTTCAAATTTTCTAGAGACTTCTAAAGCCTTCTAAAGACCTCCAAAGTCTTCTAAATACTTCTGAAGTCTTCTAAGCACCTCTAAAGACTTCTAAAGTTTTCTAAAGACTCTTTATTTTAAAAATTGAAATACAGAACTTGTCCCCTGAAACCAAGAAAGATTAAAAAACCTAACAAAAGTTGCTCTAACGCGTTTCGACAGCCAAGCTGTCATTTTCAGAGAGATACTTTTAAAATAAATCAATATTTAAAAAACTCCTTAGAATCTCCAAAAACTTAATTTTCAAATTTTGTAAAGACTTTTAAGGTCTTCTAAAGACTTCTACGGTCTTCTAAAGACTTCGAAAGTTTTCTAAAGATATTTAAAGTCTTCTAAAGACTTTCAGAGTCTTCTAAAGACTTTCAAAGTCTTCTAAAGATTTCTAAAAGATTCTAAAACTCTTTATTTTAACACAAATCAATATTTAAAAAGAAAGCAAACAACTAAAATAAATTCGAACATTTTGACAGTAACACTTCTTATATTTTTGTGAATTACTGGTTGCATACTATTGAACATAAAAATTTGTAAAATAGATGAAAAATGAACTTAAATTATTTATTTTTTAACTAAAATGCAAAAACGATTTGTTCAAACAAATCTAACCAAAGATCTCCGAAGCTTCTTAAGATCTTCAAACGCCTAATTCACAAATCTTCTAAAGACTTATAAAATTTTTTAAAGATTACTTTTAAAGATTTCCAAAGTCTTCTAAAGACTTTCAAAGTCTTCTGAAGACTTTCAAAGTCTTCTAAAGACTTCCAAAATCTTCTAAAGACTTCCAAAGTTTTCTAAAGACTTCTAAAAGTAAAAAAAAAGTACAAGATTCCTAAAGTGTTCTAAAGACCTCTAAACATTGTACAATCGATGAAAAATGAACTCAAAAGTGCATTTGGTGCCTAACAAACTTTTAAATTTTACTTGGAATCTTGATTATAAATGGCTTCGAAAGTCTTCTAAAGACTTCCAAAGTCTTCTTAAGACTTCTAAAAGTTTCTGAAACTCTTTATTTTAAAACAAATCAATATTCAAAAAAACAAAGAACTAAAATAAATTCGAACATTTTGACAGTAACATTTCTTATATTTTTGTGAATTACTGGTTACATACTATTGAACATAAAAATTTGTAAAATAGATGAAAAATGAACTTAAATTATTTATTTTTTAACTAAAATGCATTTGGCACGCGACAAACTTTTAAGTTTTTCTTGGAACTATGATTATAAATGGTAGCTTCCACCAAAAGATGACCAAACGCAGAAAAGCCAATGAAATCTACAAAAACGATTTGTCCAAATCTAACCAAAGATCTCCAAAGCTTCTTAAGATTTTCAAAAGCTTAA
Organism: Dastarcus helophoroides; assembly: GCA_028583605.1. Lineage (NCBI taxonomy): Eukaryota > Metazoa > Arthropoda > Insecta > Coleoptera > Bothrideridae > Dastarcus > Dastarcus helophoroides. The sequence continues at coordinate 22,726,313 of CM053337.1, read as the reverse complement.
TTCTCAAATCTTCTAAAGTTTTCTAAATACTACTTCTAAAGACTTCCAAAGCCTTCTAAAGACTTCCAAAGTCTTCTAAAGACTTCCAAAAATAAAAAAAAAAGTAAGAGATTTCTAAAGTGTTCCAAAGACCTCTAAACATTGTAAAATAGATGAAAAATGAACTCAAACTATTTATCTTCTAAAATCTTCTTAAGACTTCTAAAGTGTTCTAAAGACCTCTAAAGACTTCTAAAGGCTTCTAAAGTCTCTTTATTTTAAAACCAATCAATATTAAAAAAACAACTAAAATAAAATCGACCATTTTGGCACACACCATTGAACATTAAAATTTGTAAAATAGATGAAAAATGAACTCAAATTATTTATTTTTTGACTAAAGTGCATTTGGCATGTGACAAACTTTGAAGTTTTTCTTGGAATTTTGATTATAAATGGTAGCTTCCACCAAAATACGACCAAACACAGAAAATGCAATTAAATCTAAAAAAAAACGATTTGTCCAAACAAATCTAACCAAGGATCTCCAAAAACTCCTTAAAATCTCCAAAAACTTAATTCTCAAATCTTCTTAAGACTTCTAAAGTCTTCTAGAGACTTATAAAAACTTGTACAGACTTCTAAAGTCTTCTAAAGACTTCCAAAGTCTTCTAAAGACTCCCTAAAGTGATCTAAAGACTTCTAAAGGTTTCTAAAGTCTCTTCATTTTGAAACAAACCAATATTTAAAAAGGCCAATAGGACTCCAAACTTAATTCAAACTTCTAAAGGTTTTCTAAGGTCTTCTAAAACTCAAAAATCTTCTAAAGACTTAGAATCTCTAAAGACTTCAAGTATTCTTAAGACTTCTAAAGTTTCTAAAGTCTTCATTTAAAACAATCAATATTAAAAACAAAAAAAGCTAAATAAATTCAACATGTTTACAGTAAGACTTCTTAAAGTTTTCTAATTCTTTTTTGCATCAACTATTAACATAAAAATTGTAAAAATAAATAAATAACTTTAAATATTTATTTTTTAACTAAAATTAGATTTGGCACTGACAAAACTTTTAATTTTCTTGAAACTTTGATTATTAAAAATGTAGTTTCCACAAATAAGTTTTCTAAACAAGATAAAGCCAATGAAATCTTACAAAAACGATTTGTCCAAACAAATCTAACCAAAGATCTCCGAAGCTTCTAGATTTCAAAAGCTTAATTCTCAAATCTTCTAACTTCTAAAAACTGCATAAAATCCAAAGTCTTCTAAAGACTCCTAAAGTGTTCCAAAGACCTCTAAAGACTTCTAAAGTCTTCTAAAGGCTTCTAAAGTCTCTTTATTTTCAAACAAATCAATATTCAAAAAAAAACAAGCAACTAAAATAGATTCGAACATTTTGACAGCAACATTTCTTATACTTTTATGAATCACTGGTTGCATATCATTAAACATAAAAATTTGTAAAATAGATGAAAAATGAAATAAAATTATTTATTTTTTGACTAAAATGCATTTGGCGCGTAACAAACTTTGAAGTTTTTCTTGGAATTTTGATTATAAATGGTAGCCTTCCGCCAAAAGACGACCAAACACAGAAAATACAATTAAATCCAAAAAACAATTTGTCTAAACAAATCTAACCAAAGATCTTCCAAAACTCCTTAAAATCTCTAAAGTCTTCTAAAGACTTCTAAAGTCTTCTACAGACTTCTAAAGGTTTCTACAGACTTCTAAAGTCTTCTAAAGACTTCCAAAGTCTTCTAAAGACTCTTAAAGTGTTCTAAAGGTTTCTAAGGTATCTTTATTTTAAAACAAATCAATATTAAAAAAACGCAAACAACTAAAATCAATTTGAACATTTTGACAGTAACACGTCTTATATTTTTGTGAATTACGGGTTGCATACCATTGAACATAAAACAGCGTAAAATAGATAAAAATGAACTTAAATTATTTATCTTTTGATTAAAGTGCTTTTGGCGCGTGACAAACTTTGAAGATTTTCTTGGAATCTTGATTATAAGTGGTAGCTTCCGCCAAAAGGCGACCAAGCACAGAAAATCCAATAAAATCTATAAACTTGTACTAACAAATCCAATCAAAGATATTCTAAACTCCTTAAGATCTCCAAAAACTTAGTTCTCAGATCTTCTATAGACTTATAAAGCCTTTTAAAGACTTCCTAAGTCTTCTAAATACTCCTAAAGTCTCTTAAAGGCTTCTTAAGTTTTCTAATGACTTCTAAAGCTTTCTAAAGTCTTCTAAACTCTTCCAAAGACTTTACTTTTAAATAAATCATTATTCAAAAAAATTCATTAGGATCTCCAAAAACTTAATTCTCAAATCTTCTAAAGACTTCTAAGGCCTTCTAAAGACTTCGAAAGTCTTCTGAAGATTTCAGAAGTCTCCTAAAGACTTTTAAAAGTTTCTAAACCTCTTTATTTTAAAACAAATCGATATTCAAAATAAAAGCAAACAACTAAAATAAATTCGAACATTTTGACAGTAACACTTCTTATATTTTTGTTAATTACCATACCATTGGACATAAAAATCTGTAAAATAGATGAAAAACGAAATTAAATTATTTATTTTTTGACTAAAGTGCATTTGGCACGTGACAAACTTTGAAGTTTTTCTTGGAATTTTGATTATAAATGGTAGCTTTCACCAAAAGACGACCAAACACAGAAAATTCAATTAAATCTAAAAAAAAACGATTTGTCCAAACAAATCTAACCAAAGATCTCCCAAACTTCTTAAGATTTCAAAAGCTTAATTCCCAAATCTTCTAAAGACTTATAAAGTCTTCTAAAGATTTCCAAAATCTTCTAAGGACTTCCAAAGTCTTCTAAAGACTCCTAAAGTGTTCCAAAGACCTCTAAAGACTTCTAAAGTCTTCTAAAGGCTTCTAAAGTCTCTTTATTTTCAAACAAATCAATATTCAAAAAAAAACAAGCAACTAAAATAGATTCGAACATTTTGACAGCAACATTTCTTATACTTTTATGAATCACTGGTTGCATATCATTGAACATAAAACATTGTAAAATAGATGAAAAATGAACTCAAATTACTTATCTTTTAACTAAAGTGCATTTGGCACGTGACAAATTTTGAAGTTTTCATTGGAATTTCGACTATAAATGATAGCTTCCGCCAAGAGGCGATGAAACACAGAAAATCCAATGTTATTTTGAAGTAGAATAACCAAATCTACAAAAATGACTTGCTCAACTAAATCTAACCAAAGATCACCAAATTTCCTAAAGAGCTTCAAAAACTCAATTCTCAAATCTTCTAAAGGGTTCTAAAAAATTCTAAAGACTTCTAAAGTCTTCAAGGACTTCTAGTGACTTCTTAAATACTTTTAAGAACTTCTAAAATGTTCTAAAGACTTGTAAAGACTGCCTATTTTAAAACGAATAAATATCCAAAAAAAAAGCAAACAACTAATATAAATTCAAAAATTTTGACAGTAACACTTCTTACATTTTTGTAAATTAAGGTTGCATACCACTGAACATAAAAATTTGTAAAATAAATAAAAAATGAATTTCAATTTTGACCAAAGTGCATTTAGCACGTCGAAATTTTTCTTGAAATTTCGACTGTAAATGGTAGCTTCCGCTTAGAGACGACCAAATCCAGAAAATCCAAGGTTATTTTTCCGCAGAATAATCAAATCTACAAAAATGACTTGCCCAAGCAAATCTAACCAAAGTTTCCCAAAATTCATAAAGATCTCCGAAAACTGCATCCTCGAATCTTCTAAAGAGTTCTAAAGAGTTCGAAAGACTTCTTAAGTTTTCTAAAGTTTTCCAAGTACTTTTAATGACTTCTTAAATACTTTTAAAGACTTCTACAATGTTTTTAAGACTTATAAAAACTCCAAATTTTAAAACGAATAAATATGAAAAAAAAAGCAAACAAATAATATAAATTCGAAAATTTTGACAGTAATACTTCTTACATTTTTGTGAATTACGGTTGCATCCCACTGAACATAAAAATTTGTAAAATTAAAGAAAAATGAATTTTAATTATTTATTTTTTGACCAAAGTGTAATTAGCACGTGGCAAACTTCGAAGTTTTTCTTGAAATTTCGACTATAAATGATAGCTTTCGCTAAGAGGCGACCAAACACAAAAAATCCAAGATTATTTTCGAGCAGAATAACCAAATGCACAAAATGACTTGCCCAAGCAAATCTAACCAAAGTTTCGCAAAACTCCTAAAGGTCTCCGAAAACTCCATCCTCGAATCTTCTTAAGAGTTCTACAAACTTTTAAAATCTTCTAAAGATGTCCTAAGTCTTTTAAAGATTTCTAAAGTCTTCTAAAGATTTCTAAAGTCTTCTGAAGACTTTCAAAGACTTCTAAAGATTTGAAACTTTAAAGAATTCTGAAGTTTTGTTCAATTTTAAAACGAATCAATATCTAAAAAAACAAGCAACTAAAATAAATTCGCAAATTTTTGACTGCTTTACTTTATACATTTTTGTGAATTACTGATGGCATACCGTTGAAGATTAAAGTTTCTAAAATAGATGAAAATCGAAAATAAATTGACGACTTTTTGCAGAATAGAACTAATTCCAAAATTTAATTATTGATAAATCGATACTCAAAATTTGACATTAATTTATAAATTACTAGTAAAAATAAAAACATATTGACCAATACATATTTTGACTTAAATTATGTATTTTATCGTATCATTGAAAATTAGGTGTCCTTAAAATTAAATTTTTATTGGTATTTATTAACCTCATAATATTTAGCAGCTTCATAATAACTTAGTAGCACATAATACGTTAGTTTCAATTATAATATGTTAGTTACCTAACATAATACCCTAAAATTTATTTGAAAAGTTTGTTGATTTTTTTATGTCATCGTTGTCAATGATACGATAAAGCTTTGAATGCAACTCGATTATTAGCGATTTAAACAATCTCGGATGTCCTTCGATTATTATAAATCGCATAATAATCTCGTTATATTATTAGTTACATTTTTACTTTGTCAAAACTAACATATCTACTGCAATTTTACATTTTTGTGGGTTGGTTCTTTCTTGCAAAATAAAATTGTGTACATTACTCTATAAAAGAAAAAATCATTATTCTTTCTACAATTTCAATCTTGAAATTGAACTCAATGTTTAAAAAACTATCTGCACCTGGATTTGAGACAGTTTATTAATTAAAATAATATCGATCCCGGGATTCTTGAATAGTTGACATTGTTTTGACTCAAGGGCCAGGTTACTGACCTTTTAAATCTGATAATGTAATACACGCAATTCGATTCTTGTAAACAAATATGACCACGTTTCATTTTGGAGACTTCTGAAGGTAAAGATATGACAGCAGATAGCCACATCTATTTCCGCAAAATTTGTGACATTTTTATTGACTTATAATTTTTTTATGGATGATTCTCTACTAACTGGAAAATTCTGTATAAAATGCTGTTTGAACATTATTTTTTACATCGTAAAGTAAGGTGCATATAGGTTGCAAAAATGGAAATATTTTTAAATTCGTATTAACGTTCCATTCGACCAAAACTAGTCTAGGGTTCCGAGTCCCATAAATAATATTTGGTGCCCTTTTTCAAAATGACAGGGGACTGTTTTTTAAACACATGGGACAAGTTTCAACAATATAGTCGCCAAATTGGTGCGGATTTTAGATTTTCATTTTTTATCTGCTTGGAATTTATATTTCCAAAATTAGATTATTCTTATTGTAATATTTTAGGCCTTCTTTGAAAGAGTATAATTTTCATTGTCAAACATACTAAGGGACTGTTTTTGAATATAATTTGGATGCCAAAAAGGAAAAAATGTACGAACAGTAGTCTCTCGCAACTTAACAGTGAGTCAGATAAAAAGTTCTTTGATCTTGCACAAAAATCCTAGCAAAAATACCGAAATTCTATCATAAAAAACATGTGGACAACGCTTTTCCAATTTTTCAATTATTTTACTTATGACTTTGTAGAATCTACAGCTCCCAAATGTTCTACATGTAAAAGGAAAATAGGAAAGTTGCAAATTCATAATATGCAATTATTAAGGGGCGAGGCGACGTAAGAAACTACCGTAATTTTAGTTCGATTCTGCAATCACGATAAGACATCTCAAGTGGCAATCGAAAATACAAAGTAAACTGGAAGCCAGCCGGAATCGATTAGGAGTTTCTTGAACCCGGAAAATACACCCTCAATTACAGGGAATTTTGTCCTCATGCATTATTAATTTTTTTGATAAATTCTCACCCAACTAATCCTAGATTTGGTAAGTTAATCCGTCAAGTTCGAATGGCATAAACAGATTCAGACACCTTAATCTGATTTTTAAAAAATCCCGAAATGTTTACATTAAGAAGACACGTCTTAGATAAGGTGTTTATTCCAACGTGTTTGATTTAATTGTTAATCATTTTTCACCAAAACAATAAGAAATCGTTAAATACTTATTGGAAATATTAATTAATTGTCGTGTAAATGTTATAAAAACAGAGCAGTAAATTATGATTAAATATAAAAACTGGGAGCATTATTAAAATAATTTAAAACAATTTCAATATAAATAAAGATGAACTAGTGTTTCATAAGTTTTTTGAACCTGACGACGTTTTTATTAATTTTTTACTCTGGTCGCTATCAACAGAATGTTATTATAAATATAGCAGACGACAAGTGTCATCAAGTGCCCTACAAATTAAAAATACACCGAACAGAACCCCGTCTGATAAGTTAACAGATAACATAAATATTATTTACATGGAAAAAACCTCGCTAATGATGTATGTATTATGTATGTATCTTGGATTCCCAGAGGAACTGCGTCCTGCTGAATGGAAACTGCCACAGGTCGAGCTTAGATGGTTTCTGAACTCAGCTTTAATACATTTCGAGAAAAAGGTTCCGAGATTGAATTCAAAATTTTGAAATCCAAGAAACTGCTTCAAATGCTCCTAAATTAACACTCAATCCATTTTATATGTAAATAAATGATTTGTCAGCGACACGACGGCAGAGTCATCAACTGATCTTGTCTTTCGTGTCATCTAACAACCTTATCGTCGTTCTTTTAATGCAGGGGTTGGCAAACCGCGGCTCGAGAGCGGCATGCGGCTCTTTTAAAAGAAAAATGCGGCCATTTAATTCCCCTAAAAAAATAAATAAATAAAAGCTAGGGTGGACAGACACGCAGACACTCATTAAACAAGTGACCTACACAAGTCGAAATTTCCAAAAATTCTAGGAATTTTTACGTTTACATTAAATTTTAACAAAAAATTATGATTTCAAGAAGTATTTTCCGAAATTTTTGATTGATTTATATTAACATTTTGAAAAAAACACAATTTCAAATTTATAAAAGATCAAAAAGACCAACTTGGGGAGTCCAAATGTATAAAAAATATTTTTTCATGATTTTTATTTTTTTATTTGTAACTTTTCTGCAACCTTAAGATTTCGTGAATTACTTTTCGTGAGAAAAAAAATCTAAATTTACAGGAACGGCAAATATCAAAATTCGAAATAAGAGCTGAAATTTCCAAAAAATTCCAATTTTGAGAAAAAGAGATTTCGAAAAAATTGAGAAAAAGAAAGCGACTTCGAAAAAATTGAGAAAAAGAAAGCGACTTCGAAAAAATTGAGAAAAAGGAAGAGATTTCAAAAAAATTGAGAAAAAGGGAGAGATTTTGAAAAATATGAATTTATCAAAAGTTCTCAATAAAAGGTAAAATCTTAGGAAAAAAAAACGTAAATGTTCGATAATAGATTGAAACCCAGGACAAATTAAAACCTGAAATTTTTAGACAATTTTGAATTTTTAGAAATATGGAAAAGTTTTGAATTGTAAAAATTAACTGGAAGCTTAGAAAAAATTCTCGATCTCTAAAAAAGTCGAAGTTTTTCAGTGAAGAAGAAAAAAGTCTAATTTTAGAAAGAATTTCATGGATTAGTTTAGAACAGCTCGAAATTTCGAAAAAAATTGCAATTTTCCAGGAAAAGCTAAATTTTCAGAAAAAATTTGCAATTTCGAGAACAAGACGAATTAAAAAAAACTCCAAATTTTCAGATAAACTCGAGTTTTGAGAAAATTGGTAAAATAATTTCAAGAGAAAATTCTAAGAAAATTTCGAGAAGTATTGAACTTTAAAAAAAGGTCAAAATTTTCCAGAAAAAGCCAAATTTTGAGAAAAAGAAAGAGATTTCGAAAAAATTGGGAAAATGAAGAAATTAAAAAAATGAATTTGTCCAATTCGGAAAAAGGGGGAAATTTCGAAAAAAATTATATCCAAAGTTCTCAGAAAAGGCAAAATTTTAGAAAAAAAATGTCGAATTTCGTCAATAGATTGAAACCCAAAACAAATTTAAAAACCTGAAATCTGTAGACAATTTTGAATTTTTTGAAAAATTGCAAAATTTCAAAAGGAGAAATTATAAAAATAAACTGGAAGCTAAAAAAAAGTTGAAATTTAAAAAAGTCGAAGTCGAATTTTTGATGATAAGGAAACTTTTAGAAAAAAGCAGATTTGACGAAGAAAAGTCAAGATTTCGATAAAAAGACGAATTTCAAGCAGAGAGTTGAAACTTTCAGAAATATAAAATCAAGCTTTCGAAATAAAAGCAAACTCCTAGAAACCAGTCGAAATTTCTGGAGAATTGAACTCTCCAAGGTTGAAATTTTCATAAAAATCCAAATGTTAGTCAATTTTGAGAAAATTGGTAAAATATTTTTAAAAGAAAATTCCAAAAAAATTGTGAGAAGTGATAAACATTAAAAAAAATCAAAATTGCCCAGAAAAAGCCGAATTTTGAGAAAGAGAAAGAGATTTCGAAAAACAATATTGATAAAAAAGAAGAAATAAAAAAAAATGATTTGCCTAATTGGAAAAAAGGGAGAAATTACGAAAAAAATGGATTTATCGAAAGTTCTCAAAAAAAGGCAAAATTTTAGAAAAAAAATGTCGAATTTTGTCAATAGATTGAAACCCAAAACAAATTTAAAAACCTGAAATATGTAGACAATTTTGAATTTTTTTAAAAATTGCAAAATTTCGAAAAGAGAAATTATAAGAATAAGCTGGAAGCTTAGAAAAAAATGTTGAAATTTAAAAAGTCGAAGTCTTTCAGAGAAGGAAAAACTCAAATTTTAGGAAACATTTCAAGGACAAAGTCTAAATTTTAAGAAAAGCTCGAAACTTCGACAAAAAATTTACAATTTTGCAGAGAAAGTTAAATTTTGAGAATAAATTTGAAATTTCGAAAGCAAAGGATTCAAAAAAATCCAAATTTCCAGATAAATTCGAATTTTGAGAAAATTTGTAAAATGATTTAGAAACAAAATTTTTAAAAAAATTCGAGAAGTGTTTAACTTTAAAAAGAGATTAAAATTTTCTAGAAAAAGGAAGAGATTTCGAAAAAAAAATGGGTAAAAATGAAGTGATAAAAAAAATGATTTGCCTAATTGGAAAAAAGGGAGAAATTACGAGGAAAAATGGATTTATCGAAAGTTCTCAAAAAAAGGCAAAATTTTAGAAAAAAATGTCGAATTTCGTCAATAGATTGAAACCCAAAACAAATTTAAAAACCTGAAATCTGTAGACAATTTTGAATTTTTTGAAAAATTGCAAAATTTCAAAAAGAGAAATTATAAGAATAAACTGGAAGCTTAGAAAAAAATGTTGAAATTTATAAAAAGTCGAAGTCTTTCAAAGAAGAAGGAAAAACTCAAATTTTAGGAAACATTTCAAGGACAAAGTCTAAATTTTAAGAAAAACTCGAAACTTCGACAAAAAATTTACAATTTTGCAGAGAAAGTTAAATTTTGAGAATAAATTTGAAATTTCGAAAGCAAGAGGATTAAAAAAAATCCAAATTTTCAGATAAATTCGAATTTTGAGAAAATTTGTAAAATGATTTCGAAAGAAAATTTCAAAAAATTTCGAGAAGTGTTTAACTTTAAAAAAAGATCAAAATTTCCCAGAAAAAGCCGAATTTTGAGAAAAAGGAAGAGATTTCGAAAAAAAATTGGGCAAAAATGAAGAGATAAAAAAATGAATTGCCTAATTGGAAAAAAGGGAGAAATTACGAAAAAAATGGATTTATCGAAAGTTCTTAAAAAAGGCAAAATTTTAGTAAAAAAATGTCGAATTTCGTCAATAGATTGAAACCCAAAACAAATTTAAAAACCTGAAATCTGTAGACAATTTTGAATTTTTTGAAAAATTACAAAATTTCGAAAAGAGAAATTATAAGAATAAACTGGAAGCTTAGAAAAAAATGTTGAAATTTAAAAAAGTCGAAGTCTTTCAAAGAAGAAGGAAAAACTCAAATTTTAGGAAAACATTTCAAGGACAAAGTCTAAATTTTAAGAAAAGCTCGAAACTTCGACAAAAAATTTACAATTTTGCAGAGAAAGTTAAATTTTGAGAATAAATTTGAAATTTCGAAAGCAAGAGGATTAAAAAAAATCCAAATTTTCAGATAAATTCGAATTTTGAGAAAATTTGTAAAATGATTTCGAAAGAAAATTTCAAAAAATTTCGAGAAGTGTTTAACTTTAAAAAAAGATCAAAATTTCCCAGAAAAAGCCGAATTTTGAGAAAAAGGAAGAGATTTCGAAAAAAAATTGGGTAAAAATGAAGAGATAAAAAAATGAATTGCCTAATTGGAAAAAAGGGAGAAATTACGAGAAAAATGGATTTATCGAAAGTTCTCAAAAAAGGCTAAAATTTTAGAAAAAAATGTCGAATTTCGTCAATAGATTGAAACCCAAAACAAATTTAAAAACCTGAAATCTGTAGACAATTTTGAATTTTTTGAAAAATTGCAAAATTTCAAAAAGAGAAATTATAAGAATAAACTGGAAGCTTAGAAAAAATGTTGAAATTTAAAAAAGTCGAAGTCTTTCAAAGAAGAAGGAAAAACTCAAATTTTAGGAAACATTTCAAGGACAAAGTCTAAATTTTAAGAAAAGCTCGAAACTTCGACAAAAAATTTACAATTTTGCAGAGAAAGTTAAATTTTGAGAATAAATTTGAAATTTCGAAAGCAAGAAGATTTTAAAAAATCCAAATTTTCAGATAAATTCAAATTTTGAGAAAATTTGTAAAATGATTTCGAAAGAAAATTTCAAAAAATTTCGAGAAGTGTAACTTTAAAAAAGATCAAAATTTCCCAAAAAAAGCCGAATTTTGAGAAAAAAGAAGAGATTTCGAAAAAAAATGGGTAAAAATGAAGAGATAAAAAAAATGAATTGTCTAATTGGAAAAAAGGGAGAAATTACGAAAAAAGTGGATTTATCGAAAGTTCTCAAAAAAAGGTAAAATTTTATAAAAAAATGTCGAATTTCGTCAATAGATTGAAATCCAAAACAAATTTAAAAACCTGAAATCTGTAGACAATTTTGAATTTTTTGAAAAATTGCTAAATTTCAAAAAGAGAAATTATAAGAATAAACTGGAAGCTTAGAAAAAAATGTTGAAATTTAAAAAAGACGCAGTCTTTCAAAGAAGAAGGAAAAACTCAAATTTTAGGAAACATTTCAAGGACAAAGTCTAAATTTTAAGAAAAGCTCGAAACTTCGACAAAAAATTTACAATTTTGCAGAGAAAGTTAAATTTTGAGAATAAATTTGAAATTTCGAAAGCAAGAGGATTTAAAAAAAATCCAAATTTTCAGATAAATTCGAATTTTGAGAAAATTTGTAAAATGATTTCGAAAGAAAATTTCAAAAAATTTCGAGAAGTGTTTAACTTTAAAAAAAGATCAAAATTTCCCAGAAAAAGCCGAATTTTGAGAAAAAGGAAGAGATTTCGAAAAAAAATTGGGTAAAAATGAAGAGATAAAAGATGAATTGCCTAATTGGAAAAAAGGGAGAAATTACGAGAAAAATGGATTTATCGAAAGTTCTCAAAAAAAGGCAAAATTTTAGAAAAAATGTCGAATTTCGTCAATAGATTGAAACCCAAAACAAATTTAAAAACCTGAAATCTGTAGACAATTATAATTTTTTTGAAAAATTACAAAATTTCGAAAAGAGAAATTATAAGAATAAACTGGAAGCTTAGAAAAAAATATTGAAATTTAAAAAAGTCGAAGTCTTTCAGAGAAGAAGGAAAAACTCAAATTTTAGGAAACATTTCAAGGACAAAGTTTAAATTTTAAGAAAAGCTCAAAACTTCGACAAAAAATTTACAATTTTGCAGAGAAAGTTAAATTTTGAGAATAAATTTGAAATTTCGAAAGCAAGAGGATTAAAAAAAATCCAAATTTTCAGATAAATTCGAATTTTGAAAAAATTTGTAAAATGATTTCAAAAGAAAATTTTAAAAAATTTCGAGAAGTGTTTAACTTTAAAAAGAGATCAAAATTTCCCAGAAAAAGGCGAATTTTGGGAAAAAGGAAGAGATTTCAAAAAAACATTGGGAAAAATGAAGAGATTAAAAAAATAAATTTGTCTAAAGTTCTCCAATAAGGGCAAATTTTCTGAAAAAAAACGTCGACTTTCGACAATAGATTGAAACTCAAACCGAATTTGAACACTTAAATTTTTTATATAAAAGAGAAATTGTAAAAATAAACTGAAAGCTCAAAAAAGGTCTCGGTCTTTAAAAAGTCGAGTTTTTTCAGAGAAATAGAAAAAAGTCAAATTTTAGGAAAAATTTCAAGAAACAAGTCGAAATTTTAAGAAAAATTTTAAATTTTGATAAAAATTTGCAATTTTCCAGAGAAAATTAAATTTTGGGAATAAATTTGTAAATTCAAAAAGTAGACGAATTAAAAAAATTCCAAATTTTTAGATAAATGGAATTTTGATAAAATGGGTAGAATAATTTCGAAAGAAATGAGATAAAACTTCCAATTTCAAAAAGTTATAAATTTTTAAAAATGGTCAAAATTTCCCAGAGAGTTAAGGAAGAAAAAAATCAAATTTTGAGATTTGAAAATAGATGAATTTTGTTTGAAATAAAAGTTGATAATTCCGGAAGAATCCGAATTTAAAAAAAAAATAAAGAGATTTCGGAAAGTATGAATTTGTCAAAAATTCTGAAAAAAGCAAAATTTTAGAAAAGAAAACGTCGAATTTTGACAGTAGATTAAGACCTAGAACAAATTTAAAAACCTGAAATTTTTACACAAATTTGAATTTTGTGAAAAATTGTAAAATGTCGAAAAGAGAAATTGTAAAAAACTTAAAGTTAAAAGAAATTGTCGAATTTTAAAAAATCGAAGTTTTTCAGAGAAGAAGAAAATAATTTGTAATTTTTCAGAGAAAGTTAAATTTTGAGAATAAATTTGAAATTTCGAGAACAAGACGAATAAAAAAACTTTAAATTTTCAGAAAAATTCGAATTTTGATAAAATTGGTAAAATAATTTTTAAATAAAAAGGAATGTCCAGTTTCGAGAAAAGCATTGAACTTTAAAAAAAGGTCAAAATTTCCCAGAGAAAGCCAAATTTTACAAACAAAATCAAATTTTTAGATAAAGTCAAAGATTCTGAAAATAGGTGAATTTCGTCGATAAAATCGGAACTTGCAGAAACATAATAAAATGTCGAATTTTCAGTTAGAAGTTGGAATTTCGAGAAACACCTAATTTTGCGAAATAGGTCGAAATTTCCAGAGAATAAATAAAAGTGTAAATGTTCAGCAAAAGTCAATATTTGGAGAAAATGGCAAAATTTGGAAAATAAACCTTATTTAAACAGAATAGAAATTTCGAGAAAAAAGTCGCAATTTAGAACAAAGTCAAAGAAATGTAATTTTGGAAAAAAGTCAAATTTAGGAATAGATCTAAATTTTGAAAAAAGAAAACTTTGAGAAAAAGCTCGAAATATTCAAAAATTATTTTATTTAATATCCCCAAATGTTTACTTTTATTAGTAAGAAATTGAAAAAGACGAATTTTTGAGAAATAGGTCGCGTCTTCCAGTCAGTCGAATTAGAAAAAAGTAAACATTTTCAAAAGTCAAGTTTTAAGAAGAAAGGAAGATTTAGGGAAAAAAATCTAATTTTAGGAGTAAAACACATAGTTAAAAAAAGACGAATACAGAGAAGAGTTAAAAAAAGTCGAATTTGCGAGAAAAAGGCAAACTTTGAAATAAAGCTCTGAATTTTGAGAAATAAAAGGTGTTTAGGGCTGAATATGTTTTCGTTTGACTACATGAGTCAAAGGAGCCTCCCCCTGTCTCATATTTTGTCTGATTTATCTGATTTAAATTTGAAATAAAATGTAAAATCGGAAATAAAAATTTGTGGCTCTTTGAAATTCATGAAACCATTTTTTTTGCGGCTGGCTCTTTGGGTTTAAAAGTTTGCAGACCTCTGCCTTAGTCGCTCTGAAGCAGCTACGGATAATGGTTTGTCGGAGAAAAAAAAGATGATACAAGGCTATTATCATCTGTGTAGCTGTATATAGGACTGGAAGTTGAAGCTAAGAGATCGTTTACAGAAACAGAATAGGAAACAGAGAAGAGACCTGTCAGCGAGAAAATTGGATATCAAATGAAAGAGTCCAGGAGGAAGACCATAGGATGTTAATTTGGCGAGAAGAGATGGGTGCCAGACTCTGTCGAAGGCCTTTGAGATATCCAATGCCACAATCCTAGCCTTACCAAAAGGGTCCCTCCCTGTCCCATATTTTATCTGATGTATCTGATTTAATTTTAAAATAAAATGTAAAATAAGAAATAAAAATTTGTGGCTTTTTGAAATTCACGAAACCAATTTTTTTATTGCAGTTGGCTCTTTTGACTTAAAAGTTTGCCGACCCCTGTTTTAATGCAATGGTCTGACGGCGTCATTTAACGGGATAGAACGCAACCATACCACCCAATATTTAGCTAAAGACTTCTTTACTCGCATAAACATGATAGTCTCATTGAATTTGAACAAAACAGCGTTCTTCAATGTGCACAAACTCTTTAAAACTGTGCGATGAAGTTAATTTTATTACGTTTATCCAAACTAATGCTATAAAAGAGAAATTAAATGAGAAATGGAACATGAGAACATCGTAAATAACTATTTCGTGATTTCAATTAAATGTTCTGTAATGGAACAATGCGAACTTGTTAAAAAAATAAAATTGCATCACTCAGTAACCTTTGCGGCCCTTTAGGGAAAACTTTTCTGTTACATCTGGTTGTAACTATTCTGTGAACCAATTGGCACAAAATACCATATCACCCAGCAACTAATTTTGGCAGAAACGTATTTTTGTTGACAGCGTCAAATGCACAAATGTTATTCCCACTAACTTAACCGAAAAGAATCAGGATAAATTTTTAGTAACAATGACAGATGACAATTTCGTAACCAATTACAAATTCAAAGGCGTCGACCATTTGTTCCAATTGAACGCCGCCAATAATTGTTTGGAATTGACCGTCACGAATCGAAATTCGGGGGAGAAATGGTGTTGCAGCTACACGGCTGCCTACATCGAAACAATAACGAGAAAAGTCGGCAATTTCAAAGATTTCGAAACATTCACCTCCATGATCAAATCCGCCCTTCTAAGGACGAGCAAAAGCGTACTGATGAACCTCTACACCATCGAAGACCTGCAGGCCATCTTCGGCAACAAAATATCCAACCTTAAAAGCGAACCAAAGGACCCAAATATGAGGTATCTGGTGATCACGTATCAAGTCGAATTCGACAACATTCACTACTCGTTACCTTTGGAATACTGCGGTCTACCCGATCCGATGGTATTGCAAAATACGATAAAAAAGTTGGAATCGGAATTGGCTAAATTAAAAGACAAATTGGATAATAGAGAAGACGAGACGAAAACTTTGACGGTGCTCCAAAAGCAGCTCGATAATTTGACAAATGAAAACGAGAAGCTTCGTAAAAATACGGAATACTTGACCAAGTTGCTGTCGAAAGCGAAAAAAGTACGGTGAACTCGCTTCTGGAAATTTAAGTTTTGACTAAGCAATGAGTTTTGATTTTGTGGATGTATTTTCAACAAAAATAAAATGTAATTTAACAAAAAGAAACAAGTTTAAACGAAACCAGTCCATACGAATTCTAGTCAAAGTTATCGTTCCTTTAATTTGATGACCATTATTCAGGGTTAAAGTCTCCACAATTATCATCAATATTTCAAAGAAATATTTAGTATCAACAAAATACAAAAATTTTAATATCTGGATTGTTCCCGTTGGCGCAGTTAAAGGGGGAAAGGGTGGGGAATGTCCACCTTAAATTTTTTTTTTTTTGTTAAAGTAGGGGAAAATGCTTTACGCACATCTGGGAAGATAACCCAGATAGTGTCGGACTTCCGCTCAAACTACGGGTACCGACTAAAAACCCCTACTTCTTCGGGCCGGGCCCTTGGCCCCCAATCCCTCCGTCGGAACAGTACAATAGTGCTGGAGCACTGTTGTAAGCTTTTTTGCCTGAAACATAAAAACAGAAAGTTTTTCACGATGAAAGTCTCAGCCTAGAGAACCATCCTTGGTCTCCTAATCCTGGTTTGGATGTCTGAATCGTAATCCACTGCCTGTCGAACTAGTTCGTTGGGATGCGTTTCCGCTCTCACCATCGCCCTGGAATTAATTTCCCTAAGAAAATCTCTTACCAAAGGAAGTTCAGCTTCTCTATGGAGCTGATTGTTTCTCGCAAACCATGGAGCGTCCATGGCTTGTCTTAGGAAGACGTTCTGGAACACCTGGAGTTTCTTCATATGATTATCTGTCGTTTGTGACCAAGCTACAGATGCGTAGGTCATCGCTGGTCTAATGATTGATTTGTATAGTGACACTTTAAGTCCAATGGACAGGTTACTATTTCTACCAATCATCGCTTGCAGCAGTCCCTTCAGCATTTTGGCTCTGAACACTGCGTAATCGATGTGTGCCTGGAATGTTAGTCTTTTGTCTAGAATGACACCTAAAATGACTTTGCCTGAAGTCTCCAGTCGACGTTTTGCCCATGAACATTTACATGTCCATATGGTTAGAGTCTTTTTCGAGTGAAAAAGACTGCCTGGGTCTTGTCTGCGTTGACTTGGATTCTCCATTGGCCAAAGTAATCTAGTAGACTGTCTGTTGCCTCCTGAAGTCGTCTGGTGACCACCTCTGGACTGAAAGAGTACGCCACTAAAGCTGTGTCATCTGCGTAAGTTGCCAATAAGGTGTTGTCGATGGTTGGATTGGTTCTCGGAATGTCTGCTGTGAACAGAGAATACAGCAGAGGTGACAAGGCAGAACCTTGAGGCACCCCATACTGTAACCTAAACTGGTTTGATAGTTCCTGTCCCAACTTTGCTCTAAAAGAGCGCTGGTCCAGGAACGAGCTTACCATTTGAACCATTGTTAGAGGTATTCCAAACTGGTGCATCTTGAAGACTAATCCTTGATGCCAAACTGTGTCAAATGCCTTGGAGATATCGAAGAAAATAGCTTCAACTACCTGGTTCCAGTTCATGCGTTGAGTGATTGTTTCAACCACTCTCAGCAGTTGGTCTGAGGTAGAGTGCATAGGTTGGAACCCAAATTGTTCCTTAGGAATGATGTCGCGATCGCTGATGATATTCTGCAGACGCTTCCTCAAAATCCTTTCCGCCACCTTATCCAGGTTGGATAAGAGGCTGATTGGCCTGTAATTTTGGGAGAATTTCCCATCCTTACCTAGCTTAGGAATGAAGATAACGTTTGCAGTCTTCCATCTGGTTGGGAAATATCGGAATTTAAACATGGAATTGACTATTGCTCGAAGGTATTTGACAGCTTGGTCCGGAAGAGACTTCAAAGCTTGATTTGGAATTCCGTCTGGACCTGAAGACTTTTTGACATTTAACTTGCGCAGAAAGCTTTGGATTTCCTCCTCATTAGTTGGCTGGATGACGTCGTCTTTTTCTGGCACTTCCTCCTGAAGAATTTGAACCTCTTCTTCCACCTCATCTACGAAGTCTAAGTCCACTTCTTCAAGTGTGGCCTGACAGTGTCGTTTAAAGGTCTCAGCAAAAGCTGCGGCCTTTTCCTGATCTGAGTAAGCCATTTCTTGAGGTCCGTGTATCGGAGGGAAAGGTTTCCTAACTCCTCTTAGAGCTTTGGCTGTGCGCCAGAGATCTGATGAAGTTTCGAGGTTGCAACTTCTTAGGTGTTCCTGAAACTTAGAAATGTTGTGCTCTCTGAGTTCATACCTGAGCTGGATGAGCCTGTTGACTTCCGCCTTATCTGCTTGCAGATTGGTCCGTCTTGCTCTCTTCCTGGCACGATTTTTCCTTCTAATCAGCTCCACCAAGTGATTTGGCAGTGGTTCCCTTCCTTCTATACGCCGGAAAGTTTTGGTCGCAGCCAGAATTGAATCTGTTATGCTGATTTCCAGTCTTTCCACCGCTGTGTTGATGTCATCGTTTGTATTGATCTCTCCAAGCTCTTCCAGGTTTGCTGCTAGATACTCCCTGAACTGTGTCGAGTTTGTTTTCTTGCAGGTTTCTGGAGGCTTGGGTCCACGATCATCTCCGATGGTCATCATCACTGGGTTGTGGTTTGAGCTGAGCTCACTATCTGATGTTAACTGAACAGTGTATCGAACATCCTTAATCAGTGCAACGTCCAGGACATCTGGTATTCCTGTGGCGTGATGATGATGGGTTGGTTCTTCTGGAGCCATTACATCGATTCCGTTCTGTGCTGTGAACCTTTGAAGTGTCCTCCCGTTTTTGTTGTTGACTCTGCTGCCCCAATCGACGTTTTTGGCATTAAGGTCTCCGGCTACAATAACATTGTTATTGTTTATTTCAAAGATGCGTGCCAAATCTGTCTCTGTGAGGGCGTTGGTTATGGAGTAACAAGACACCACCGTCAGAGGTCCCTGCGCCATTTGAATTGTTACTCCAATTCTTTCCAGCTTTTCCAACTCCGGGGTGCCTGCAGCAAAATAAGTTAGCTTTCTACTTACATAAATAGCTGTACCTCCTCCTGGGCCAGTTGGTCTGTCTCTGCGGTGAAGAACATATCCTCGGATTTTAGGATCCTTAGATCTGAACGTCATCCTGGTTTCGCTCAGCATCAGTACGTCCAAGTCGTTTTCCTTTGCGAAAACTTCGAGTTCGTTCCTGTTGCCTTGGAGTCCGTTGCAGTTCCAGAAAACTGCCTTGAGATGCTGTCGACGAGCAGGTTTTCCTTCGTTTACTCTCCTTTCTTGGCGTCTCTCCATTAACGCTTTAGGCTGAGAATCTTTGGAAGCATCATCATTATGGAGACAATGGCTTCTTGGCTGTTTCCAGCTTCGGAGACTGCTCTCACCAAGTCCAGTACAACTTGATTAGTTTCCTCCGAAAAAAATTTCTGCGTTTTGGCCTTTTTGGAGTTTTCTGCAACAACTGAAGCGTACCCTAGCACTGGAAGCTTCTGGTTTCGGCAAAACCAGTTGCAGTTGTCGTCTTGGCTGTCGTAGGCTTTTCCTTAGAATTTGACGTTTTACTCTTGGGTTGTTCCTGAGCTTTCTTTGGTGTCGACTGTTGCTTCCTCGGTGGTAGGAAAGCGGGGCAACCTCTGTAGCAGGCTACATGTTCTCCCTCGCAGTTGGCACATTTCTTGGGCTTGTCCTTGGGACGCTTGCAATCTTTGCTAAGGTGCTTTCCAGCACAGTTAACGCAAACTGCTTCAGCATGGCAATTCCTCTGTCCATGGTTAAACCTCTGGCACCTGTGGCATTGCCTTACTTGTTTGCTCGGTCTTGGATTTTCCACTTGAGTGTCCAGACCCATCAGCTTCTCAAGTTTGAAGATCTCCTCTTCACCGTGCTGAAGCTCCACAAACATCATATTGTGAAGCTTCTTTGTGAATGAATTCCTTATCCTTTTGACATTGATGGGTCTGAACCCATCTTCTTCAAGAGCGGCCTTGAAATCTTCCTCGGAAATATCCCTTGGAATTCCTCGTACCACTGCCTTGACGCTCCTTTCCTCCGGAAGAGCAAAAGAGTGATATTGCACTTTTTCCTTCTCTAGCAACCTTGTCAGGTCTCTAAAGTCGGTCACTGTAGCCGGTTGCACTCGCATTCCTTCGAAGACGCACTTGGCCTTTGTATAACCAATTTTTCTGGAACACATAATAGAATTTATATGTTTCCACTTACCTGCATCGCTGATGATAACAGGTGGAACTTTGGTGTCGGTGGCGGTATTTTTCTCAGTCTCATTTCCTTGAAACTTTGCTGGGGCTGCTTTTGACTCCTTTTTTAAAGTTGTCGTTCCCCTTTTCTTTTCCTCCGTATTTGCATTAGAAGGTATTGGAGTCTCGTCTCCCGACATTTCTCCTTGGGTCGAAGGCTGCTTTGCTGCCTTCTTTCTTCTGACTTTCTTTTTCTTAACTTCCTGAAAGTCGTTAACTTCCTTCTCCTTGGAAGATGATCGGGCGCGCTTTCCATTTGATTCCTCGCTCGGAGCTTCACTGATTACGCTAATTTCGCTCTCGAAATCGGTAATACTGTCTATTGGTGATGATTGTGCTAGTCTTTCTTCGTAGATTTGGTCGATTCTACGACGTTCGACCTTAAGTTCTTCTTTTAATTCATGAAACATCCCCATGAATTTATTCAGTTGGGCGGCAATACTTTCCAAAGTCGCCGCCATGGTAATAATTTTGCTCTGCAATACAATTGCAGAACTCTTGCTGCACCTAAAACAAACTTCGCATACAATGTGTAATAAATACAATATATGCGAGTTAAAACACAAGTAAAAATCAAATAATTTCAACTAGAAGTCGATCTCGTTGGTTATCGCCGCACCAACGATCCGAAGACCTGGACGCACACGATGTTAACACTGTACTTCGAAAAACGCACTTTGACGTAAACGACAATTCACTAGCTTCGACGCACAAGAGGCGAAACTCAACTCCTTTACTTAATATTTATACTTGTGATTAGGGATGTCGATCTGAGATCAATTTTTTCAAGTCTCAAGGTCGATTTTTTAGATTGATCTCAAATATATGATCGATCGGTTTTACGATCTTGTCCCCTGAAACCAAGAAAGATTATAAAAAAACAACAAAGGTTGCTCTAATGCGTTTCGACAGCCAAGCTATCATCTTATCTACTTCCATCTACTAGTAATAGCTGTGTTAATAAGCCAAAAGATGGCATTTCTTTTTATTCATTATGTCGTTGACTGAATAGGAAAGATAAATGTGGTGCAGTGTTGCCATATATTTGAAGGTAAAATTCCATACATACGCAGTTAAAAATACCATATATTCACAAAAATTACTCTACGTTATTTTATTACTTGTTACCGGTCTTAAAAACTTTTATTTAGGGGTTGGAAACGTTACACGCGTATTAATAAATACACTACAAAACTTGAAAAATATTTATTTACTTTTTTTGAAGTAAAAATTACAAGAGCGTAGAAAGGACATCAATTTGAAAAAAAATTATCATGGAATGTTGACTTTTTCTCCTCTAAATCCCGAGATTTAAGTCCAAATTTCGACTTTAATATCAACATCTCGAAAAAAAGTCGAAATTTGGAGTTTAGAGTCAAAATTTCTAGAAAAAAGTAGAAATTTCAATTTTTAAATCGAAATTTGACGAGATATTACCAAGGCGTAGAAAGGAAATCGATTAAAAAAAAATTTATTTTGAATATTTCGACTTTTTTCTCAAATTTCGACTTTTCTTTCAAGTTTTAACTTTTTTTTAAATTTCGATTCTTTTCTTAAAATTTCAACTTTTTTCTGAAAATTTCGACTTTTTTCTGAAAATTTAAACTTTTTCGAAATGTTTTACAAAGGCGCAAAAAGGAAATCGATTAAAAAAAAAGTTATTGTTAGAAATTTTGACTTTTTTCTCGAAATTTTGACTTTTTTCTCAAATTTTGTCTTTTTTCTCGAAATTTCGACGTTTTTCTTAAATTTCGACTTTTTTCTCAAAATTTTGACTTTAACATCGAGATTTAGACATTTTTCTCGAAATTTCGACTTTAAATTGAACATTTCGACTATTTGTTCTCAAAATTTCGACCTTCTTCTTAAATTTAGACTTTTTTCTCAAAATTCGACTTTTTTCTGGAAATTATTTCGACTTTGTTTTGAAAATTTCAACTTTTTTTAAATGTTACAATGGTGTAGAAAGGATATCGACTTATTTCTCGATATCTAGGCTTTTGTCTCAAATTTCGACTTTTTTCTCGAAATTTTAACCTTAATATCGAGATTTAGACATTTTTTTCGAAATTTCGACTTTAAACTCAACATTTCGATTTTTTTCTCGAAATTTCGACCTTTTTCTTCAATTTGGACTTTTTTCTCAAAATTCGATGTTTTGAAAATTTCCACTTTTTTTAAATGTTACAAAGGCGTAGAAAGGATATCGACTTTTTTCTTGAAATCTCGACTTTTTTCTCAAATTTCGACTTTTTTCTCGAAATATCGACTTTTTTTCTCGAAATTTCCACGTTTTTCTCAAATTTCGACTTTTTTCTCGAAATTTTGACCTTAATATCAAGATTTAGACATTTTAGACATTTTTCTCGAAATTTCGACTTTAAACTCAACATTTCGACTTTTTTTTCTCAAAATTTCAACCTTTTTCTTAAATTTCGACTTTTTTCTCAAAATTTCACTTTTTTCTGGAAATTATTTCGACTTTGTTTTGAAAATTTCAACTTTTTTTAAATGTTACAAAGGCGTAGAAAGGATATCCACTTTTTTCTCGAAATCTCGACTTTTTTTCTCAACTTTCCACTTTTTTTCTCGAAATATTTCAAAATTTCGACTTTGTTCTCGAAATTTCGACGTTTTTGTCGAATTTCGACTTTTTTCTTGAAATGTTGACTTTAATATCGAAATGTTGACCTTAATATCGAGGTTTTTCTCGAAATTTCAACTTTAAACTTAGCATTTCAACTTTTTTTCTCAAAATTTCAACCTTTTTCTTAAATTTCGACTTTTTTCTCAAAATTCGACTTTTTTCTGGAAATTAATTCGACTTTGTTCCGAAAATTTCAACTTTTTTTAAATGTTACAAAGGCGTACAAAGAATATCGACTTTTTTCTCGAAATCTCGACTTTTTTCACAACTTTCGACTTTTTTCTCGAAATATTTCGAAATTTCGACTTTGTTCTCAGAATTTCGACGTTTTTGTCAAATTTCGACTTTTTTGTTGAGATTTTGACCTTAATACCGAAATGTTGACCTTAATATCGAGATTTTTCTCGAAATTTCGACTTGAAACTCAACATTTCAACTTTTTTTCTCAAAATTTCAACCTTTTTCTTTAATTTCGACTCTTTTCTCAAAATTCGACGTTTTTCTGGAAATTAATTCGACTTTGTTATGACAATTTCAACTTTTTTTAAATGTTACAAAGGCGTAGAAAAGATATCGACTTTTTTCTCGAAATCTCGACTTTTTTCTTAACTTTCCACTTTTTTCTCGAAATATTTCGAAATTTCGACTTTGTTCTCGAAATGTCGACGTTTTTGTCAAATTTCGACTTTTTTCTTGAAATTTTGACCTTTATATCGAAATGTTGACCTTAATATCGAGATTTTTCTCAAAATTTCGACTTTAAACTCAACATTTCAACATTTTTTTCTCAAAATTTCAACCTGTTTCTTAAATTTCGACTTTTTTCTCAAAATTGCAAACTTTTTGTCAAAATTTTGAGATTTTCTTAAAATTTTGACTTTTTTCTTGCAATTTTTCCTAAAATTTGACGTTTTTCTTCTTCTCGACTTTTTCAAAGTTCGACAATTTTTTTAAGCTTCCAGTTTATTGTTACAATTTCTCTTTTAAAATTTGTTTTGAGTTTCAATCTATTGTCGAAGTGCGACCTTTTTTTTTCTTCTAAAATTTTACCTTTTTTTGAGAAGATTTGATAAATTCATTTTTTTCGAAAGATCTTTTTTTAAATTTTTTGAAATCTCTTCCTTTTTTCCAATTTTTTTGAAGTCTCGTTTTCTCAACTTTTTCGAAATCTCTTCCTTTTTCTCAAAATTCGTCTTTATCTGGAAATTTCTGCTTTTATTTCGAATTTCGATATTTGCTGTTTCTATAAAAAATTAGGTTTCTTTTTTTCTCATAAAAGTAATTCAACTTTTTTTCACGAAATTTCAAGGTTGTAGAAAATTTACAAATAAAAAAGTAAAAAGCATGAAAAAACAATTTTTTATAAATTTCGACTCCCCAAATTGATCTTTTTCTAGAAATTTCAAATTTAATGTGTTTTTTTACATGTTAATACAAAACAATCAGAAATTTCGGAAAAATACTTCTTGAAATCATAACTTTTTTGTCAAAATTTAAGCAAAACGTAAAAATTCCTAGAAAAGTATTTTTAGAAATTTCGACTTCTGTAGGTCAGTTGAGTACTCATTTTCTGCGCGTCGGTCCACTTTAGAGGAATTTAAATAAAAAGAGCCGCATTTGACTTTTAAAAGGGCCGCAGTTTGTCGACCCCTGCTCTAGATGGTATCCCCCCTATTGTTATTAAAAAACGCTCTCCAGAGATGACTCCTGTCCTAAGCTAACAGTTCACACTCGCTTACATTAAACGTGTATTCCCTAACCCTAACCTCTGGAAATCTGCTAGACAGCTGCCTGCCCCCAAAAAGGGAAAAGAAATCTGGTTAACAACTATCGCCCTATATCTTTGTTGCCAGTTATATCTAAAGTGATGGAAAAGGTTATCAACATCGAGATTTTCAAATATCTGGAGAATAATGGAATCATTTCAGACACGGTTTCAGACAACAACACTAAACTGGCGATCTACTGACATATGTTACTCATATCTGTACCTCAGCTATGAAAAAACACGGTGAGGTTAGAATTGTGGCAATGGATATCTCAAAGGTCTTCGATAGAGTCTGGCACCCATCTCTTCTCGCCAAAGTAACATCATATGGTCTTCCTTCTGGACTCTGTCATTTGATATCCAATTTTCTCGCTCACAGATCTCTTCAGGTCGTCGTCGATGGCATCTCATCCGAGACGTTTGCGATTACTGCAGGAGTGCCTCGGGGCCCTGTTTTGTCTCCTACTCTGTTTCTGTTACACATAAACGATCTCTTAGCTTCAACTTCCAATCCTATATAGAGCTACACAGATGATAGGAGCCTGGTGTCATTTTTTTTCTCCGACAAACCATTATCCGTGGCTGCTTCGTATCGACTAAGGCAACAGCAGATACAGATGATTAATCGGGATTTCCAAATCATTCTGGAATGGAGTAGGAAAAATCTGGTGGACTTCAACACTTCAAAAACTCAGGCCGCAGTTTTCTCTAAGAAAACATCAAGGGATTCTGCAACAAACATACTAATGGACGATAAAATCCTTCCGATGGGATCTAATCTGTCTATCCTAGGAGTAAATGCGAGCACTAATTTCTCTTGGGATCATGTGCACGTCATTGCCAAGTCTGCCTCTCAAAGGTTCAGCTCTCTTTTTAGAGCTAAAAAGTACTTCACATCTCATCAGCTACTTTCACTGTACAAAGCTCAAGTTAGGCTAACACTAGCCAATACTGTTCTCATGTTTGGAGTTCAGCTCCAAAGCACACTTTAGCTCTATTGGATTCAATTCAAAGAAGAGCGATTCACCTAATTGATGACGAGAGTTTGATTGATTCTCTCAAAACACTAGAACACGGGAGGATAGTTGATGTGTCTTTTCTACAAGTAGTGTCATGGGAGATGCTCGCATAAACTAATAGGATTGATCCTCCCAAGGGCAAGATTCTTGAGGCATACAAGACAGTCGGAGACAGCAAATTCCTTTGGAGTCCAGCTTGACACAATTAGGACTTCTATCTACGAAGGCTCTTTTTTCTATAGAACTTCCAATCTATGGAACTCGTTACCGAACGGAATTTTCCCCCAAAATTACAACCTATCCTCGTTTAAGAACGTGGTTCATCGCTATCTATCGTTGTTTCCACATCCTTTTCGCAGTGCCTTGAAGGCATAATAGTCCTTTGCGAGTGGATTGAACGTAATGATTTTACCCTTTAAATATCTGGAAGAAGTTTCTTCTTAAATATTCCAAAATTTCTGTGCAACTTTATTCCTGGAATTTATACTTTAATCCCTTTTCGATTTTTAAGTGCCAACTTTCAAGTTATTATCAAGTTTAACTTAAAATTTTGAGAAAATGTCTAGGTTCATAAATAAAATGTTAGAAATCTAAATAATTTCGAGGCTTTTTTTAGAAATTTGTATTTTAAAAGTTCAATCAATCAATCAATCTTTATTTGTTTCTCAAAAACTTTTTACAGTTTTTATAACAAAGAGTTTAGCCTAGTTAAATCTAAATAAATATAACGATATTAAACAGAAAAAATAATCCAAAAAAAGAGCAAAAACAAAAGTGAATTATAACCCAAGTATTTTTTCTTACTGAGACATATGTATATATGTACGTTATCGCTAACCAACACAGTTCCAGATTATGTAGTCACATTTTTTTCTTATTTATCACGTCAATATTTTAAAAGTTGAAATTTGGAAAAACAAAAATTGAATTTTTTCATTTAAAATTATTTCAAGCTATTTCAAATTCCTCACTTTTTTTCTAAATAAAATTTTGACTTCCTTCTTGAACCTTCGAAATTTATTTCTAAAATTTAAACTCGAAACGTCTGCTTTTTTCTCAATATTTTCAATTAAACATTGAATATTCTTATTTTACTTCAATATCTTAAAGTTGTCTTAGATTCGACTCTATTAAATCGCGACTTTTGAACTTTGAGGATAAAAAAAAAGGGAAATTCAAGTTTAAATTGGGGATTCTGACTAGGTGAAGTTTTTATAAAAAATGCAACATTCTAAAAAAAAGTACAACGGAAGTTTTTTTAATGGCGTCGTAAACAGAACGGACCTCTGGGGCACCCCTGCATTAATCGTAAATTTTTCTGTCGACGAGGACCTGAAAAAATATCATAGAAAAAACAAACAGACAAATATTAAATTAAAATTTTGGCAAAAACTCGAAATTTATAGAAATAAAATTCGACTTTTAAAACGAAATTCAGAGAAAATGGTCAAAAGTTCCAAGAAAATTTGATAATATTAATTACACTGGTCAACAAACTTAAAGTTTGGTCATGTTACGTAAACTTATTTTGTATTTTTTAATAGTGTTAGTTATTTGCATTTAAAATAAGTAGTTTTGAAATTTTCATCACCCTCGAAATTTGTTTGTTAAACGTTTGAAAAATGATGGTTCACCAGAGATATAACATAAAAAATGTACCTTAGGAACTTCTAATCTTTGTTTTTTAGATTATTTAGCTTTTAATTGGTCCCTTTTGATCAAGCAGTAGTGGTCAGTCAACATTCTTGAGTTTAATCTGCCCTGATAAAGTGTTTCCATCATTGAAATGTCCGCATGAAATTTAATCAATTCTTATGACTTAAGAGTCCCCTAATTCGTAGGAATAAAGTCAAGATATGTGTTTAAAAAATGAATCTTGATCCCCACATTGCAACCCAAAGTACTCCAATAAAAGTTTTTTAACCAAATATCTTTAGATGTCACTCTTATGGCAAACCAAAAAAATTCTAATTAAATCTTCATGCTCATTTTTGCAAAACGTTTAATTTTTCTTTAAAAAACAAGTCTTTTATTAATTTTCTTAATTTGAGGTTCTATTACTAACACTACTTCACTCATTCGGGGGAATTATTCTTTGAAATATAAAAATCCATTTTTATTGGGACCCATCCCCTTTAGAAAATTTTTAGTAAGCCTAATTTGGTACAAATATACCAGAGAGCTTTACCGGTGTAAAGGCTTTGCAGTTTTCTATTTACAAATTAGACATCTAAGTGTAGGACAAACTTTTTTCTAATTGAGATTTTTTTCGATCCCTGGTGTCCCATTCACATAAAAGGTACTGTGATGAGCAGTCGGTTGTGACCATAACCAGTGATTGTATATAGTTTTTCAAAATTGTCGACTTTTGCTCATTTTTAAAAATTTTCGAAGAATAAATTACTTTCGATTTTTGGACCCAATTTGTCTATTTTGTGTTTAAAATTATTTTATTCCAATAAATTGTAACCCCAGCTCGTATAGTCGACAGGGAAGTGTTATCAAATTCAAACAACAATTGACCCCAACGTTTTATTACAATTGGTCAAAAAATAAATTAACAACATTTCTAGTTTTTGATTTTCAAGTGTTCTTAAACATAATACAACAAAATAAAGTGAACATGTTTGTTTCAACTTGTTTAAATTTGCTGGACACACATCTGAGAGAAATATCTCTAGAAAATTAAGAGAATTCATTAAGCACAAATAATCTGACATTCTTTGTCTAACTCTTTCGCTCATATATGGTACGTCGGTTAATAATTTCCCAAAGTTTATTTTAACCCTAATAATCGCAATATTTCCCCAGCTGAGCCATTTAGTTTGTACTCAAAGGTTTTCAAACCAAATGCAGCTAACTTTGTACCTGATTATCGGTGGGCGTTCGCTGGTTAGTTTGTACACAGAGGTTCTCAAACTATTTTCAGGTGACTGTTTTATTCCCCAATTCTTGTAAGTTTTGTCGCTTCTTCATTCAAGCATACTTCACACAGCATACAGTTTCCTGTTAAAACTTTGAGCTAACAATATCCAAAGGATAATGCTACGAGAAAATGGAGCTCAAGCTTGGAAATGAAGTTGTGATTTATTGTAATAAATCAAATTTCTTCAATGTTGATTCAATCTTACTCATTTCTCGTTCTCTCACTCTTTCTTTCTTTCCTTTGTTAACTTGTCCCTTTGTTTGTTTTTCTGTTTTTCTCATACCAAACTCAATCATTCGAACTCAAACCAGTGTCATAAAATAGACTAGAAATATTGTTCACATTTCGAAGAAACTTTCTGAGCAGAATTTTCCCTTCCAACACTACATCTACTTCTACGGCTATTGTTCTAATAGAAGGGGCGTTTCTGGCTTAGAAAGTGGCTTGACTTAGCCCAAAAAAAACATTTAAATTAAAATTAGAAACTGGCAAGAAATTCTCGTTTCTTTCGTCAAAAAAACATCTCCCTAACGAGAGCTGATGCTGATACTGCTCGTTCACCTACGTTAGTACTCCCCATTTGTCAACAGCTCTATAAGGCTCTCTTTGGGCCAGGTTGTCTTGTCCTATATTTTTGGGATTCAAGCAACCTACGAAGGAGAATCTGCGAATGAGGTAGCACTAGGTGAATACACCAAAACAAGAACTAGGTAAGAGCTCATTGTGGCTTATGCTTCTAGGATGTTAAGGTGTACAATGCCCACGTTTCTAGAACTTGCAGAACATCATCAGTAAAATCCCAAATATATGTGTCTGCTGCCAGTTGCCGGACCTTTGTGGTGAAGGGTATAAATTATTTTGGAACCCCTGGAAACTCAGCTTCCAACAGCAGAACACTAACATCGACCTTAAGGAAATGAAAATGTTTGTATGAAGCGAATGCGCTTTATTTCCTTTTCGTTTTCTTGTCTTTGTATTTTTATTTTGTTTTATTTTTGTTCCTTTTTTGAAACTGAGACTGGTAGTTGCACCAGTCAACGGTAGGGTTCTTGGCCCTATAATAATTTTCTAACAACGACTTTCTCATTCATTCGATTTGTTGTAGAAGTTTTAAATTCCTTTCTCTTTTTTTTTGTGTACGTCCCCCAACCCCATATTACTCAAAATTAGGAACAAGTATTTTCTTAAATTTTCGGAAAAGTTAATTAAATCATATAAGAGCGAAAAACCATCAAACAAAATCATCGGACAATTTAAACTTTACTTGCCTATTTTTTTTTTTCGTAGCAAACATCACACAAATGACACAAGAACTTCACGTTGAAAAGAAATTGTTTTTTTTGTAATCATTTACGTTAATTAGCACAAACCAAAGCATTTTTTTTAAACTCCCGCATTTACTCGTTTTTATAAGTTCGGAAGTTGACCATAATTTTTAAACTAATTTCATCGAAGTTTAGTACTTGACTACCTTAAATTGGTCTTTTGTGTTTTATCTTTTTATTCCCCTACCCTTAATTTCTGGGGACCGAAATATATCCTGTGCATCTCGCTAGAGGGCATGAGGATGCAGAATTTCTACCAATTTAAATATTTCTAATCCAAATTAACCCTTAAATAAATTTTGAAAAGGATTCTTATAGTGCATATCAAACTGCAAACCCCTTTTGAATAATGTCGTCCCTTTATCTTGCAAGTTTTACTTCGATAATTGAAATGTAAATAACTTACAATTGTACGTGTTTATAAGGGCCTTTTTCGAACTTCAAATTCCTCCAGTCTACCACCACATGGTCTTGCCGAGATATTTGCTACGGTCTCCGTTATTGGCACTTACCCTTATTTATTACTCTACTTTTCAGCGGTCCTTCAAAACTAACATGTTATTTTACTCAGTTTAGGTATCTATGCTTGAAACAAACCAGGCCTAACAAATAACCCTTATCTAATTTGTGAACGCTAGGAAATCTTTTTCTCACGCAAAACGTTATGTTACAAAGAATTTTTTTATAATACAGTATTTGTAGATTTAATATTTCCAAGAAAATATTGAATAAAATTCAATTAAATAAAACAAACGAGGAAATAGAACAGTTTAGTAGAACTCGACTCACCACAGTACCCAAATTTTAATGATAAAAAAGACTTTAAATGAAGAATTAATATGATCATGATTTTATGTTTTATTTCTAATAAAATGTTTTAAGGCGTAAATAATGTATGGTCCTAAATAAAAAGGAACAGTATTTGGAAAGACATTTTCAAAAACAAATTTTACCTTGTCACAGGAGAACTGGGAATGATTGAAAAAAAATAAGTATGATTTCATGATGGGGGTACGTAGTCTAAACACAATTATCTACCAGTGTTCGTGTGACAAAATCAGTGTTGGCCAGTGTTATTTTTAAAATTTTTGTGCTTACGAATTTCAGGTTTAAAAAGCTGATAACATGTTACGTCCTTATAGTGAAAAGTTCCAAATTTCTAGTAAAGTTAACATTTTAAGATTAAAAGCGAAATTCTGAAAAAAATGTTTACAAATTTTTAGTTTTAGTAGAAGTAAATTTTTTCTTAACATGATTTTCTATCAAAATTAGACATCTACTTGTCTTTAAAAAATAGAAATTCTTAGTTGAACTTAGGATTTTGAGATATAGAAAGTGACTTCAAAATTCTATAAAAAGGGGAATTTTGAAAAAATAAATGTTGTTGATTAATTTGTCTTTGTCGAGAAAAATCATGTAATTTTCAGAGTATTTTTCTAAATTATTACATCAAGCTAGACATTAAAAGTTTTTTCTCGAAAATATGACTAATCTCTTCGAATTTTTTCTTGAAATTTGAGTCAAACTCTGAACTTGAAAACTCAACATTTCAAATTTTATTTGAGAATAGATAACTTAAATATTTGCGGTTGAAATTTTCAATCATTTTTATTAATTTGGGGAACGAATGTAATTGAAATATCGAATTTAAGATGAAAATGTTTAAAATATTTTATTTTAATTAAATATTTTGGAAATTGAACTTTTTTAAATAACGCGTGAAAAACTTTGTATTAATTTTTTTTTAATTGGAAATATTTTTTAATCAATAGTCCACATTTTTTCAAGTAAAAATGTAATCAAATTTATTTTTTTGTGGCTACAATGTTAGATGTTGCCTATTTTAAAAAGATTGTTTTTGTAAAAAATTGAAATACTTACTGAGATACTCAATCGAAACGCTTTAGAGCAACCTTTGTTGTGTTTTTTAATCTTTCTTGGTTTCAGGGGACAAGATTTGTATTTCAGTTATTTTGTAACGTCAAAAAAAACTTAAACTTGAATGATACATACATTTTTCGTGCAAATACTTTTTTTGTTCTTTTTTTGTATTTCAATTTTTGAAGGTAACCAAGGACCAGTCCATTCCACCAAAATCGTTTTGTACCTTTTCAAATAGTAAATATCATGCAACCAACAAACTTTTAGATATATTTTGACGTTATCAGCTTGTTTTCGTTTAATTACCTTCACGGTGTACCTGGTTTTCCCTTATCGACTTATGTTGTAAAATAAAATGTCTTTTTTCCTTATTTTATGTTAATGCTAATTTGATAAAACTATTTATTAGGAAGTGTCACCTCATATTTTAATCATTTTGTAAACAGAAGTTAAAATTTGAAAGACCTTCAATTGTAACCCGACATTAATCCAAATGTTTCCCTTTTACGCAAATCATGACAATAGTATGTCATTTTTGGAGTCGACGAATCCGGGAGAGTATTTTATAAACAAATCAATATATGAAGAGTTTTAATTTTGATTATTTTCAAAAATTGTTCCTTTTAAAGTAGTTGTGGTGTTGTCGGTCTTGTGAACAGAATTTTTGTAATTTTTACACTGTTATAAAAAATATCATTACCTAACTATCCTGAAAATTTGAACTGGATTAATCATCTCAAACTCGAGATAAATCAAATCAAAGTTGGAATTATTTACACATGCAACAAAGCATAGCTCATGTTTTACGTTATTAAAACACCGTTTTAATTTTTATTAAAAATGTGTATTCAAAATTAAAACACCGTTCTCATTTGCAATACCAATTAAAACACCGAATTAATTTAAAAAACTAGTTGATAGATTTTTTTTTTAATAGGTGCGGATTGAATAAAGAATATGTTTTACGCAGTGGCGGCTGGTCTTAAAGAGCGCAAGAGTACGCGCTCCTCGTGAAATGAGCGATCTATTCTTTTTTTTAATGTAAAAGACTTGGATTTATTACATTTTCAAACACAAAATAATGATATACTAATTAACTAATAATACTTGTTAGTGACTTGAAATAAAGTACGCAAACGTTTGATTCCATTATATTAAATATTATAAGGAAATTTAAATAAGTTGATACGCCCAGAATTATGCACCTAGCGTGGCTGCCGTGCGATACCTATCAACGGCCCCCATGGGATACGGAGAAATAAACTACAGAACATCACGTTAAAGGTAGCCCCGGGTACGCCGCTCCGCGCTTATGCGATATTGCCAAATGATGAGTACGAGTCAGAGTTTGGAGTGTGTATTTACGGTTTATGATGCTAAATGCGTAGGTACCGACTGATCTGATTGCTATTGCTAATTGTGCCGCTTACAGGCCTAACTGCCAATAGTACCGCTATTCACAAAGAGATGGCAGTACCCATTCCAGGGTCTAATTATTAATTTGTATATTTGGATTTAAACAATTTTGATGAGAAAGTAATGAACACTTTATTTCTTTAAAAGATCGAACAGCGGATTTTGTTAAAACATTTTTTTTTGTTTTTGTAGAATTTAATTAGAACTTTGTAATAAAATATATTTTATTTTCAAAAGCAGTTTTCATGAAAAAGTGATATAATTTTATTCGTATGAAAGCAAACAATTTTAACTAAGTAACCCAGAGCCGTAACGACATGTAACCATACAGAGTACTTTAAAGGGGCTCAGTAATATCGATAATGGTTTTTTTTTTGTACCCAATGAAAATAATTTAGAGATGATAACCCAAAAATATTTTGGTGGTTATAAGATGTTAATTAAATTTAATTCGTAAAAATACTATTAAATAACACAGCTTTTGTATCACTTTTGTTTCTCTTAAATTTAATACCTTGCTATGGCACTGGAGTCACCTAAACTCTTAACTACCAATATTTTTGCAAAGGCGCGCCCCCTCTCAAAAAGTCACCAGCCGCCACTAGTTTTACGTAATTTATCAAAAAAATAAAACACGTTGCAATGCAGAAAGTTGTAATTGTTTATGGAAAGCAAACAAATTAATATTTTGCAACAGACTTTATGTGATGTACTGTTCTCAACTTTGTTTTTGTAAATTATCCTTGAAAAATTCCCACGACTGAAAAAATTGGGGGCCTTTTTAGAAAGCCTTAACCTACTCCCTTAACGTAATAGTTTTTTTTTCCATCGCAGTGGTGAAAATAGAAAAACTAGAAACAATATAAACAGTTCAGTAAAAAATGAATAAACCTGAGAAATATGTCACGAAGGAGGAGAGATTTTAAAGCATCTAAGCCCTGAAATGTAGAAGAAATCCTATTTTAGAAAAAAAAAGAAATAAACATTACCCATACAGCACCTAAATTAGAAAGAAATCTTAAAGATATCTCAAAGATATCTTAAAGATATCATTATAGCGATAACTTTAAGAACCACAGAGATGTTAACATTTAGATAACGTTTCTTAGTCGTCAGATTACGGACATTTAACAGATACCTATATAATTTTAATAGATATGTTTAGCATGGGAAATCTTTATATTAACATAATGTTAACTTTCTGACAATATTTTCCGATGTCGGACTCTAAAAAATGTTGACTGTAAGAGCTCTTTAAGAGAACTTATTGCTGAGCGGGTATTAGCTTATGTTACGTTTAATTTAGCGTTTCTAGGTGTTCGCTAATGCGATGTTTGTGCTATCTACACATCTGCAAAATTGTTTAAAGTGCACTTTTCGTTTTACCCCCACCAGTCTTAATGTAAGTTTTTCGACTTTTTTCAACTAAGACTCAATCAATTTTTTTTCAGAGGATGGCAGGATTGACTTCGAGGCTGCTTCTGATGCCAACTGGCAAAGCCATTTGAGCCAACTGGTCCCTTGTAAGATATGCTCCCGCAAATTCAACCCCGACAGGGTGGAAATACACGAGAGAAGCTGCAAAGGATAGATATATTTTGTGATTTATGTGATTTATTCTGTACATATAACATATAAAGTGAATAATCCAAAAGATGTGTCTTCTTCAGGGGCGGCCTTGGCCATTGCGAGGCTTCGGGGGGGGGGAGATCTTTAAGAGGCCCTCATCTTTGTGGAATTAGTTTTAACCTTAGACGTAGTCAGAATATGCCAGGGTAGGGCGCTTGCCCCCCCCCCCCAGCTCGTATGGTTAACGAAAATTTATATTGAACTGAGGAGACGTTCTCCAAAAAATTTTCATTCGACATTCATTCGACGACTTCTTTAAGCTGTTGATATTTTCTTGAAATTTCGACTTATTTCACGAAATTCGTCTTTTTTCATAAATATCTTTGGAAATTTCAAATGTATTCCTAAAATTCGATTTATTTTATCAGAATCCAACTTAACTGAAAATTTCGAATTTTTATCTCAAAATTCATCGTTTTATTTTTCGAAATTCTATCATTTCTCAAAATTAGTTTTTTCTGGAAACTTCGACTTTTCTTTAAACTTTGATTTTCTAAAAATTTCGACTTTTTTTATCAAGATTTACCCTTTTACTTAAAACTTAATCGATTTGTTGATAACAATATTTATCCGGAAATTTTTATAACGACTTTTTTAGAAATTTTGTAAAAAGACAAAAATTCCGAGAAAATTTTCCCTGGAATGGGGAAATACAACTTGTTTTTCAAAATTTCGACTATTATTTCAATATTGGACATTTTCTGACTCAGGGTACGGCAGAACAGGGCGCATGTCTGCCTCTGATTCAAGCGCTCAAGAGAAAAATCTCGAAATTACATTTTTCTCAAAATTTGTCCTTTTTCCAAAATTTCGACAAAATTTAACTCTCTCTGAAGAATTTCGAGTGTTTACTAAATTTGGACTTTTTTCTCAAAATTTTGATCTTTTTTTTGTTTTTCAAGGAAAAAAAATCGAAGTTTCCAAAAAAAAACAAATTTAAAAAAATCGAAACTTTGATATCTTTCTCAAAATCCGCCTTTTTTAGCAAATTTAAAATTATCCTGAAATCCCATCCTGTATGTTCCCGGAAACTGAATATTTTTCCTGGAAATTCGTATCTTTGTTAAAATGTTGGTTTTTTTTCAAGACTCGTTTTTTCCACAAACGGACTGCCATTCTCAAAGTTGCACTTTTTCTTTAAGTTTGAATTTTTTCTGGAAAATTTCGATCTTTGATGCTTCATTTGGTAGTTTTTTTAGAAATGTCGACTGCTTTTGAGAGATTTCGTTGTTTTTAATTCCTTTATTTTTATTAACATCGGGTTTTTCTGAAGATTTTGATTATTTGAAATTTGATTTTTTAGAACTTTTAACAGGTTTCTTAAAATTTGCCTTTTTCCCGATATTTTTATATCAAAATTCGATATTCAACTTTGCTAAAAATTTTGAATTTCTCTTAAAATTAGTTTAATTTCGTCTTTTCAGAAATTTCGACTTTATTCTCAAAATTCCACTTTTTGGGCTCTTCTTTCGAAAATCATTTTTTCTATCAAAATTAGGCCACTTTTCTGAATATTTGTCTTTTCTTTAAATTTTGACTTTTTTAAATTTGACTAGAAATTTCATCTTCATATTTCGCCTTTTTTCGAAATATTGACTTTAACTTCAAAATGCCATCTTTTAGTTTCTGGAACTTTCTGGACTTTTTCCTCGAAATTGGCTTTTCCTTTAAATTTCAGTTTTCTCGAAATACGTCTGTTTTCTCTTAATTAGGTCGGCATATTATCAAAAATTAAAAATGTTGCGTAAAATATTTTTGGGTAATTTCGAGAAAAAGATTTCTTGTACATTCAATTTCTTTTTTGAAATTTAAATATTATGTCAAAATTAAAATAAAAAAGTAAAATTTCGAGAAAAGCGTTTTTGGAAATTGCAAATTTTTTCACAACATTTGGTCTTTGGAAATATTTTGGCATATTTAGAAATTTCGAATTCTTCTGAAAGGTTGGGTTTCTATTCAATTTCGGTTTTCTAAAAAAACCTTTCCCAAAATAGGGTTTTTTCAAAAAAATTGGCCACTTTGGAAATTACGACTTTATTCTGCATTTTTCTCTAAAAATTGAACATTCATTTTTTTAATATTTGTTTTTTTCCGATTTTTTTCAAAATTAAGTTTCCGAAAATTTCATGTTCCTTAAAAGTTGTCTTATTCCGGAAATTTTGACTCGTACTAAAAATAGGGATGTTTTATGCTTCTGAAAATTTCCGTTTACAGTGAAAAATTTTTCTCAAAGTTCCAACTTTTTTTGAAAATTACATCTTTTTTTTCACAAAATTCCATCTTTAAAAATATTTTTTCGAATTTTCAACAATTTTTGAGATTTTTCGAAAGGTTAGAATTTTATTTTTCCCAAAATTCGTTTTTCCTCGTCTCTTTCAAAATTAAAATTTCTCTCGAAAATGTTCACTTTTCTGTAAGAGATTTCAACCTTTTCCTCAACATTTCGGCGGTATTTTTTAAAATCGTTATTTTTTGAAATCTTCGAAATTTGGATAGTTTTTAAAGTTTTCCGAAAGGATCGGTTTTTATTTTAGATTCAATTGTCTGACTGTTTTCGCAAAGTTCGACTCTATTTCCAAATTTCTAAGTTAATCTGAAAATTCGATTACTCAGTTCATGTAGTTAAATGAAAATATACATATACTCGGAACGTTTTCCGGTTTTCTTTTTTTATCAATTTTTCAAAATGATTCTTGCCCCTCCCTAAACTAAATCCTGCCTACGCTTATGAATTTCAATGATGATGCTTGACTAGAAATGCAAAGTCATAAATAAATATATCTGGATTTTTAAAATTGTTTATTGGAAACTAAGAAAAATTAATAAACACAAAGCTTTTTTTTGGTGGAACGGACCGGTCCTTGGGTATCTTCAAAAAATCCTTATTGGCTTCAGGGGACAAGTTGTCCCTCAATTTTTAAACACAAAGATAACAAACTATTAATCATGCTAAATAAGGTGCATTAATGTCTTAAAAGGATCAGGGATTTAGAAATGATGACGACTGCTCTAATATAAAAGCATAATCTGACGACAGTTGACAGCTGAAATGAAACACGGGAATTCCCCGAATCGTAAACACGAAGAAAATGGAGTACTATCAGATTTTGTTTAGCCCTTGCAGTTGGCAGCGCTTGTGGCACTGGTACGAAATTTCGTCAATGTGAAAGAGAAGGAAAGGAACATTCATTGGAGCGAATGAGACAGATATCAGCGCGATAACTACCACGCAAGGGAGCAGCGAGTCCAGTTTTATAATGCGCGGTTAAGGCTCGAAATTCAAATCAACATTAGAATACGTCTTTGTCTTTGTCTTCCAATCTCCATATGGGGTCAGGAATATTTTCCTCTTACCCCTTTGTCGCTCTGTTCTGTATAAGAACTTTGACACCTCACTTGTTTCTTGCTGCTCTTTTTCCTCTTTAGAGATTTAGACCTTCCGTGTCCTTCTCTCTTGCGTTGCAGATCTTTCTTATCTGCTCGTACCGTTAGTTACTCTTTTGCCTTTTTTGAGATTTAGACCTTCCATGTCTGCCTCTCATCTGCTGCAGATTTTACTCTCTGCCTTTATCTCTCTTTCTGTAGAAACATCCTCTTAATGCGCGTGTGGAGCGACTTGTTTTTCTTTCGCCTACTAGCCATTTGACCTTGCCCTCGGAAAACCACACTAAAACCCGAGGTTAGTAGACTTCCTTATCTTCTTAAGACCATCCTAGGTCTTTTGACTCTTAGATAATCTTGTGGTTCATAATCCACTACTTCCCTAAGTAGTCGATTTGGGTGTATTTCAGCTCTATCAAACTCTCTTCTTGCGGCTTTTTTTACCGTTTCTAATATCGTTTCTATTTGTAAATCTTCATGAATTCTTCGGTTGGTTACGAACCAGAGAGCGTTGGCTATCATTCTTAGCGTTGTGTTTTGTACTGTTTGCAGTATATTCATGTTTGATTTTGCTGTATATCCCCAGCACGCTGCACCATAAGTCATTATAGGTTGTATAGCTGCTTTGTAAATTAGTCGTTTGTTTCTAAGACTTAGACGGCTTTTTCTGCACAGAAGCGAATAAATTCTTGTCCTTGCCATTATTGCTTTCTTCTTAGCGTGTTCCATATGTTTCCTGAACGTTAGCTTTTTATCTAGAATTATTCCTAGATATTTTGCCTCTTCTGTCCAGGGAATGTCTTCGTTGAAAATATTTAAATTTTCCTCTGGTTGAGACCTTTTTCTTGTCATAAATGTGGCCGTACTTTTGTCCCCATTGACTTCAATGCGCCATTTTTCAAACCATTCTTCCATTTAATTAAGTGCTTCTTGCAATCTTCTAACTATTATTTCTTGTCTTGTGTGTCTTGCTAGAATCGCTGTATCATCCGCATACAGCGCTATCTTTACTCCGTTTGGTTTGGGAATGTCATGCATATATATGTTAAATAGAGTGGGGCCTAGAACCGAACCTTGCGGAACCCCAGCTCTTATTCTTCTTTCTTCTGTTATTATTCCGTCCAATTTTACCTTGAATTTCCTATTCTCTAAATAGGATTGTATTATCCTTGTTAATTTGGGATTGATATTTGCTCTATGCATTTTATATACTAGTCCTTTGTGCCAAACTTTGTCAAAAGCCTTGGCAACATCTAAACAGACCAACCCCGTGGACTGTTTATCGTTTAATCCTTGTGCGACTTCTTCGACCAACCTCAACGCTTGTTGTGTGGTGCTGTGTTCCGGTTTAAATCCAAATTGTTCTTCCGGTATTACCTGTAATATTTCTAATTCTTCTTGCAATCTTGAGCAGATTATTTTTTCTGCCACTTTACCTATGGCTGGGAGAAGACTTATCGGTCTTTGATTTTGTGGATACGTTGGGTCTTTTCCCGGCTTTGGAATCATCACCACCTGTGCGAACTTCCATATGCTGGGAAAATGTTCCATTTTTATTATCGTGTTGATAATTTTCCTGATTTTTACAATCTCCGCTTCCGGGAGATTTTTTATGGCCAGGTTTGAGATTTGATCTCTTCTTGGTGCTTTTTTCTTCGTCATATTCTTGATTATTGACTTTATTTCTTCCACATTTGTATCTTTCTGACGCTTCTTTCTAATTCGTTGACATTTGAAATCTCCTCCATTAATGTCGGATTTTCTTCCAGATGCCTTTTGTATCTTTGCCAGTTAGTTCTTTTAACTAACTGTTGTTCTTCCAATAAGCCTTCTTCTCCTATTTGTATATATATCGGGTTATGATCTGAACTTAGTTCAGATTTCGTATATATCTCCATATTTCTAGTTATATTCTTAAAAATTCCTATATCCAGTATATCAGGACGTCCTATATGACCATAATGTGTTGGTTCTCTAGGAGCCAAAACACCTATGTCATTTTCAGTGACGTATCTTTCCAGTGCTGTGCCTTTAGTATTTCTCACCCTGCAATTCCATTGCGGATGTTTTGCGTTAAAATCTCCTGCAATTAACGTTTCTTCGTTCGCAATGAATATTTTTTCAAAATCTTCTTCGAGAACTGCTTTGTTCGGTGGAATATATCCCGATGTTATTCTAATTTCTTTATTATCTTTCATTCTAATTGTCACCATATTATACTCTAAGTGACTTGTTTTCGGCTGATCTGGAGTATAGTGATCTAGGTTTCTTTTAACTAGAATTGCTGTTCCTCCTCCTCTTCTATTTCTATTTGCTCTGTAGATTGCATAATTTGGTATTTTCATCTTGTCGCTTCCATTTAATTTAGTTTCGCTTAATAGAAACACGTCTACATTGTGCTCTATTAAAAACTCCTTTAGTTCTAGTATCTTATTTGTAATCCCATCGCTGTTCCAGGCTACCACTTTCAGGCAGCTGGGTTTCCTTTTTTATTGAGAGCATTAGAATTCGTGCTATTGCCCGAGTGCGCGAGACCCCCTACAAGAGCGAGGCCCCGGGCGGTTGCCCTGCTTGCCACCCCCAAAGGCCGCCCCTGGTCGTCTTGAAATATTTTCCTTGCTAGATACGTTAAAGCAATCGTTAAAATTGTGGAGATATTTCATAAATAAACGAATTTTGTTTCCCTTATCGGTCATTGAATGTAGACAGCGCCATAAACGTAAAACTATCATCTTATAATGTTTTGAACAAGTCTTCGAACCGTTATTATTTTCGTTCCCGTTTTCGGTTTTCTTTCCGGGAAAAAATTATATATGTTCAGTTCCGGTTTTCGCTCCGACAAAAATAACGGTTTTTTCCGGTTTTCCGTTTTTGATTCAGCTCCGAGTGACTCATTTTTAATTTTTGATTTAAAATGAAAGAAAATATTTTGGGTAATCTCGAAACAAAAGTCCAAATTTCAAAAAAGGATATGAAATTTAGGAAGAAAAGTCAAATTAAAATTTAAAATTTTGATTTATTTTGAAATTTCGAGTAAAAAGTCGATATATTTTGAAATTTCGAGTAAAAAGTCGATTTATTTTGAAATTTCGAATATAAATTCAATTTTTTTTAGAAAATGTAGAAACTGTAAACTTGTACTCTAACTTATAAAATAAATAGAATTTAAAATTAAAAATTTTAGATTTCAAAATGTTGAGTTAAACTATTTAGAAATAATGTTAACACTTTTTAGGTTTAAACATAAAATGTTTAGAAAAGTAATATATAAAGCGGAGTTAATATTTCTAAAAAAACGTCTACATTTGAATTTAAAGTAAAATTTTCAGGAAAAAATAATAACAATTTTAAAATTTTGCAAAGAATTCAAAAGTTAAAAAAAAGGTATTAGTTGCAAAATTCCGACTTATACTAAGGATTTTAATCGAGTTGAAAGTCAAATTGTTATGATTAAAATAAAACCTTTAGAATTTTTTTTACATAAATTTTGAGTTTTTTTTTTCAAATTTTGACTACTTTCTTAAAAGCGTGGGTTGAAACTTGAAATTTTTTTTAATGTCGTGTTTTAACTCAATATTTCGAGGACATCATTCAAATTTGGGGGTTAAGTTTCTCTCTAAAGATGACATCTTGGCTATCGAAACGCGTTAGAGGAACCTTTGTTGTGTTTTTTAACCTTTCTTGGTTTCCGGGGACAAGTTCTGTATTTCAAATTTAGGGAAAACAATTGCTTCGTCCTAGGAACTAAAATTTGGATTCAGTCAATGATCAAAGTTCAAAAAAACAGTTCTTTCATAAATAAAAATTTCTCAAGATTTCAACTATTTCTAGTAATTATGTGTCTTTTAAACATTCGAATTTAGAGATTATTGCGTAAATATCAAAAAAAGTCATAATTTTTTTAAAAAGAGTACATTTCATGTTTAGGTCGAAATTTTGGAAAAAAAAATTGCAATTTAAATATAAAATTTTAAGAAAAATGTAGACATTTAAAAAAAAAAGTTAAATCTCTCTTTACTACCTTTTATGAAAATTTCGAATTCTTTTTAAACATTTTTAAGTTTTCAGGAAATTTGAAGCAAAAATATCGAAGTTATTTTCTAAATTTTATTATGTTCTGAAAAATCCAAGTTTAAATTTGAAATTTAAAATTTTTTAATATAAACATAGCATAAATTTAAAGAGAAAACTATCATCGTTTTTTGAAATGGTCAAGTTTTGATTGAAAGTAAAAAACGTTTGTCAAAGATCAAAATTTAATAATTAATGAGATTTCCATTTTTCTGGAAACTTTGAATTTTTAGATAGATGTTGAGGATTCCAAATTTTATTAAAATTTCGAGTTAGCATTTTTAAATTCGGAAACTGATAAAAACGTTTCATAAACTTTTAAATTATTTTTTACCAAAAGTTTTAAAGTCAAATCTCGTAAGTAATGAAGGTCGAAATATACCGATTGAAGTTAAAATTTTCTGATTAAGATTAAATTTAGTTTTCTTTCATTTTTTTTTCGAAGTTTTAACCTCTCAACTCACAAATTTCGAGAAAACTCAACAGTTTCAAATTAAAGGCGAAATAAAGTCGATATTTTGAATCTAAAGTTGGAATTTTAGAAAAAAAGTAAAAATTTAAATGTCAAACTAAACATTTTGACTGAGAACTCGAAGTTTGAACAAAAACTAAAGATTTTAATTCTGGTATTTTAGATTTTAAAAATTTGAAGCCCCTATTAGCGTGGGTAAACTTCTAAATTAAAAAAAAATCAGTTTTAAACAAAAACCTTGAAAGAATCTAGATTTCTTAGAAAGTTTGTTTGAAAGTAAAAACATTATTTATTTTAAAAAATTCATAATTTTGATTTTAATCTCGAAATTTCCGAAAGCTTATCGAAATTTCATGTTTAAACTTGACATTTACAAACTCGAAAGTTTATAGTAAAACAAAATTACAACTTTCTAGTTTATCTTAAAATTTTTCTCATAATATCTCGTTAACTTGAATTGTTTTATCAATATTAAGCTTTTCTGGGCATTTAAACTTTTTTCTCAAAATGTAGTGGTTACGTTTGACATTACGTTTGACAGCTTAAAGTTGAAATTTCGAGGAAAAAGATCAGCATTTCCAAAAAAGTGCGATGTTAAAGAAAAACCTTTCACAAAAATTTAATTTGACATTTTAGCCATTTCATTGAATTTTTTACTTTATTCTCAAAATTCGAGAATAAGGCAGAAATTTTAAGATTTTCTTAGGAGAGTTTCTTCTGAAAATCCTGAGTCTTTGAACCTTAATATTTTTCTCTAAAATGTTGTTACAAAACTCGAAATCTAGATTTTCTTTTGGAAATGTTATCTTTTGATCTCAAAATGTTGACTTTCATCTAAAGGTTTGAACTTTTTTCTCGAAATTTCGAATTTAAACTTGAAATTTGCACGTTTTTGTCGAAAGTTCGTGTTAGAACTAAATTCTTGTGGATGGCTTTTAGTATTTGTTTAAAATTTAGGTATTTTTTCGAAATTCTGTGTTTAAATTTTATAATTAAAAATGCGAGGATATTTTTGTTTTTCGTCTTTTAAAAGTTTTGCACAACATTTTTCATTTTAAGTTGAAAATTATACTTTTTAAAATTCCACGTATACATTTCCAGTTTTTCTGTTTGAGCTTTTTTTTTCAAAATTTCTTTTTTAATTTAAACTCTGACAATTAGATTCGTTAAAATAAATTTACTTCGAATAATTTTTAAAATTTTTTAACCTTCGTCTCTTAAAATTTTCACGTTAGAGATATTTTTTTTTATTTTTTTGCTATTTTTAAATTGAAATTTTGACTTTTTTAGAAATTTTGATTTTAGTCTGAATGAATTTGTTAAATAAAATAAGATGCCTCTTTTCTTCATAGGCACTTCACGTCACATCAAAAATTACTGCAAGCCATATATGGCTCACGAGCTACAGATCAGGCATCAATTGTTTAGAACGATTGAATTAATAGGAAAAAATTGAAATTGTAAACCCAGAATTTTGAGAAAAAAGGTGAAATCGAACAAAACATTCGACTATTTTACAAAAATTCTACATAATTCTGATTCAAATGCTAGTAGTAAATGTCGAAATATTTAAAAATAAACGTCAGTATTTCTAGAAAAATTCAAAATTTTAAATTTAAAGCTGACCTTTATGGGACAAGGTAAAAATAAATTTAAATTCAAAAGTTTAATAAAAAAAAGTCCAAGTTTCAAAAAGACTAGTGAACAATACAATAATAATAATAATCGAGAGAAAATATTGGATTGTAATTCGAGACTTTCATTGTAAAGTTGAAATTGAAGTGG
This sequence comes from Dastarcus helophoroides, assembly GCA_028583605.1. Lineage (NCBI taxonomy): Eukaryota > Metazoa > Arthropoda > Insecta > Coleoptera > Bothrideridae > Dastarcus > Dastarcus helophoroides. The sequence goes on along the minus strand of CM053337.1, from coordinate 22,681,840 downwards.
GGATATTTTGTCAACTGTGGACTTTTGAATCTGCACTGAACCGACCGGAATAAACCAATATTTTCTTTTCTGTTCAGTTCGGGTTTTCGTTCTGACAGAAATAACGGTTTTTTTCGGTTTCCGATTTTCGGTTCAGTTTCGGTTCGAAGCCCTGGTTTTGAACGACATTAGTTAGGCAAAAAATTGTCATACGGATCTTGGGGACCAGTTCAATTTAATTATGTAGAATCCAGAAGGATTTTATGATGAAAACCTTGCAAAAGCTGTACTGAACTCCCTCGATTTTTTTAAAGATAGACACACTGTTTGAACATTTATTAGATTCGAAGTTTGGAAACCAAAGACATATAACATCGGTCTTTGGTTTCCAAACTTCGAATCTAATAAATGTTCAAACCTATTGGTCTGTGCATTAGAATCCTGGTCTTCTGGGGACCTTCCTAGAGAGCAACGCTTGGCTAGGTGTTTGTGTTTCAACTCTTAGTAGTTTAGCTACCTATGATTCACTATAAACGTCTAGAGGGCTGTATGAATTTGCAATCTAAGTTCTGCTTACACATGCGCTCCATAAGATAAAATAAAATTTTTGAAATAATTCAAGGCGAGTAATAATGACCCAAAGCTAACAGTTTTCATTCTTGAGTCGTCACCGCGCATCCGAAATCTCACAATTCTTTGAAAACCGCATGCAAAAAACGAGCATAATGGGCAATAAACTACACGCGAATCGTCTAATAACTATTTATTCTGAGATTCAAAGAGCAATCTCGAAGACGGAGATAAAGGAATTATTACGATCCTTACTTGAGGCATTATGAAAAAGACGAGCAAACAATTGATACATTTTAATTTATACAAACATCAACAATGATAATTCTGTTTGCATTTGTACAAAAATTTCATTTATTATCACGAGTGGCTGGCTTCCATTCATTTCCTCAAAGACAGTGAACCGAGCACCTCTAAGGGGTGGTAAAATGTAGGTGTTGAGTGAAAGTGAAACCGGTGAAAAGAAATCAGAAAAATTCCTGGATTTCAGTTTTATCAGTAAGTAGGAAAATCTTTCCATTTTCTATTTTTTTTTTTGTTAAAAAATCTTCAGTGCTGACGTTGATTAAAAATTATTCCCCTTAATTCCTAAACAGCAACGGAGTAGAAGATATTAATTGTTCGAAAAATAGTTGTCCGAGTGATTGATAGAATTTAATTTCTTCCGATAATGAGACAGCAAGTTCTGTAGAGTAGTAGGTTTTAAAAACAAACCAAGCTGACAACAAATATTTACCTAATCATCAGTAAACAATATAAATGATACACTGAATTATGTATCTGCTACTCTCAATAAAATGAAACGTTTCTTAAAATAGTTTACTTGTTAAAAAGAGGTTATCAAGTTTTTTCAGCTTCTTCATTTAAAATAATAAACCCACTTCTAGCCTTTTATAAACCTACTTTTGCAAATTCTATTTAATACAAATATTACGAAGAAAATCCACAATATTCTTAAAGCTTGTTTAAAACTTAAAAAAGCTTTATTAAAATTATATAAGTCCATCTATAGCCTCTAAACCTAGTTT